>OZ010615.1:58294522-58642022 GCA_963932145.1 Acanthosepion lycidas
AGATACGTCAAAATATATATACATACATAGTGTGTGTGTATGTGTGCGTGTGTGTGTGTGTATATATATATATATATATATATATATATATATATATATATATATATATGTATATATATATATATGTATGTATGTGTGTGTGTGTGTAGAGAGAGAGAGAAAGTGAGAGCGAGAAAGAAAAATGGGAATGAATTTAAAAGGAATGAATTTTAATCTTTCATCGGTACTGTTTTCTTTTATTCAAATCAAGGAGTGACCGAGACTGACAACAACTGTCTGAAATATTTCCATAAAAAAAAATAAATCATTCGTTGGAATTACAAGATTTTTCTTTCTTTTACTACCAATGGAGAAAACCCTCCTAACTTTGAGAAAGAAAAATGCGTCGGGAAAAAGAGACTAGATTTCCGTTATCAGTGATTGGTATGTTCTGAGATCGCTCAGATATTTGAAAACGTGGACCCAACTTAACATTATGATTTTTTTGTCCATTATGCATAGATATGTGTCGTCTGCATTCATGTCTGTAGTTATATTTTAGTTAACAAGAGATTATCAACAAACTAATATTAAGTTGTGATAATTGTAACAATATCAGGGAATAAAGATTTTGTGACTAATAAAATGTACGGTTTTCACTTCTTACCTCCCCATCCCTTACAATTTGTCAGATGACCGGTTTTTTTCTTTAAAATACGAACGTTCACCATTGCACTGTGATAGATCACTTAATGCTGTCTCTTTGACGGATCTAAATTAACCCTAATCACGACATTAAATGCCATCTGATGCATCAGCGTTACATAAACACGAATGAATTGTTTGTTTTTTGTTGTCGCTTTGGGTTTGTACGCGAATAATGAAAACCGCTGAAGAATGACACGTAAATAAGTAGGTGGGGGGGGGCGTCTATTTTTTTATCTCATTATAGTAGTGTCTATCCCACCCTTCGTCAGTTCCTTGGTTAACACATACGTACGTTATGCCCTGCCAATACCTCATAAATAATGGACTATTCCGTTTTGATCGCGAGGAAAAAAAGGAGTAGACGTAACAGTAACGCTACTTGGTTTCAATGAGAAAAAGAAAGAAAGAAAGAAACGCTTTGCCAAATACCCCATAAATAATGAACGTTTTGATCGCGAGGAAAGGCGTGGACATATCAGATTAATTGATTGATTCGTTTTCTACAGCTTATCAAACCCTAGCAGGTTATTTAAAGCCAAAAAATATTTTTAGATTGTAAGAATATTTTTAGTGGTATGGGGTATTAATAATGACAAGATAAAAGTCTTACTAATCAACCCATAGATGGGAGGAGGAGGAGGATGAGGAGAGTTGAATTCACAGCTTTCAATGATATTTGCACGTACGTGTATATAAGGAACCCAACGGGAATTAGCGCTCGGCTCTCCGAATCCCGAGACATTATCCTTTACACTACCCACACATTCAAATTTACAACACCTGGTATTCCCAAGTGGTCTCCTGTCTAGATTCTGATCAGCCTCGACGTTGCTTAACTTCGGTGATCGTACGGGAACTGGTGTTTCATCGTGATATGGTCGTAAGCCTGACATATCAGAGACGCTGTTTGATATTCAGTGCACTCAATTTGAAAGTTGGTGCTCGACATGATGAATTACGACACAAAATATATTTTTGAAAATTGTTACCGTTTTTTGAGGAGACAAATATTAAGTTTTTAAATATTAAGTTTAGGTTCACAATGGTAGCGCTGCAATTTCATTCCGGTGATCAGCGAAAGCGCAGCCTTATAAGATTTATAATTTGCTGAAGCTTTACAATTTTTATATAGACAAGATGCATGGCACAAGGACATTATTACTAAATCATTGTGCCATCAAATAAGACCTTCATTTACTTCAAAGTAAAATTATACTAAACAATTAAGCTATATTATGATGTAATATGTTATACAGTGCTATAGTTTTAGTGTTATTTTCAGTAAACAATGCAAATTTAAAACATTTTGTCTTATAATTTGTGCCCACCAGTATTATGGTGTTATATAAAATTTTATCTATCTTTTGTTTTTATTAACTATGATCTAACAAATTATCTAACAAATCTTATTCATTTATCGCCTATTTTTTGTAATCTTTAACAATTTTTTACGCACTTTTTGCTTATCGAATACAGTAAAAAAATATATTTTGCTTGTGGTGATTCATAATTAGAATTCTGGTTTGAATATATTTTCCATTCAATGTATTTAATACAAAAATATCAACTTAATTTGGAACTATTCCTGAAATAGTCAAATTTTGAATTCACTTTGCAAGTAACAAAATGCGAAAATTAAGTATTTCTCTAGATTTTTCAGACGATTCATAGCTTTATCATTTTTTGAGCAGTTTTAAAGATAAAACTGCTCAAAAAATGATAAAGCTATGAATCTAATATTTGGTGTCAGTACTTATCACATAAACCCCCCGCTTTTAGACTGAGTGCAATGTTGATCTCCTAAAAAACGTGAAAAATTAGCCTGCCCTACTGAGTAATTCTATGGGAGAGTGTCATTTCGTTTATGTACAATTGTCGAGTACAAGGCCGCGCAACCAGTCCTCGTGATATTTAAAATGTGTGGATACATTCCAATATATTTCGTACCATTAAGTTTCGACAGATGATGTTTTCTTGTAATACTGACGGAAATGAATTTTTAAATGGTCGGCTATTGTGAATTGTTCACGGAAAATATGAATATTTGTTTTAGACTGTGTTCTCTGGATTAGTTGAAAATAAATGAAAGAAAACTCGAAAATAAATGTAGTTTCCTTTTCATCAACAATCCATGTCTGACGAAAACCTAATCTGATTGCGTTTTTAAGCACAAATAAAGGATTTATTTTCCTATGAATAATCTCAGATTTAAGATTATCTTGTAGTTGTCTAAGCCCGGGGTGGGGGGGGTTCGATATCTACACTGATTTTCAAGCCAACGTTTTACCCTCGGGCCTGTATTTACTGTCGAATTTGGCCATAGTGTAGACTCTGTACCTCCAGTGATCGGTAAAAAAAAAAAAATTCCATGGTAAAAAAATGCCCCATACTTAATAAAAACAAAGTTTTATCGCCAGTATGTTATTATTAAGAGTAAAAACCAATGGATTTTTTATTATTAAATTAAATTTTTTATCCTTTTCGGAACGTTTGAAATTTTGGTTAAAAATCTTGTTTTTTTTTCTTGCGTCAGCAGGATCACCATAAGTTAGTATAGAAAATTTTAGCGACCACCTGTTACCGAAATTCTGCTCTGGATCGTAAAACAAAAATGCAATAAAACTAAGATATTGTTTACCTAGAAAAACTTTTAATTGCTTATACGAATAAAATATATTATGGGCATTATTGTCTTGAGAAAAAAATTTCGATGATAATTAATTTTTACATGAATTATTTTATTTTTTTAAATATTTAATTATAATAATTTATAAAATTTTAAATCTTTTAAATTTTTGTATTACTTTGTCCCGGTTAGGTCATATTGTTATTAATTAAAAACTATATTTACTAATTATAAATGGAAAAGCTTAGTACAATTCACCAACGCCCAATATTTTAAAAAAAATTTAAAAAATTTTCTTTGTGTATATAATCGTGCCGAGTTTTGTAAATACGGATGCCCATAAACGGCATTATCAGAAAATTATAGCGATAACTATAGTAAATTTAAATCTAAAGTACCTAAAATTGAAGAAAACATTAGAATACGGAGAATATTTTCCTCAAGATTATTGAGCAGTTAAAAATGATATAAAGAGAGGGTCACGTTATATACCTCAAGTAATTTTTGCAGATATATACACCGTAAAAAACATTAAATAAACTTGCGTCTTTCAGTCATGCCGTCAATCTGTCAATACCTTAAATAAACAGCTACCACCGATATTTTAAAATTAAGTCAAGTTTCAATCAGCTAATATTCCTCAAATAAAATTTAGAAAAGTATATTTTATTTTTGAAAGAATTTTTAATAAAGAAAATTACATTACGATGACGGAAGGCTAAAAATAGTACTAAAATCAGCGATGTTATTGGTTGCAAAACGAAAACTCCTTTCAGTCAATTTAAATTGGTTTTTGAAACACAGCAAAATATTTCGCTTATTGAAAATATTAAATTTAATTTATTAGCTTAAAATTAAAACTAAAATAAAAACATCAACAAAGATTTCTGTGAAGATACCTACAGCAGACCTTTCACAGAGACAACTTGCAGTTGTCATTTTAAGCTGCGAAATCATACTGAAAAAGCAAAACTTGTTAACTTTTTTTACAATCGGTTTCCGGTTGTAAATTTCGACAGAAAAGGAAATTAGCGGCAAGTCTTTTACATTCATTCACGATATCACGATTCTTAGAAGAGATTCTAAACAGGTCTTTAGTGCAAGGAAACTATGATTGAGACTTTTTTTATATATATCTTTTTAAAATCTATCACCAACTTACAAGCTTTTATTAGATATCAATGCTGCTTCTATCCGCGTATAAAAGTTGGAAAAATTGACATGAAAACTTAAAACAAAAACCGATGAAGATTTTTTCCCAAAGGACATGTAGCTGTAATCTGCCTCACATTACATTTTATATACCTATAAAGTGTAATGTTAGGCTTATTAGAAGAGCTATGAATTAATTTATTCTCCCATGTATTTCCCCCATTATGGGCATTATTATATTCATGATAAATAAATAAACGGTAAATTCTGTCTATCCGCTCGTGTGTCACGGCTTTATTGCATTGCTAGGGGTGAAATGATTACAAAATATATATTGCATGCAGATTTGAACGTTTTTTAATTGTTCACAAAGTTATTTAATTCTGAAGATCATTTAAATTGATTCACATTAATTTCTTTAATAAGAAGAAATTAAAATTATAAAAATATATGTGTCCATATAAATATTCCATGAACACTTTCCATCATTTCGATATTAGGGAGTCCTGAACAATTTGCATTTTTGCTTATCAACCTCTTCAAAAAATAATTACAGTTACATATACATGTAAAATCGGTGACCAGTGTTGAGGTGTTCAATGATAGACAATGTCCTCTTCAAAACTAATTTTGTGTAGCCTTTAAATAAAAGTGAAAGGGATAGAATCGGGAAAAACCTGATTTGTCAGAAAGTATTTTCAAATTGTTACTGCTTAATTCTCATTGGTCAGAAAGTATTTTCAAATTGTTACTGCTTAATTCTCATTGGTCAGAAAGTATTTTCAAATTGTTACTGCTTAAATCTGATTGGTCAGAATATCGATGTTACATTCATCATTACAATTGGTTCCCAAAAACAGAAATTATGACTCATTACAGATTAAGATGGAAGAAATACTCGTCAGATATGAATAATGGTAGCTAATGTATCATCTGATGAAAAAAAGAAAATACATTTGTCTGAAAGTCGAAATAGCTGAACATGATGTCATTTGGATCAGTTCTTAATACAATAAAACAAGAATGGTCATTGTTATTATTTACTAAGCCTAACTTAGTTTTGGCACAAGCACTGTGAGGATCAAACTTACTAACATCCTATTAGGTTGGGTTATAATTTCTGTTTTGGTTTACCAACTTTATTCTTTAAAAAAATAAATTACAATGTTATTTTATTCAATTCTATATTTGCCATTATTTGCAATAACTTGTTGCTACTTATCACGCAGCTCTTTGATCACTTTGGAGTAGAATTCTGTGGGTTTTGGTGTGAAAAGGTTTTCAACAAAATCTTGAATATTGTTTTGATTAGACAAAAATTCGGAATTGGTAATCGAAGAATCGACTTCCAGTTCCAGTCGACATCGTTATATTCGCAAATATAAGAAAGGTTTCAACTCTTTTCCTCGCACCTATGGGTTAATTAGTAGGATTTGTATAAGTAAATCATCATTATATCCAAAAAAATTTTACAAACTAAAAAATACAGCTTGTTGTCTAAATGACTCAAAAATAAAAATAACACTGACATCTCATTTTAACCAAAATTTACCAAAAGATTTACCAAAATTACACAAAAATATCTTGAAATACTAAAAAGTAAATTTATTCAATAAAATCGCCATTGGCTTCAACCAAGACCTCCAGACAACTTCGGAATCTCCTGCAACTCTTCTAGACGGTCTCCTTTGTTTAAGTTGGTGAATGCTGTCATAATCCGTTCCTTCAATTAATTTTAGGTGTTACAAGGAGTTTTGTTGGTCTCTCTCTCAACTACGCCACACACAAACACACACACACATACACACGCACACACACACAGATACATATGTACATATTTAACCGTTTTCATTTATTTTTTCCTTTGACTTTATTCATACTGACGTCTTTTGTATAGTAAAAAAGTTAAAATTTCGTTTACTCTCTGCCTTGCGACGATAGCTTGGGGGTGTTGGGGGTAGAAACCCTAACTGATGCCAAATCGGTCGGGTTTCGATCCCCGCTTAAAGCAATCGGATGTCTAGCCACACTGATGAGCTGTGATACGGCGAAACATCTGTCTGTATATATATATATATATATATATATATATATATATATATATAGTTTATAGGGAAGCAGATCATTGTTCACACTTATATTGTTAAATATAATAAACAACCAATGTCTATTATATTTTATCATGAGCCTTTCAAAGTGTCGTATAATGTCTAAAGACAAAAACTGCCCGCGTCCTGGGTATGACGATAAACTACGTCCAACAACAAGGCCTCAGATAATGTTTTCGGAAAAATAATGTTGCCAGCTATACGTTTTTGAAACAATATTGGAAAAATAATGTTACCAGCTATACGTTTTTTTGGAAACAACAATGTTGCCAGCTATACGATTTTTGGAAAAAATAATGTTGCCAGCTATACGTTTTTTGGAAAAAAAATGTTGCCAGCTATGCGTTTTGTGAAAAAAAAAATGTTGCCAGCTATGCGTTTTTTGAAAAAAAATGTTGCCAGCTATATGTTTAATAGTACTGTATATTTAATATATGTATAGGTACATGTGTATGTATGTATATATATATATATATATACCTTAATTTGGCATTAAATGACCCACAGTGGTTGATATGCCATAAAACCCAACCAACCAACCAACCAACCAACCAACAAAAACTGTCCAGCATAATAAAGAAATATCCAAATGTTGAACAGTTTTGTCTTTATTTTTTCTTGAAACTAAAGCCATTATACGACGCAAAAGGCTCATGATAAAGCATAATAGGCATTCTTTCTCTGTAATATTTAACAATATTATTGTGAGACCGGAAACTACCTACACAATAGACTCTTCCAGGCCTATATTAAGTAGGCGACATAGCACTCTACAGAGAGTGATAGAGAGTGACACAGAGACAGTGAGAGTCTCGTACGACTACCAGTGTTGGACACTAACTTATAGTAAGCTCTGCTTACACTATCTCTGTAACCTGTTGTTAATATATCTTTCTTGCATCTAATCCGTGTTCCGTGTTTTACTTCTGTGGGCCCAACTTTGGCACCCACATCAGTGGCGACGAGGATTCTAGAAACGCACTCATGGCGAAACCTAAATATCTTACCAATCCCACATCTGGGTCGACGAAGAATTCTAGAAACGCATTCACGTCGAAAAACCGCAATACCTTGCCAGTCCCACAACAGTGGCGACAGAGAAGATTCGAGAATTTCGTTCTCACCATATCAATAGCGACAGTACTCGAAAAATACACAGAAACTCCAAGCGTTCCAACAGCAGTGTTGAACGAGAAATTAAGCTGGTATTACTATATTAGCGATTTAAACGCAACGCCCAACGTCTACATATATTCCAATACCAAACGCCATTGACAAACTAGCGATTCGACATCTACGGAACATTAAAGTCTGTCCAATACGAGAATGATTTCTACACACCCACACCCACAGAAAAAAAACAGTTCGTAAAAAAAACTGGCAACACAAGATCAAGTATTACCATTGTACTCAAGTTTTCGGAAAAAACTATCGAAAAATTTTTTATACAATTGAGTTGAACTCGGGCATAAAATTATTCTCCTCTCAAATTCACTGAGGTGAGTTTTCTTCTTTTTGTACCTCTATAAAAAAATACATAAGTGTGGTGAAAAATTATTCAATTACGTTAAAATTAACGGAACCACGGAAAAAAAGCTAAACACACATAATTAGTTTAGTTTAACCATTGTCTGTCCATATTTTTTTCTGTAAAAGAAAAAACAAGTGAACAAAAATCTACCAAGATTTTTTTGTGTACCTCCTCTTAGTACACGTGTTTCGAAGCAACAAAAAAAAAGCGCTGTCATTTTTAAATATGGAAGATTTTCAAAAAAGTAGTTGCCCAAATGTTAAAACTAAATTTGGGCCAGCAACAAAAATCAGAAGAAAGACAACAACTATTTTTGGATTTACATAAACAGCAAAAAATTACCCTTCAGAATGCTGAACTACAACAGAAACAACTTAAAGAATTACTCGTAAATGCATTAAAAGGCTCAAACTCTGAAAAAGGTACAATACTCTCCCAGAGTATAATCTATAATTCAATGGAAACCTTTGAATACGTACCAGAGGAAGACAAAACGTTCCAGGCTTTTTACAGGCGCTACGAAGATATTTTCAACGTAGACTGTGAACAATGGCCCAGTAAAAAAAAGGTACGTCTACTATTGAAAAAACTGGGAACTACAGAACATAGTAGGTTCGTAGACTTCATACTACCCAAGAAAACGACTGACTTGGATTTTTCAGAGACGATTAAGCTCCTATCGGAACTATTCGGGCCTAACACAACCTTGTTCCACAAACGTTGGAAATGCCTGAACACAGTCAAAGACAACCAGCAAGATTTTCTAACGTTTGCAGCATCGGTGAACAAGCTATGTAATGATTTTAAACTAGCCGAACTGACTGCCGATGATTTTAAGTGCTTAATTTTCGCACAAGGTCTAGTATCTGCAGAAGACGCCGAAGTCAGACGACGGGTACTGACTAAGCTTGACAACGAACAAGGATTGACTCTCCAAAAACTGGCAGAGGACTGTCAAAGAGTAATATCTGTAAAGCGTGACTCAAACACTATCGAGGAATCAGGTGTAAGTCTACCTCCTATTCCCCTCAAAAAGACAAAAGGCAAATCTCATGTCCTAAATTACGCAGTAACCAAAACTCAAATAAGTTAAAGAAACCGCCCGGAACATGTTACCATTGTGCTAAATGGAATTGGATGAAATTCTGTCCAGTTAAGAACAAAAAATATTGCAAAAATTGCAATAAAAGTGGTCATACGTTAACTTCGTGCTGGTACGCCAACAGAACGAGAAAACCCAAAAATGAAATTAGGCAAGCTCAATCTGAAAATATTGTTGATAGGAATTTAAGAAAATATGTAACTGTGGATATTTTCAATAAGTCAATTAAACTCCAGCTTGACTCGGGTTCTGATATTTCAACCATTAACTGGCGGACTTGGCGAAAATTGAACAAGCCGACCTTATTAAAAACGGATAAAACAACAAAATCCGTAACTAGCGAAAATATTAACATTTTAGGCGAGGTAATACTTTCAGTAACACTAAATGGAGTTAACAAAAAGCGGAAAAAGCCTACGTATTAAAAACTTCAGACAACTTATTTGGAACTGATTGGATAGAAAAATTCAATCTTTGGGATTGCCCAATGAGTACATTTTGTCGCAAGATACAAAGTACAACGTCCAATTTGGTAAATCTAAAAAAGGAACTCAAACAACAATTTCCCCAGGTTTTTTTCTGGTGGCCTTGGGAAATGTACTAAAATGAAAGCTAAGTTCAAGGTGAAGGACGGTGCACAACCGGTATTCAAAAAGAAACGGAATGTCCCTTTCACTGCTCTAGAGCAAATCAATAAAGAGTTAGATAGACTCGAACAAGCAGGTATTCTGTCAAAAACAGATTTCAGCGAGTGGGCAGCACCTACGGTCTACGTAAAAAAGAAGTCCAATCAAATACGAGTATGCGCAGATTTTTCCACAGGGTTAAACGATGCCTTGCAAGATCAACATTATCCTCTCCCAAGCCCGGAAGAAATTTTCAATAAACTCAATGGTGGAAAATTTTTTTCTAAAATCGACCTCTCGGACGCATACCTTCAGAGGTGGAAGAAGAAAGTTCCAAATTGCTCTGCATAAACACCCATAGATGGTTGTATAAATACAACAGGCTGGCTTTTGGAGTAAAGGTTGCGCCTGCAATTTTCCAGCAGGTCATGGACGCCATGCTGGGCGATCTTGACTACGCAACAGCCTATTTGGATGATATACTAGTTACGAGTAAAACTACGACAGAGCAGCGGAACCATATAATAAACGTATTCGAAAAGATACAAGAATACGGATTTAAGGTTAAGGAGGCAAAGTGTGACTTTTTCTTACCAGAGATTAAATACTTAGGTCACATTTCTTACATGTAATCCGTGTTTTACTTCTGTGGGCCCAACTTTGGCACCCACATCAAATATATTATTATTATTATTAGTTTTTGTCCTTCACATGCTTTGACTGACCTTTCAGCCACCTGATGAACATTCATGAATGTTCACAAATTTAAAGGCCTTGATAAACCAGTGACATCCTCGCCTAGATGTATATAAACACGTGCAGCATAATAAATCCTACATTGCCTTGATAAACTTCCTCAAAGGAATACTAAACGCATCGTCTGAGAATAGTTTTTCCTCTTATCTTTTTTATTCATATATATATATATATATATATATGTATATATATATGTGTGTGTGTGTGTGTGTGTGTGTGTGTAATTGAGCTTGGATATACAATTTCAGTGCAAGATAATGGTATTAGCATGAGTGAAATATTTTAAAGGGCGTTTTGAAACATTTTAGGGAGTTATTTTTTCTAATATTACAAAATATTCAACACTCATCATGAATTGTCATTTAGTGTCCCTAATAGACTTTTAACCTTTAAAGTATACAGTTATCTAATTCCTTCAATTCCTCTCTAGAGTCATTATTATGTTATTTATTTGGCTTCCTCCAGGATAAATGCTACCCGACAACATTCTATAAAGTGTTTCCCACGCATCCATGTAGATAAAGATAACGATTCTACAGTTTCCGCATCATTTGTTGTCAATGCGAAACAGCAGTACTCGAACCACTTCCTTTAGTATAGTTGCAATCTCTAGAGACCAGAGGTTATTTAAAAAAAAAAAAAAACCCTTATTCGTTATCACTCCAGGCCATGCAATAAATCCGCTAAGACACAAGGAGTTACTGGGTGGGGAAGAATTAAGAAACATTAATAATGAGCGGAAAGAGTAATCAAGAGGACAGTAGATAGCGATAGACATTACATTTAAATTTTTGCAGATTAAAGTTGACTGGAAAGGAAGGAACCAGGAGGGAGTTCCACAAGCGAGAAGTACGAGCAAAAAAACTGTTAGCATAGAACTTACAGCTGCATCTAGCCAGCTCAACTGTAAATTGATGAGATCTCGACGCCAGTCGAATACTGCGCTTAAATTGATAAATTCTAGGTACTATAGCAAACAGCTCATCCAAACAATTACCATGAAAGTATTTATAGAAAAGACACAGAGAGGCAACCTTACAGCGGTGGAAAAAGCCGAGCTGCCAGATCAGGACCAATAATATTGCAGATTCTTTTTTGGGTTTTATAAAGGAGCTCAAGGTAAATAGCAAGGATACTCAATCATATTTAGCAATATTCTAAGCAAGGATGAATGGTAGACTTATAGATATGTAAGATAGATTCTGGATAGAAAAATTGTCTCGTACGACATAGTGAACCAACTTTCTTAGCAAATGACTTAGCAATGGATTCAATATAGTGTTTTCACTTTATGTCAGCCGAGAAGGCTCAACGTGCCACTTTCCGGAAGATTAACATCAACCATTGATGGAAGGCAGAGAGATCTAAAATAGATCCCCATTTGAATAGGCTTAAGAGACACACACACAAAAAATCAAGTGAGTTCCTATTTCTAAAATCAATTCATAACAAAAATTGTCATAAACCCACGGGGACGCAAAGCGTTACTGAGTGTTAGAGAATATGAGAAACAAATCACTGCTAAGAATAATAAAAGTACGGGGAATAAGAAGACAAGATAACGATTGACATTGCATTTAAACTTTTGAAGATCAAATTTGACTGGAAAGCAAGAAGACAGAAGAGAGTTACAAAAGTGAGTAGTCCGTGAGAAGAAACTATTAGCATAGAACTTACATCTTGCCATTTCAACTATAATCTGATGAGACTGTAAATTGAGACCTAGCTGCCAATCTAGTACTGTGCTGAAATGAATATAGTCTAGTTACCAAAGCGAAGAGTTCATCCACACAATTACCATGAAAGTATTTATGGAAAAGACACAGAGAAGTTCCATTACGGTGGTGGGAAAGTGACTGAAGCTGTGATGCCATCTCAATACCAATAACATTGCAGATTCTTCATTGGATTTTATCAAGAATACATAAATATATAGCCGGAGTATCAGACTATATGTAGTAGTAATATTCAAAGCAAGGATGAATGGTAGATATATAAATATGTAAGATAGATTCTGGCGAGAAAAAATGTCTATCACATCATAGTAAACAAACATTCTTAGCTGCAGACTTGGCAATTGATTTAATATACCCTAAATGATTTTGTCTGGGATTGAAAGGCCCTGGCATTTTATGATCAACAGTAAAGTCTAAAAGTAAGATCATGAAAGCGGCCGCTCGCTGTCCACGAATTGGTAAAGGGGGAGTAAAGCAAATCTATATAAATAAAGGACAGTGCACGTGTGTCCGTCCGTCCGTCCGTCCGTTTTTCGATCTCGGTGAATCATAATCAACCTGAAATAACATGTAGTAACTACTGTAGTTACACGCGATTAAAAATTAAATAAATAACTCATTTAAAGTTAAATTTAAATATCGAGCAAAGTGAAAGGTTTAAAAAAAAAACAATTCTTTATTAAAGGCTTAACTTTAATTTCACTTTTTGTCGCAATTGATAAACTTAAGCGGGGCAGGGTACGTTGCTCATATGTTTTTTTTCTTTTTCTACTACGTGTACTGTGACGGATTCTAAATATTACATAATTCGTGTTCCTTAATGTCTTTTAAAAGTGACTTTACGTGAAGGGATCATGAAGAATAGTAATTTTAAAAGAAAATACAAATTTCGCGCAAAATAAATGCAAACAAACTACCGTTGCGTTTGCCAAAAATGATTTTGCCGAATTAAGTTGTCGAATAAAGATCAAATAATTTTATTATTTCTAAATTCTTATAACTTTTGCGTGCATAGGTCGCTGAAATTAAAAATGCGAAGGCCTAAAAGCCCTCCATAGGAGCTAGTGTAAAGTCCATCCGATGGGCGGCTTCTAGGCTAGTAAATAATTAAATGTTTTCGGGATATAGTGCTACTTGGTCGGAAATTAGTCATATATATGTAAGGTGACAGCGTAGTTTAATTGCAAGCTGCCCGTAGAAAGTGACGAGATTGATAATTTACGAGCTGGTTGTTAGTTGGTAATGGACGAGATGGTTAGAGCAAAAGTGTTGTAGAGTCGATCTGGCTGGATGGGAGATCTGGTAGATTATTCTCTTGTGAGAGAAAACAGGAGTAGCAAGATGTGTCAAGTAAATCTGTGTATAAATAACCAAAAATATTAGGAACAGGGTTCGTGTTGTCATTTTGCGCGCCGTGGCTTTATTTTCACCTATTTCTTTGTTGAACGCACACAGATTATTTCCCAGTTTTTATTCACATTGACGCAAACTGGAAATCGAAACACAACGTGGGGTAGTGTCCAGTTGGGGAAGGATTGCGAATTCCCTAGTTGTATGTTTACATAACCAATAATAAATATATTGGCAATTAATGTCTAACTGAGAATAGTTTGGTTTGGTATGTTTTACGGCATATCATCCTCAATGGATTATTTAATGCCGACAAGATTTTTATTGATGGTAATATTTTTTTCCCAAAATTATTGCTGTTAATATTTTTTTCAAAAATGTCTTGCTGGTAATATTTTTCTTTTTAAAAAATGTGCTGCTGGTAATAATATATTGCAGGGAATAATTTTTCCTTCAAAAATGTCTTGCTGGTAATAATTTTTCAAAAAAAGTATTGCTGGTATTAAAACCTATTTTTATATTTTCATAGTGTTGTGACCCCTTTGGGGGAGTTAACTATTTGCCCATAGTTGTGACCTTGACAGTTGCTACCACCCGGATCAAGGTGGACCTGGGAACACCAGCAAGGTGGTTCCACGCTCCTCAAAAACTCCGAAAGGCCTTGCTGTCGGATGCAGTTTGTCGTCTTATCCAGCACGCAACTTTAATAATCCAGAATAAACTTTAATATACTAAACACTCTTTGGAGAATTGAACCTCTTTTTCGTATATTTATAAACGTTTCGTGAGAAATAAAGGAAAATTCTTCCTTCAAGGAAAAATCAATCATTTTTCCCCTGGAAACACATCACCTTACTAAGACATTAACAATTTCAGGTTCTTCTTCTATGTGCCGCGTCCCTTCAGAACGTTGGCGATTATATCTGAAAAAGGATTTGGAAAGTTTGATGCTCATAGAACACTGTTTAAAAATATGGCGTCTACTCAAGTACGGTTATCCACTCAAAATAATGTTTGAAGTAATAAAAACGTCGATTTTGTTATCTCCCCCAAACACTATTCCGCCATCCATTTAATCAAAGCTCGCTAGGTAGGTTAAGTGTTGTTTTACCTTTACCTCTCGCATATAATCTGTCCTGTGAGTATCAGATTTTCCAAACCCTCTTTCTTCATTCTGTATCCCAGAAATTTCAATTGACTCTTCCTGATGTAAGAATAAATTTCCTTTTTATATCCATTTTCTGTAATGTTCGATCTTTGGTATTCTCAGCATCCTTCTGTAGAACCACATTTCTGTTTTTTTCAAGTCACTTCTTCATCTGTGAGGAGGTTGTTCAGTATTTACTGCCATATATAAGAACTGATATTACATAAAAGCTCAGTACTCTTTTCTTTGTTTTTGTTGCTTCAAGTCTCTTCTTCATCTATGAGCAGATTGTCCCGCATTCACTGCCATATAGGAGGACTGATATTACATAACAGTTCAGTACTATTTTCTTTGTTTCACTTGCTTCAAGTCTCTTCTTCATCTGTGAGAAGATTGGCCATCATTTACTGCCATATAGGAGGACTGATATTACATAACATTTCAGTACTCTTTTCTTTGTTTTTCTTGCTTCAAGTCTCTTAATCATCTGTGAAGAGATTGTCCAGTATTCACTGCCATATAGAAGGACTGATATTACATAACAGTTCAGTACTCTTTCCTTTGTTTCTCCTGCTTCAAGTCTCTTCTTCCTCTATGAAGAGATTGTCCATCATTCACTGCCATATAGGAGGACTGATATTACATAACAGTTCAGTACTCTTTTCTTTGTTTCTCTTGCTTCAAGTCTCTTCATCTATGAGGAGATTGTCCAGCATTCACTGCCATATAGGAGGACAGATATTTTACATAACAGTTTATTATACTTTTTCTTTGTTTCTAACGAAATATCCGTGTTTCTTAATACTTTGCTTAGCTTTTGAAAGTCATCTTTCGGTATCTTAATGCACCTTCGGATTTCAGTGTCGCACTTTCCGTCCTCTCTGGAAATACTTCGCTGGCTTCATCTGATAAAACGCCATATTAACGGAGCACACACATTATATCTGCCTAAAATCTTCAGCAGGCTTAATAAACATAGATAATTATAGGCGTCCTTGTTAGCGAAGAGTCAGACTTTAAGGTGGTGTCGTTCATGGCCATATCAGGATTTTCGCTTAACTTCTATTTATAAATATATTAAGTCTGAACATTATTGTCGGTGATTGAGATTTAAGAATTCAATGTCATCGTCAGTAGTCGGCTAATGTAATTTCATTCATAATTTGAATTTAAAATTACTCTTTGACCCTCTTCCAGAAAGGCATGTCTTTCGTTTGCCTCAATTATTTTCTCATTCGTCTTGATTACCATTTTCAGAAGCATTGGTTGATATATAATCTAAACATTCCTCACCAAACAAGAATTATTGTAGGAGACAGAATATAAACGTAAACGTATTTCGTCTAGCAATGTATTATAATGCCCGAAATAATCCAGCAGTTTGGGACACCCTATTAATTAACCCCAGAATGAAACCCTAATTGTTTGCTCTAATTTAAGAAATGAGTTTTCAGTTAAATAAGTCAAAAAGAATTTCTATCTTACGAAACACTTTTTTTTTAAATTATAATACAATATTCAATTAAACTTCACCGAATGCAAAGTAATAGACTTGCTCTGAACAAAGCAATGGACTGACTTTCTCAAATTTTGAAGTTCTAAAATAACGCCTACTATAAAGATAAACTAACGAACTGATATTCTATAATTCTGAGGTTTTAAAATGACGCTTACTCTAAAGATACACTAACAAACCGGCGTTCGATAAGAATGAGGTTATAATTACATTGTCTGCGATTTGTTATCATGACGATTTAAAATCCCAGATAATCCCTTGTGATATGGCTTCACAGATAACGTTTTTAAGTAAATTTGGGTCGCTGTATCGTGCCAGACATGTTTCTAATTAGAGCCCATCTTGCAGATTTACAAATCTGCCATCTGTCCATGCATTGAATACTGTTGCAATATCTAGTCTGGTTCTCCTGTTGTACATCGCGAGATCCTTGACAAAATCCAAAGAAGTATTTGCAATTTAATCGATCCTGACTTGGCATCTCGACTCCAGTCACTTTCTCACCGACGTGGCTTCCCTCTGTCTTTTCTACAGGTATTTTCATGGCCACTGCTCTGACGAGCTTTTTTTTCCTGGTGCCCTGACTACATGAATTTAAGCGTGCTACTAAATTGGCAACTAGGTCCCACCCGTTTAATGTTGAATGTAACCGCCACTCCTACTCCAACAATTTCTTTTCTCGCATTTTCTACCTGTGGACCCCACTTCCGTTTACTAGCTTCCCTGATAACTACAAAAATTTACATGCAACGTCAATCGCCATTTTCTATCTTCTTGAATCCCGTTAATATTTTATCCTTTCCTCAGTCCTCCCTATACTCAGCATTTTCTCTCACTTTCGCTCCCTGTAAACCCCTGCCTACTAGTGGTATTCTCTCCTTGCTTGGGGTGAAATGATTAAATACATACACACACACACACACACACACACACATATATATATATATACATATATATATATATATATATATATATATATATATATATATATAATCCAGTATATATATATATATATATATATATATATATATATATATATATAATAGATTTTTAATAATCGGATATATCGTTATATATATATATATATATATATATATATATATATATATATATATATATATATATATATATACATATAACGATATATCCGATTATTAAAAATCTATTAATTCTATATATATGTCTGTCTGTATGTGTGTGTGCGCGCGTGTGTGTGTGTGGGGGGGTAAACAAATATATGTGTGTGTGTGTTTCTGTGTTTGTGTATGATAAATATTTATGCCCAAATGCGCTGAATATCAGAGATAGGGCCTATGTAAATATAAAATGTCAACGTGGACATTGAAGTCAACACTAAGAGGTGACAGCAATCTTCAGGCATGAACCAGACTATATATATATATATATATATATATATATATATATATATATATATGTATGTGTGTGTGTGTGTGTGTGTGTGTGTGTGTTCAAACAGTTTACATACTTACAGTCATCTTAACCCCCTGAAGATGTTCTCAGATGAGATTGAAAGTACTTGTGAAAATAAAAACTATTTATAAGAAAATTTTGGTATTTTTCTTAATCAATTTACTAAGGGTACAAAGAAATTAATCAGCGAACATTGAAAGGATCACAACGAAAACTAATCGACATGATATTTCTAAATGATCTAACCAAACCTTTTTGAATGAAAATATGCTGCCTAAATATACACAATATATATATATATATATATATATATATATATATATATATATATATATATATATATATTGTGATCCATCATCCAGCTACCCTCACATATCATTTGATCGTTGTGGCGAAGGCATGTGCAGAACCAACCCCACTTTTTGAAGAGCCGAATACAGAGAACTGGTGCACAGTATGTCACCAAATGACCCTCTGCAGATTTTGAACTCAGAGTTGTCCTTCTCCTAGACCGTACGCCACCCAAGGATACAGAAGGAAGTCTGTCCTGTTATTTACCCATAGCTGTGGGGTGTAGAAGAGATGGATTCATACCTTTTCCTAATGAAAATTTAAATGAATGTAATGAACTCGACTCTAATTCGAAGTCGACTCCCCGATTCCTCAATTCGAGCTGCTATTGAACCACCGTGCCTCCTTTATTTTTTTCTCTCTTTCCCCCCCTCTCTCTCTTTCTATATATATATATATATATATATATATATATATATATATATATATATATATATGCGGTTGCATGGAGAGTTTGTCTGAAGATCGCGAAGGTCACAAACAAATCTCCATGCAACCGCATATGTTAGCTCTACTACAGATATTGAGCACTTTCCACTAAAACAGACACACACACATACGCGCGCACACACACACACATACACATACATATATATATATATATATATATATATATATATATATATATATAGAGAGAGAGAGAGAGAGAGAAAGCGATACATAGATAGATACATAGAGAGATAGATATGATGAGATTTAGATAGCACAACGGCCGAAACGTAGCGAATATGACAATAAAGATGAGGACAACAGTCCGAATAATGTAAATAGGGCAAATATATTAACTCATCACAGAAATATAGATAGATCCTGAAGAAGCACGGACCGTACAAAGACCGAAACGTCGCGAATATGGCAATAAAGATGAGGACAACAGTCCGAACAGTCTAAATAGCCACATTACCTCATCTCAGAAATATAGACAGATGATAAAAATCTGTGGGATTAATGCACAAAAATCTATTAATTCTTCAGAAAATTATCTTCCTTTAAGTAAATACTTGAGTGTTAATCTACACAATTTTCTTCATATATCTATGTGAATAAACATTACAATATTCAAATCAAAGTTTCTGTTTTTATTAATCAATTTATTTCATCATTGTTACTACGATGTCTAAAAATGTCTGATAATTAAATTATGTTTGACATAAGAAATCATGGAATATTTCTAAAAACTCAAAGGCGTTTTGTTTCATCCATTGTTTGTCAAAGTCAGTCTGCTTCCTAGAAGCTGATTCTAGTTTGCTATTCATTATCGATTTGCGTAAAATACACTTTGGCCGGTCACAGAATTGTCTGTTCCTCAGATCTTCCATGAAAGTCGTCTGCCGAGAAACCACGAATCTTAAGATTGATATCATAATGTCCGATAACAGAAGCAAATTACTTTAAGACATTCAACTAAAGCTTATTTCAAGTACAAGGACGAATATTAATCTTCTTATTAGATAAAGCGTGCAAAAACTAAAATAACGCTGACATTTCATTTTAACAGACGTATTTACCAAAATAACACAAAATAATCTTGAAATACTAAAGAGTAAATTTAATCAATAAAATTAGCTGCAGTGACTGCCTCCAATCTACTTTGGAATCTCCTGCAACTCTTCTGGGCAGTCTCCTTGTTTAAATTGTTGAATGCTGCCATAATCCTTCTTTTGAGTTCATCTTTGGTCTTAAAAGGAGTTTATTGGTCTCTCGCTCAAATGCGACCCACACACAGGCGGTTGCAGTCTGGGGAGATAAGTGTCCAGATGTAAGGGGTAATGTGGTCACATTGTCTGATAGTCATGACTGAGTTCTCTTGCTTGTGTGGCATGGTGCAGAGTCATGTTGTCAGATATAGGGTCTTCCAGTAGCTACCCTCTTGACCCAGGTCAGCACTGCCTCCTCAAGTCACGATGTAGGACTCCGTGTTGAATCTGAGGCCCTGTGGCAAGATGAATGGAGGCATAACGTCGCCATCACTCCAAACACCCTTATTTTGACTGGATATATTATCCAACTCTTTCCAAATCATCTGCGCTGTCCTCAAATTGACACCCAAACACTTTGTAATGTTTGTATTGGAGCTTCCGGTGCGAATGCCAAAGAGTACAGCATGCCGTTCACAAATTTCTGGCGGAGTGAATTACGTCATGAGGCGCTTTTCTCACAGACGATGCCTACTATATCATGCAGTCGATAAAATCAAAATGAAAGAACGCCCATGCGCGAAATTCAAAATATAAAATGGCGCAATTTGCCCAACGCACTCTGTATTAGCATTTATCAAAATTATTTGCATTTTTTTAATGCTTTTAATTCGAAATTTATTTCTACGACGCCATTTTTATTATCATTATTTTATTTTCTTTGATTTATGGTGTATATTCATTTCTTTCTGGGTCCCATAGCTTAAGGTCAGAAATGGCTTCATTTTCACTGAGCAATTTTTGAGGGGGGGGGGGAATTACATTACACATATTTTACATAAATAAAGCTCTTTGTAGAGTGTAGACTGTAGAGTAGATTTTTTTCTATTTCTTTAAGGCATAGGCTATCAGTTATGCCTTCAATGAGCTTATTGGAATCTTTTTCAGTCAATCCGAGTGCTCCAAATTCCAAATAGAATTATTGATGTCTTTGTGTGTCATTTTTGAGATTTGCAATTAAAATCCTTGTATTTTCATAGTTTTTTGAAGATCTTCAAAGATACATTACAATCTACGGGGATTGTCATGTGAATAAGAAAAAACATTCTGTTCTTGTGGTCGTCGATCACGATATCTGGGTGATTAGCTTTGATTATTCTGAGTGTGTGTATTGTAAAGTCACATAAATTTGTTACAGGTCCTATCCGTGTAATCGGGTCAGGATGATCTTCATAACCAGTTTCTTGCAGTTTCCGTACCATAAAAGTTACATATTTTCCAGTGCAGATATTGGCCAACTCTATCATACCGAGTTTTATATTCAGTAAGTGCAAATACCGCGCTACTTGATAAAAGATAGTCACTTGTTTTTGAATATTTATCACGGAATCTACATTTGGAGTCACAATCTTTCAGGGTGTACTTGGTAATTTCTAGTTAGCAAGCATTGATCTTGTGCAGCAAGAATAAAACCTTCGGTTTCAGCTTTTAACCCTGCACTACGTAACCCTTGATGAGTATGAGGTTTGTCTACATCAGCTTCTTTGGTACAGGCAGAGTATTGACTATAATGAGTCTTATCTTGTCATCGTTTTTGCATTTGGTACATTGCATTTGCATTTGTTTTCTTTTTTAGGTTCTTTGCCGCTGCACTAGGTGCATTATGGTTTACTTGCACTTCTTCAACCATTTGAAATTCCCTTTTGAATTTGTTGGCTTCCTTTATTGCCAAATAAAGTTTCTTATTTATTGCATGTTCTTTGACACAGATTATCATCCAGTCTTCTGTAGTTTCCAGGTATCTTTGAAAACCGATTGTTGTGTTTTTGTAAAAAAATTCTAGTTGAACTAATCCTTTGCCTCCTTCGGATCTGGACGCATACCGACGATCAACATCGGCCTTAGTATGATGCATGCAGTGGCAAGTGAACAGCTTTCATGTTTTTACATCTATTTGCTTACTGTCAGCTATAGTCCAATTAAGGATTTTTAAATTGTATTACATCACAGGGACTGTCAAAGTATTTATGACTGATATTCTTTTTTGTGAATTCAACTCAGTATTTAACATCAGGCGCATACACCGGTTCTTACTTTTTCATTCATTTTGCGTATGCTGTATTCCATCTCCTTCGCTAAGTCTTAGGTATCTATAGGCTTCGTCTTCTAGTTTACTAATCTTTGCGATAAAATCTGTTGAGTGTTTCTGTTATTCTCCATTTCTAGAATGTTACTTTTGCACATTTATGTAATCCGAAATCCATACTGATGTCATCACTAAAACATTTATTATTATTATTATTATTATTATTATTATTGTCTGTGTATGTTATATTTCCTGCTTTGTAGCTTGTAGAGCCGGGTCCAGACTATGGTCCTTAGGAGAATTGACATTTAATTGATAGCACTTTTCTTAGATTATGGATTTCCTAGTAGGGTGACTTTTATGTTGATGTTAACTGGGACGCTCTTAGTAAAAATATCCAATCCTTTTCTCACGAGGCCCAGTGCTCCCATTACTATTGGTACAGTCTCAGTCTTCATTCCCCACATCCTGTTAATCTCGATGCCCAGGTCCTTGTATTTGGACAAATTTGTTGATAATTTTCATGGAGGTGTTTCTCTCAGATGTTATTGCTATATCAATACGCATACACTTCCTGAATTTCTTTTATGATAATATCAGTTCTGTTGGCTTTTATTTCCCTTTCAATTTGAATTGGCATGCCCCAGAGGATAGTTACATTGTTATTTTAGGTCAGTGTCTGTTTAGTGCTCATACCATCTCTCAGTGGTTTCGATTTTATGCTTCTTGCATATCTTCCAGTGTACATATGTCACTGCCTTGTTATATCTGTGGGTATATTCATTTTTTGCCAGTTTCCGGACATCCTCAAATAATATGGTTTCATCATATTTTCCGCAGATCCTGCATTTCGGGTTAGTCCCATCCTTGATTATATGACAGTGATAGGATCTTGTTGCGAGGCGGCAATAATTAGGCCTTCTGTTTCAGCTTTCAACCCACTGCTCCTCGGCCACTGATATCTTTTCTGTTGATCCACATCTGCTTTTTTCGTTCTTTTGGGGTATTTATCATGCAACGCTTTGTCCACCCAGTTTTTTGTTTGCGATTTCATTTGACTAAATTATTATTATTATTATTATTATTATTATTTGCTTTCATATCTGTTGTATACCCATTTTCTTCAGGGTCCCAACCAGAAACCTAAAAATTGAATCCTGATGTTTCTCCACTGAACAAATTTTGTAAAAAAATAAAAATGCATACGCCGATAAAGCCCTTCGTAGGGTGTGAATGCTGTTTAAGAGAACTATTTTTTTACATGTATTTCATGAACTTTATATATAATAGAAATGAAAATGTTATTTTTTGTAGAAATCCCTCTCGTCAGGGTTTCTCGAACTTTCATAACTGCTAAATTCCATATCCTAACGTAATCAAAGTAATTTCTAAAGAAGTAATGGATTTTTCATTTATTAATCCGACTGATTTTATCACTTTATACGGTATTTTTAACGAATACCCATATTTGAGTATACGCTCCGTTTATTAATTAAACAGTATATTTATTAATTTTCATCTACCGGCATGAAATTCGAGAAATCTTTTTTTAATGCGCTCTCTGGCAGAATTCGGACCTCTGCCTCCCCCTCCCCACCGGGCAGCGAGGACATTCGTTAGATCCGACGTGTTTATACCGACTCAGCTGAGCGAGATCCTTCTCATCATGGATTCTTGAAATTTCATATCTGCTCAGTTTCGTATCCAAACGTAAACAAAGCAATTTCTAAATAAGTAATGGAGTTTTATGTATTATCCGACAGTTTTATCTCTTTAAACGATATCTTTAGCGGATACTCATATTTGAGTAGACGCTCCGTTTTTTATGTTGTTAAGATAATGCCCACCAGTAAATAAAACATATATTGTGGCGAACACACGTCAGTACGGAGGCGTCCGGGTCACGTGCGGTCATGTCTGTCAAAACCAGTTACATCTGGGTTTTCCCCGTTACCATCGGAACAGGCAGATACGGGCCTCTTTGCAGCTTGTCTAGATCCGTGTTGCTGTCAGCTGTCGCCTGTCAATAAATGCGGCAGGAAAACCAGCGGTCAGTAGTGGGTAGTTGATAAAACTCGGTGTCTTGTGAAATCTGTCCCGTAGGTATTTTGTTCCTGAAGTTGCTGTGCCTTCTGAGGGAATTTCATTGTTATACCCCCACCCCTATCTCTCCTTTCTCTGCCTATTACTCCCCGTAGCGGTTTGGAGAGTAATCGGTCACCCTTGCCATATTTTACAACAAGTATATTTATTTACTTTCGTCTACCGGCCTAAATATTCGAGAAATCTTCTATATATAAAAAATGGATTATATATAAATGCAAATGCCAGTGTGTCACTGAATCACACTTTCTCAATTAAAGGGAGATACAACAGTCTAACTTTCAATATTTCATCTTACAGAAATTTTGGATTGCCAAGTTTTCGTTTAATGCGATTGTTTTCGGCGATTTTTATGTAACTTTTTGCGACGAACTTTTTTTACGATAGCAATTTTTATAACATGGAAATAAATTTGGGAATAATCGAAATTAATTGTGAAATCCAGCGAAAGTCATCCATGAAATAAAAATAATTGTTTGTACGGAAAGTAAGGACCTACGCACATCAAATTGTCTTTAAATTAGGTGTCGGTAGAAGAATTATCGTTGAACTTTTAAAAGGTAAGCTTAAATATTAATGCAATACTTAAATGTAGCGATCAATTTCAAGTTATCCTGTAGTTTATTGTTGTTTATAGCATACGGCAGCAGTCTGCCTCGTAAAAAGAAATCTCCATCAACAGAGGACCAGATTGCAATTAAAATAGCCAAACGAGGAAAAGAAAGTCCCGCGCAAATAAAAGCCCAGATCAAACGGCAGCCAGGAGAGCTTCCATTGCTAAGAATATGCAAAGACTTAGAGACTCTAAAAAGTCTTGAACAACCCGAAGGTCAAATCAAGAGTCATTCCTAGCTTAAATGCCACCCGATAGGGCGGCTTTTAAGCTAGTTTTAATTCTAAAAAAAATAATTTATTTTCATCTTTTAAATCAGTTCTTTACAGTATATACACGGTGTTTGCAATTGTCCAATGTCGATGTCGGGGATGTTTTAGTCGGAATATTTTATGACAATTTTCAGGAAGTTTACAATTTCTCATAAATACAGCTGTTATTTACTATTAACATCCTGGCATTTAGCGGATATACCATTTTGGTAAAGAATGCAACAAATGTGTAATTCCCAAAGTAGGCGTTACTCTTCCATACAGAAGAGTAGCATCAGAAAATTTTTAAAAATCTCATTCAATTATGAAACAATTATACATGTGAGTGTTAATCCTTACATTTCGCTTTCCTCTCCCGTCTTTTGAACAGGAGTAGAGGTTTATCCCTTTTTTCCCGTTTCCTTCTAAAGTCTACTTCAGCTCTTTAATTTCTAACGTCTCCGCCTAAATCTCTGAACGTTTATTTACTATTGAATTACTTTTTCCTTTCTCAATAGATGTAGATAATTTCGCCTATCGTCCGGTTCACACACCTCCTCGGTCTTTTGAACAGGAGTTTATCGTTTGTTTCCTGATTAGTTTGGGGTTTCGGGTTCTTTCTAAAACATTTTTCTTCTCTTTCACTTCCGGTGACCCTTTGCTTCTTGGTTGCATTATCACGATACTTGAGATGGTGCTTCTTGCTCTGTAACACTCTACATCGAGTGGCTCTTGGGTCTGTACAGGGTAGACGTCATTATCGTAAAAATAAATTGTTTAGGTCTTCTTTGCAGTATCTAACAATCAACAGGCTTTCACCTGCGCATTTTATGCAAAGATTGTGCCCAGCAGTAATAAATCCTGGTAGGACTTCTAGTTCTGCTAGGGTCGCTTCACTATGAGTGTTAAATTAATCCGGCGAGAATAGACATCCTTATCTTACGCCCCTTTCTAGTTTTATGTACTTGCTCAATTCATTTTCCCTCCGTATCCGTGGACAGTTTTCTATCAGTAAATGTTCTGGATTATTTTCATAACTTAGAAATTAATTAATCAAATTTTTCAAGCAGTTCGAAAAGCTCATCATTTTATCAAATTCCTTTTGTATAGTTGTTAAAACACTGCATTGAAATTTATATCCAAAAATAATCTACCGTATTTTCTTGTGTATAACATGACTCCGTTTTTCTGAAGTTAAAATCTGGGAATAAATTAAATCCTTAACCCCTTCCCCGGCGTAGACGTGTATATACGTTTTTACAGAAACTGTCTTTTTCAAACATGGACAAATAAACATGCTCAAAAGCCAGCTACAGATGTGTTTATACGTCGATCTTGATTCTTTTTATGCCCTTTTGATCTTGAAACGAGTCCAATTGTCAACTCATCCGTCTGGTAGAGGTGTTAGCCATCGGTCGGCTACTTTAAGGGAACTCAGTTTCTTAGTTACTATATTAAAATCAATTCGCCTGATAAATGAAACGTTTGTCCCAAAATAATTGGCTGGGAACGGATTATATATAATATGACCTCGTAGTACAGCCATACCTATATAGATTCTTTTGAAAATTTGTTCCGTATTATACATCAATCAATGTCGTACAATATATTTCACTAAAATGTTCAATTTTTTACGATATTAAAGAAAAGAAATGAGCCGTATGTTTATCCTGTAGTGAGTCCCGATAAAAATTTAGTATAAAAAATATATAATCAAAAGAAGAAATCAAATAAGGTATTTGCATTTTCCTTCAAAACCCTTATCTCTTTCTTTACTTCTCACTCTAAACTTCTCTCTATACTTTTGTCTCAACTAACAAGAAGGCAACCTTCAAATAAAAAGAGGAAGAAGAAAAAACTGAACCCGGCCGTAAATCACCGGAAATTTGCGGGACTAGAGTCTATTATTTATGCCTATAAATCTACCAAAATAAGGTAAGCCCTACGCATAACTTCCGTTATATATATATAAAAAAAAAAAAGAAAAAGAAAGGAGTGGCAGAAAATAAAGTAATTTTTGGCCAATATTAACACAAAGAAACTTTTGATATTAGCCGAAACCAAAGTTTGCACCAGGATCTCTGAGCCTGGTCAAAAGAATATAAGCTTACACCTTTGACCTAGACGGTAAGAATCGAAACAAAAGACACTAGTGCGAGAGAAATCAGCAATGCGTGACACGTGAAGTAGTTAAGAGGTTATTTGCTAATATGTTCTGTCCTTCTGAAGGCCAAGAAAAGCACAGTAAATTGACCCTGATTGGAATATCTGAGATAACTACTATTACGAGCGAGGTCTGACCTCAAAATTACCACTACCGTGTTGAAACAGACATTTCTCCAAACTGCCACCATTATCCGCCTTCTAAAACAAACACTTTGCTCCACCGAATACCAAAGGACTCACTCGAATCTCAATCAAATAAATAAATACATATTATTTATACCTCATACCCTTGCTTCAGTTCATTTTATGATAAACATCACCAAGAATATCCGACACAAATAGCCACAAGCCATTGTGTGTTTCTTCTCCTAATTTCTGTTTCAAAACTTATTTTCGAATTTTGGGGGTAAGGTGCTAACTAAATATATCCGGTAACAAATTTTAAGGTGTTAATTAATCTATCATACTTTTCTATTTTATATGACTTCATTATATTTCTATATATTAATAAACTATGAAAATAAAAAAAACAATATTGTCTCTCATTTTTTTATGAAAAAACAGGAAAATCAAAATGTAAACAAACTTTATCTTGTGAGCAAAACTAAGACAAAAGATGTTCAATTACATGGATTCCCAAGGACTAAATATGGCTTACATATCAAATAACTTTTGTAGACAATTGTTATCAACACCTGCCTACTTTGTGTTTTATTATCTATTATGCAAACTGAGTGTATAATGAATCCATTCCTAGGTCAGCTGCTAAGAAAGTTGATTCACTGTGTCTTGCGAAACAGTTTTTCTTCCCAGAATTTATCTTACATATCTATAAGTCTACCAATCGTCTATTCTTAGAATATTGCTGCTACATTTGGTCCATTGCAGACTGGTATTCATCGAGAGTTCCTTGATAAAATCCAAAGAAGAATCAGCAATATTACTGGTCCTGATCTGGCAGCTTGACATCAGTCACTTTTCCACAGCTGTAAGGTTATCTCTCTGTGCCTTTTATATAAATAATTTCATGGTAATTGTTCGGATGAGCTCTTCGTTTGTTAGGGCCAGAAATAAAGACACAAGAGAGGAATTAAGTTAAACAAATATATTAGCAGAAACAGTAATACAAACATATACAAATGTGAGTGTTACAGCAAGAATGTTCGGTCTGACTGTCAGAGCTGACTGCTGAAAACTTCCCTCTCCAAAAGGCAGTGCCTTTATAGCTGGGAGAGTCTATGTGTGCGTGGGTAAATTACCGTAACACTATGGTACCTAGACTTCATGAATTTAAACGCAGATAAGGTTTTTATCATTTTACAGTTAAGTTGAATAGATGTAACCGTAAGTATGATAACAGTTTCTCACACTTCTCGCTTGTGGAACGCCTTTCCGGCTTCTTGCTTTCCAGTAAACTTTAATCTTCAAAAGTTTAACTGCAATTTCAGCCACTGTCCTACTTATGACTTCTTTTGTTCACGCTCCGTAGTAATGTTTTAATTTCGAACTCTTTCACACCCAGTAACCCCTTGTGTCTTAGTGACTCTACTGCCTTGTTTGGAGTAATTCCGATTATTAAAAAAAATGCAATTTTGCTGTTTCAAATAACTTCCAGGAAACACTTACATGTGTATAATTGAGCATAGGGGCTTTGGATATAAGTAATACCTTTGATGCACGGCACGCTGCATCTTCGGGTGGACGGATATCACTGTTCCTCAAACATCTCGTAAATCTCTCACTTGATGGCTGCAAGTTGACATGCCCCCGGTAAACCGCTTTAGGGGAGAGGATAAATTCACGTGAAGGAGTGATGTTAACATGGCACCACTGAACGAAGGATCTCCTCGACGGAGGTCAACGGCCAGGGCGGAGGAGTTCCCCAGAGGAACTACAACGGCCACGCGTCCGCGAACAAGGCGAACCAGTTAGTTGGATGACATAGGCTGTAGACGAACTTGGAGAGGGACGGGCTCCGCCAGGTTAAAACGCCCAAGACTCACAACATGATGAGAGCACCAAGAAAACATTTGAAGAGACCCAGGCTCTGGCACACAACCGCGACAGATGGAGGAGAATGGTGAACAGCTTAGTACATCGGTGCCCGAAACGACTCCTTTCAGGGGTAAGGGCGAAAGAAAACGAAGAATCCGACTCCCTTTTTTGCCATTAATTTTCGTTCAAAAAAAAAAAAGTACAGTAATTCCAAAATTTTTAAAAATTGGTCATTCCTCAGTTCACTAATTTCTGTTCCTTTCCAAAATAATTCCTCTCGTTTCAAACCCTAAAAATAATTTGCTTTTTCATTAATTCTAAATATTTCTAAATAAGTAATTCTTTTATATTTGAATATTTGCTGGTGGAACTTGTTTTGGGAAGCATGCTAGAATTTACTTTCCATTGAACCAAAATTTCATCTTTTCTTTGAAAATATTAAGATTCAGTGTATGTCAAAATGTTTTCTTTGTTTCTTTGTATGTTAGAATTAAATTTACTTAGAATTTCAAACACAGGGTGGACCAAAAGTAGGCTTACACTTAGTAGATATACACGTTACATTTTTTAAAAACATTACATTTATATTTTGTAGTAATAGAAAAAGAAAAAGATTACGAATTTAAAAAAAAATAGAAAGCTAAAAGTTGGCAAACCATTTTGGTTTGCCAAAAAGAAATAAAAAAAACAAAACGATAAGGAAAAATAAATAAATAAATAAAAGAGGTCAAAAGGTTATCATTGCTAAATGTAGGTAAAGAAAAAGTGATTGTCAAGCGATTCATTTCTGGAACCAATCAAAATCAAGAGCAATTCGTTAATGAATTCTGTAGTCTTTTAAAAGAGTGTTAAGAGAGTGACAGACAGGCAAACGGACCGGATTGGAACAGTCGCTTAAAAGAATTTCATCCGCTCTCACTTATCCTCAAGCTTCGGACACCTAAAAATCACACAGAGGGAATCAAAAGAATTACTACTATCAAGCCATACTTACATACACATTAACAGGGACTCTCTCTCTCTCTCCATATATATATATATATATATATATATATATATATATATATATTGACATCTAGATGATGCTATTATTTGTGTTGTCAACATACTTGTTGAAAATACAAATATAATAACATCATCTACATGCAAAAAAAAAAGCTAAAAATAATGGAAGCCTCATTAATAAAAACAAAACAAAAAACATTTAATAATATCAACTATGAACATGGACACAATATCTTGACCGTGTTTTGAAAAATGAAAACATTATATAACTACATACATGCAACAAACTATTTCTTATCTAACAGTTAAAATATTTAATCCTTGAAAATGGCAAAATGTATACCCGAAAGCGCATTCGGACAGTTTTTATATAATTTATCATCTGAAAAGAAGAAAATTATTAGATCGCATGAGAAATTGTATAAAAAAACTAAAAAAAAGCACCTTGTCTGTCGTATTCAATGAAATGTTCATGAAAGGATTGCTGCCTAAATACACAAATTTTAATATATAAAAGTGGACATTGAAGTCAACACTCAGATTCATTATATATATATATATATATATATATATTAGGTTGTTGCAAAAATAATGACGTAATAATGTCGGTTTTCGACGTTAAAAAATACGTCAAAAAACGACATTATTACGTCATTATTTTTGCACCAACCTAATATATATATATATATATATATATATATATATATATATATATGCTAAGACTTTCAACACGAGAACTTTCTGATGTGAAGTTATAAAATCTTTGAATATTATTCTATATTTTATTTTGAGAGATATAATTTTTGTCAGTATCTTTGTATTAATTATCTTTGCATGCATTTTTAAAGGCCATAAATTGCTGTATATTTGGGTTAAGGATGTTATCTGAAGGTAACCACCTACAAACAAGTAAATCCCTACTTTGGTGACTTCCACATCTAAACACCAGTTCTTAGACCTTCACATTGGTAAACTCCGATATTCCTGACGCATATATAGACACATTTAAAAAGTACAATGTCCGACAGTAAAATAGACCCGTTATCTTCCGACCAAACCAGCTCCATACACAGGTGATATCAATCAAACCATCTACATTCATTGAATCCAATGTGCTGGTGTGGTTTCCTTTAATGGAAGCCAAATTTAACATCACGCGCATAAAGGAGACAAAACAAAGATTTTACCACATATTGGCTTCTCTACTTTTCAGATATTGTCGGGAAACTTCAACTAGCAGGCAACAAACCAATTAGGAGATACTGAAGGAAGCCGTCATTACCTCGTATGAAAAATCCAAGTCAGAGATTCTGGATAAATTGATGTCAATCCTCAGTCATGACAGGGCGTCCTTATATATAACCATCAATCAAAATCAAGAACAAATCGGGAATGAATTCTATTGTCTTTTTAAAAGGTGTTAAGACAGAAAGTGATGGTTCTCCATATATTTAAATGAACTGATGTCGCTAGCAAGTCGGATTGGTGTCGATGATGACATCGTTCGATATAAATTCATACAGGCATTATCAGCCTCGATTAAACCAGTTTTAGCAGTTCAAATCGCCCTTGACACAAATCGATTGGATAAAATGGCAGACGATCTTCTTTTTTTTTATTTTAAACAACAAGAGAGTACCCAACACCTACAAGTATCTCAAATACAAGAAATAAACAAGACAAAAGTTCCGTCTCCGAAGAATATCAAATGCCCGCCCAGTGTCCGACCATTCAATAAGGACCAAAAAACAAAGATCTGAAGGACACATTTAAATTTCTGCAAGTCATGGTGCAAAAAGCCGGATAAAAAGAATGTTAAAATACAGCCTAGTTCCCGTCCTCCTCTATCTGCACCTTGTATGATGTCGGAAATTTAAATCGGCGAGACGCGTTAGCCTCCACCCATCTTCCGCTTTTTGATCCGCCGCTGGGCTAGAAAAATTAATTTTGTTGTGGATACAGGAGCTGCCATATCGATCATACCAAGGAGATATTTACGTGGTATAGTGATCTACTCCACGAATGTCTCCGTTGTATCAGCTAACGGCCAAAAGATCGAATGAATGCACAGGACAAGCACATTAAATTTGGTGTTACACAGCCTCAGACGCGAATTCACCTGAACTTTTGTGATTGCAGATATCCCCAAAACCTCTCTTGGGTTAGGATTTCTTGACTCGTTTCGGTCTGAAGATCGACTGCACTAATAACAACAAGCAATAGACAGTCTAACACAACAACAATTATATCACAGTAGACAAGTATAATCCTACCGACACGATGGTATCCAAAATTATGGAAAAATACCCAAACCTAGTAACAGCCCACCGCAATCCTAGTACAAAAAAAACCCCTTTATCATAGAATTGAGACTGTTAGCAATTCTCCTGGATTGGATTTAAACAAAGGGAATTAAATAACACTATAACAGTGAAAAAGAATTGTTACAAACTCCGTTTACTCGGGCGGAAAGTGAGTGCAGTGAAAGAAAAAGATAGAAAGCTAAAAGTTGGCCATAAAGAAATAAAATAAAGAAATAAAAAAGATAAGGAAAAATAAAGGAATAAAAAAAATAAAGAAATAAAGAAAAAAGGTTATCATTCCTAAATGTAAGGGAAGAAAAAGGGACTGTCGTCAAATGAGTCATTTCTGGAACTACTCAAAATCAAGAACAATTCGGGAATAAATTTTATTGTCTTTTAAAAAAAAGCATTAAAAAAAGATAGTGACAAACAGGTAAACGGATCGGACTAGCTACGGAAAAGAATTTCATCTACTGTCATTTACCCTCAAGCCTAAAACTTCCACAGAGAAGTCAAGAGAATTACTACTATCAAGAAATACTTACCTTCAAAAATATTAAAACTCTTTCTCTCTCTCTTTCTATCCCTCTCTCTCTTTCATATATATATATATATATATATATATATATATATGTAAGTTAATGAGCAGAGTTGAATCATACCAGAAAACAGTAGTATTAAAAAGTGCTCAATACACGTGAGAAAAAAATAAGTAAAAATAAAAATAAAATGTAGATCTTTTAACTTTAAAAATCAGGTCATGTAAAATACGTGACCATGGTTTCGAAGTGACGATCCCTTCGGGCGATACTTTTAAAATGACCACTTTAAAGTTTTATTTAAAAAAAAAAAACACAAAGAACGCTACATAATTATCTTTTTAAAAAAGCTTGTGTTTCAATAAATACTTTTTTTTGAGATGTACTCTTTTAATTTGTCCACTGTGTGGGGATTTCTCTCATAAACGTTGTTCTTTACTACACCCACCAAAAAGAAATCCATTGGTGTTATAATCTCACAGATGAAGAGGAGACTTGAAATAACAGAAACAAAGAAAAGAGTACTGAACTGTTATGTAATATCAGTCCTCCTATATGGCAGTGAATGATAGACAATCTCATCACTGATAAAGAAGAGACTTGAAGCAACAGAAACAAAGAAAAGAGTACTGAACTGTTATGTAATATCAGTCCTCTTATATGGCAGTGAGTGATGGACAATCTCATCACTGATAAAGAAGAGACTTGAAGCAACAGAAACAAAGAAAAGAGTACTGAACTGTTATGTAATATCAGTCCTCCTATATGGCAGTGAATGCTGGACAATCTCCTCACAGATGAAGAAGAGACTTGAAGCAAGAGAAACAAAGAAAAGAGTACTGAACTATTATGTAATATCAGTCCTCCTATATGGCAGTGAATGCTGGACAATCTCCTCACAGATGAAGAGACTTGAAGCAAGAGAAACAAAGAAAAGAGTACTGAACTGTTATGTAATATCAGTCCTCCTATATGGCAGTGAATGGTGGACAATCTCCTCACAGATCAAGAAGAGACTTGAAGCAAGAGAAATAAAGAAAAGTGTACTGAACTGTTATGCAATATCAGTCCTCCTATACGGCAGTGAATACTGGACAATCTCCTCACAAAGGAAAAGATTTCAAGTAAGATAAATGTGCTTCTATAGAAGGATGATGAAAATAACATGGATCGAATATGCGAGCTTTTAGAGAAAATTGGAGCACGAAGACAATTTCTACTTAATATCAGGAAGAGACAGTTGAAATTTCTACAGAAGGATGCTGAGGATGCCATTGACCGAACATGAGAACAACCAGGAAGTTTGGGGGAGAATGACAGCAAAAAGGAAACACATTTACAATCAGGACTAGACAGTTGAAATTTCCCGGATACATAATGAGGAAAGAGATCTTGGAAAATTTGATTCTCACAGGACAGATAAAAGGCAAGAGGGACGGAGAAAAACAACGTATAACCCTTGCCTAGAAAACTTGAGTAAATGGATGACTGAACAATATTTAGGAGAGTTGGCAGAAAGATAAAATTTGTTCAGGACAGGAAATTATGGAGCCGAAACTTACTATCGACAGGAAATTGTGGAGAGCAATAATCGCAACCTCTTGAATGGACACACTGAAGAAGATCATAGCTAATAATTGTTTTACTGTTTTTTATTTGAAATCTCTCAACAAAAACAGCTATACTTCTTTTTTTCAGAATACAAACTTTTTTTATTTCGACAACTTATTCATTTTCATTTAAAAACTCTTGACAACATTAAGTAATCTCTGCTATACAAAAGGGTGTCGTGACACCCTGGATGAAAAGCATTTTTCGATATCTAAAAAAAGATGTATTTTGATTTTGCCTGGATTGCACGAAAATTAATATTACTGTTGCAATGAACAGCTGAGTTTTGTTCTCAACGGAATTTAAATTTCCTAAAGGCTAACAAACAAAGCCTACATAATGAAAGAAAGTCCAGAGTTGAAACAACAGTTTTAGGTAAATTTCCCTATTTGGAATTATTAAGTCTCTGCAAAGCTAACCCGCGCCTTTCTCTCGGGTTATGTACTGTTGAACTTTTCAACAAAATTGCAGATAACCTTTGAATATGAGTGTCGTCTGCTTGAGCCAGAATTATGTCAAATTGCGGGAAGACAGGAGACGATTTTCGTTTTTTTTTTTTTTTTTTTTTTTTTTTTTTTTTTACTATCTTTATCCTTTTTATTGATAAGTAAGTTCCATCAGCCCAGGTAGTTAAATGTAATTCGGAAAGTTAAAAAAAGAAAAATACCCCAGCTAATATTACGAGGAAAATTGAAAATGGTTGACCTTGGGATTTCGCAAAGGCTAGTAAAAATTGCCTCTACGTCTGCAGCTATTTCAAACAAGATAGATGTCAAATGTCAAGTAATAGCAACAGCGGTAGCGAAGAAAAATATTATAAAAAGGATAAAATTCTTGAAAAAGTGTCATTTTAATTGGTTTGGCGTGTCTGCAGGTAGTAAACAGGTCGGAGATTGTGTTTTATATATAATTTCGTCGGATTTAGAACTTTTTTAAAGCGTTACAATAAAATGTCAGATTCGCAGTAATTGTTAGGCTTGTTTAGTCATCGTCTTGTTTCCACTCTCGAATCTCCACTAATTGCTTTTCTGTGGACCGCCAACATTTTGAATAAACACACAATATGGAATAAAAATAACTGGAGAATTTGGTAAATAAAATTGAAAATATATAAGCAAAATACCAAGTGTATTTTTGCTGAAATTTAATTTTTTTAGGCACACATATAACAAGCATTTCTTTCGTCCTTGACTATAAGTAAAATGAATTTTTTCTCATAATGTTATAAAAATGAATGGAAGACATCAATCGGAATTAAAATTTGCTCACACTCCACCAAATTTAATATGATAAAAATAAATTTAAAAAAATCAGAGAGAGGAGATAACAGCAGATTCAAAGTCAGAACATTATCAGTGATAACTCTCTCCTCTAATTTGCAGACCCCATATTCTTAATACTTGATATAATGCAAAAATATCACAATGATAAAATTTGTCAATAATTCTTTATAACTATTTATGCTGGGACTCATGCATGCAATTACAAGTAATCCATAATAATATTTAAAATTTTGAAATCATATTGATGTTTGATATATGATTTTTTTGAAACTATTTCTAAATCTTTTATTGTCTTTCAATCATTCCGTCTCACCTGCTATTCTCTTCCACCGCACTCTTGAGGCGCAAAAGACCTTTTGGGAACCACTGGGTTAAGTATACAGGCCAACTTCGGGTTTCTAACTCACTAAAATGAAAATGCGGGACGGCAAGTGGCTCGGGTTTCCCAAGCCGGAGACCAAGGACCCTGTGGATAGGTTCCCAACTATGGCTAACGAATTCACAAAGATGAATTAAATCAGTGTGTTATTTTGGAGCAAGAGGAATTTATATGCAAAAAATTATAATCCAAGGATTTTTTAGTAGGCATTCGTTTATCTCGGAATTCAAACAAAAGAGATATTTAAAAAACAAAAAAACAATTATAACATTGCAGATTCTTCTTTGTATTTTATCAAGAATCTCTAAAACATAGCAGAAGCAGCAGACCAGATGTGGTAGCAATATTCAATGCATGGATGAATGGTAGACTTATAAACGAGTAAGATTCTGTAAATGATGAGACTTTGCCACTAATCTAGTACTGCGTTTAAATTTGTAAAGTCTTGATACCAAAAAGGAAAGCTCTTTAGAAAAATTAGCATGAAAATCTTTATAGAAAAAGTAAATGAAAGTTACATGACGGCGATGCCAGGTCAGGACAACGTATAACCGTTGCCTAGCGAACTTGAGTAAATGGATGACTGAACAATATTTAGGAGAGTTGGCAGAAAGATAAAAATTTATTCAGGACAGGAAATTATAGAGCCGAAACTTATTCATTGCAGATTCTTCTTTGTACTTTATCTAAACTCTCTAAATGCATAGCAGAAGCACCAGACCAGATGAGCGAATGATAGACCTTTAAATGTGTAAGATAGATTCTGTAAATGATGAGACCTTGCCGCCAATGTCATCAATTCAGTTATGTGCCATGTGTGATACACGCTTAGGCGAACATGTATCTTTCAATACATAACTGATGAGGCTATTTTTTTCTTTCTGCGGTAGACCAATTGCCATCCTCTTCTGAATCCTCTTCTTCTCCAGCCATGGAGAAGAAGAGGATTCATACCTTTCCCAAGGGTATTTACACGTAAGAGTGAATGTAATGGATTTGAATGGAATTCGAACTCACCTCTCCGATTCTTCAATCCGAGCCGCTATCCATTACTCCACCGTGCCAATGTAGTACTGCGCTTAAATTTGTAATATCGAGGTACCAAAGAAGAAAGTACATCAGAAGAATTACCATAAAAATATTTATAGAAAAGGCACAGGGAAGCTACATAATGGCTGTGGGAAAGTAACTGAAGCCGAGATGCTCGGTCAGGGTGAATAACATTGCCGATATGTAACAGATTAACATTCAAGTTTTTTATACTGTCAGCACAAAATAAAAGTTCAATTATAATTCTAGAGTTAAACAGATTTAGGTAATTTTAATTTCACGTAACAATTAGTTTAGAATAAATAAAAAAAAGTCAAGCTAAGCAGGCATAGCAATTCAGACAAAAATGTGAGAAATTTTTCATATATATATATATATATATATATATATATATATAAGTTTCAATAGAGATGACTGAAGAGTACCTGCGATTAAATTTTTTTAATCAAATTTTCTTGTTTTCTTGTGTGTAAAAACTGTCCGAATATTTTATATATTCGAGCGCTTTCGACTATTCTATGAGTCATTATCAAGGATTTTTTTTGTTTTGTTTTAACTGAATGTGTATATTTATATATATATATGTTTCTAGAGTAATAGGAATGTTTTTATATTTTTATTTGCACCAAAGACCCTACGCACATTGGGGCCGTTTTCAAAGTTGAATAAAAAAAATCATTACTGTTTTTAGAAATTACACACACACACACACACACACACACACATATATATATATATATATATATATATATATATATATATATATATATATATATATATATATAATGAATGCAAAATACTTAAAAATCCATCTGGTTATTTTACATCCGTCTCTTCAGAGCAGTGTTTTGTTTATGAATTGAGTTCGATTTATCCAGATGCAAGGAAAGGGAAAAAAGGGAAAAGGTTTTAATATTAAAAAAAGGAAGAAAGGAAAAAAAAAGGAAGATTGATTGATCTTCCCACAATTCAGCTGCACCGGAAGTTATACTAATGATAGCGGTGAAACTGACACCCAATCAAACTTTGATAACTACTCTATCTACTCTCTCTACTCTTTGATAACCACTGATTCAGTCCACTACAATGCTATAAACCTGAAAAAACAGCGTTATGATTTTGGCGTATTCTTTTTGAAACACCCTGTATAGTAGAAAGCCAATCATAGATAGAATAGGTCTCAATGGTGTCCCAACTACATGAGTTTTGGGTAAGCCATAGAGACGGAGACGAATGGAGCCCGAGGGTCTAATTAAGTTCGAAATATAAGTGGGTAATTTTTCACTTTTTAGCCACTTAACAAGGCATTTTTGGAATTTGGCCTCAATAGATAATGTGGAATCAAATTTATCTATTGGGCCTAACCGGACGAATTTAGAGGAATCCCTAGGAATTGTCATGAGAATTTCTTGGGGATGTCAGTCGAGTTTAGTTTTGACGGCATCATGTACAGGCAGATGGATGGTGTTTCGATGGGTCCCCTCTTGGGACCCATTTTAGCAAATATCTTTGTTGGGTTCCAGGAAGAGAGTATATTATTAAAACCTAATAAACCTGACGTTTACTTCCGTTACGTTAATGACACCTTTTGTCTTTTTGAGAACGAGATTGAAGCGGACCATTTTCTTTCGTCCCTTAATAATATGCACCCAGCTTTAAAATTTACACAAGAAAAAGAAATTGATTCTTCTCTTCCCTTTCTGGATGTTTTGGTTAACAGATCTTCGTCGGGTTTTGTTGCATTTGTTTATCGTAAACCGACATTTACTGGTTTATATACCCATTGGGATTCTTTTTGTCTCGTAAAACGTAAAATTTAATTAAAACTCTTACCCATAGGGCTTTAATGATCTGTTCTAAGATTAAGTTGGATGATGAACTCACCACTACTCTCTGCAACAATGCCTATCCGTTGGGCATTGTTCAATCAATAATTAAGAATAAAATTGCTGAATTCAATAAAGTTAAACCTGCTATAGTACAAAGATGTCCTGTGTACCTACGCCTTCCTTGGCTGGGTAATATCAGTGATAGATATGCTAGACAGGTTTCCGTAACAGTTCGACATTGTTACTTTGCTGCTAATACTCGTGTTGTTTTCTCTGCCAATCCTGTCCATATGGAAGGACGTTCTCCCTTCACATCATAATAATTCTTTAATTTATTCCTTTAAATGTGGTTGTGGCATAGGGAGAACGACTCAAAGGCTGGATGTCAGAATAAAGCAACACGTTCCAACGAAAATCCGCATTCTTAAGTACACTCCTTCAGACATTCTGACCAATACGTATGGGTCTTCCATCGCAGAGAACCTAATAAATAGCCATAATTGTGCTACTAGTTTCAGTGTGGACTCATTTACCATTCTTAGCAAGTCCCACTCGAATTATCACTTAAAAGTATTGGAGGTCATCTATATTCTGTCGTTGAAGCCCTCTCCGTTTCAACAGAAGGACTTCGTATTAAGCCTCCAACTAATTTCCATCTAAACATTTTTTTCCTTCTTTATTTTCTTTTCTCCAATACATATTGTCCATTTTTTAGTGATAATTCAGTTTATTAATCTCGATTTAGCTCTGTTGAGCGAGGTTCGAAACCGAACAGCTCGCCCGTTTTTTCAGTTTTACTTTTTATTTATTATCATCATGAATGGTAATAAAAATAATTTTTGTCTATTTATGGCAGTTATATTTATATTTCTCTTTTCTCTCTCTTTCTATTTCTCTCTTTTTTTTCACTTTCACTTTCTCTTCTCTCTTTCTTTTTTCTCTCTTTTTCCTTCTCTATCACTTTCTCTACTTTCTCACTTTATCCCTCTCTTCATATTTCTCTCTTTCTCTTTACCTCTCTTCTCATCTCTCTATTTCTATTTTTCTCTCTCATTCACTCTCTTTATATATATATATATATATATATATATATATATATATATATATATATATATATATCTTCTAATATGATCCCATATGACTCCGGAGCGATGTTAACCTTATCTACGAATCGTTCTAAAACCAAATAAGATTAAAAAACATTGCGCGCCCAAAGAGTCACCGGATACTTCCATATGCCAGAAATAATGTTGATCTAGAATTTTATCTAAACATCGTCGAGAAGTTCAGTGACGACAGATTTAGTTTGTTTTACGGCATCTCAACTCCAATGGGTTATTTAATGCCAACAAGTTTTGTTTTTTTTTGTTTTTTTTATTGTTGGTAATATTTTTTTTCTTCAAAAAAGTATTGCTGTCAATATTTCTTTTCCAAAAAAGTATTGTTGGTAATAATTTTTTACAAAAATGGTATTAAGACCTATTTTTACACTTTCATATTGTTTCGACCCCAATTTGGGATTAACTATTTGCCCATAGCTGGGACCCTAACTGGTGCTACCACTCCGGGTCAGGGTGGACCTAGGAACACCAGCAATTAAGAGGTGGTTCCACGCTCCTCAAAACCTCCTGATCAGAGGCCTTGCTGTTGGACGTAGTTTATTGTCTTACCCAGGACGGAGTAACGGCAGAGACATGCAGTTTGGCTTAGATAAATATGCGAAAACAATATTTAAGAAAACTAAACTTGTGAAGGAACATTCCAAGATGCAAATTCCGAGTGGAAGACATCAAACTCAAACAAGTACAAAAATTTAAATATATGACAGGGATGAAGCATCCCAAAATTCTTACCAATTGTAGCACTTTTTTTATAGAGTTTTATTTTAACAAAATACAATAAAGAAAGACATACGAGAAAAAAAAAAAACAAAAAAAAACACATCAAATCAAGGAAGAATAAAATAATTTTTTCTACCTTAATGAATTAATATTTTGCCTGTAGACCAGCGTTTCTCAACCAGGATTCCCCCGAACCCTAAGGTTCCGCAAATGATCCCTAAGGGTTGCGCAAAATCAGGTGAGATAAGCTAAAACAATTATCAATAGCAAAGAGAATTCCGTGTGTGTTTAAAGTTCGACCTCGAATTAGGTATTTCTGTAGCAAAAGATAGGCTTCACATTAGAAAAACGTGTTTCATTTTTATCAAATGGTTCTGAAAGTAAGATTTTCTTAGCCCACTAATTCACAGAACATTTTGCTTTGGTTTGCCTTATGTCTTTTCAACATTGCTAGTAAAGGATTAAAGAAATAAAAAAAATGATGCAGCAATTATATGTTTTCGTTCTGTTTACATTTATATTATAGGTATATGATATTGGTTACTTATGTTTATTTTTTACGTTTTAGTTTATTTTTTTTCCCTGATGAAGTATTATAAATGAACAGTATGAATTTTATTTAGCATTACCGAAAAATTTGACAAAGAAGAATTAATGTTTCCTTAAACTAGTTATTCAAAAATATATACTATGATATGACTACGATGAAAATAAAATGAGAAAGATATTGTATATAATTTTGTTTTTGCGCAGGGGTTCCTTGAGACATGTAATTTATTTTAAGGGTTACGCAAGGGTAAAAAAGGTTGAGAAACGTTGCTGTAGACATGCAAAAAAAAACAAAAAAAGAAAAGTGCTTTCGTTTGTAACACGGGCGGTTGTCTATTATTTCAAAGATGATTTCTGACAATGAAGAGGTACTGGAAATTTTAAATGTTGTGCCACTAACCATGATGGCGGCCTTTGATAATTTAAGGTTAAATTCTAAATTTTTTGCCCACCTATCGCCATCGAAAAACATTTGTCTCTGCTACGGTCCTGTTTGGGAAGTGGTTTAACAAAGGACGAAAACTGCGACTCCAAAGGCGCATTGGAATAGTCAAAGATGCCTTCCAAATCCACATCTGTCCGGTGTACCCTCATCAGATAGTGTGCCATGATGGAGGTGGGGATATATAGAACTCCGTATATTTGTATCCGACCGTCAATTTATTGACGTGATCCTAACTCAATAGCAATTAAATTATTGAAAACATTTGGTAAATACAAAGGCTCTTGAAATTGAAATTCAAAAACTGTGGAATCACAAAATAATAATAAATCCCATTGTGATCAGCGCTTCACGAAATTTAAAATAAATACGCAACCAAAATTAATTAATGCGCATTCGATTAAAACGTTTTCGATTAGAGCGCTAAAACTTTTATCTACCAAAATTCGATTAGTGCATACATAATATTAGATTAGTCAGGTAAAGCATTCTTCAGTTTAACGATGGTAATTGAAAATTAATTTTTTTTTATAGTTACCGATTAATTAAAAAATTTCTAAAATTTAAAAATGGAAAATGGATAACCATTTTGTTTATCAATTTTTACGTTATAAAAAAGATCAATTTTTACGTTATAAAAAAGATCAATTTTTACGTTATAAAAAAGATCGATTTTATAATACAAGCCGATAATAAAAATACATATTTGAATATTTGTCTCTATTAAAATTTATTGAATATTTTGATTTTTTTCATGTTTATTTTGAAGTTCTTAAAAGGAAATTTCTGATTTTTTTGTTAAAAAAAAGAACAATTTCATTAGATACAGAAATTTACATTTATTAAAAATATCGAAATATAAAAGATGTACGCATTTACGATGGAAAGATAAGAAATAAAATTTCCAGGTTGAAATACTAATGATTATGATATGTTTGGGAAATTTAAAGAGGCAATTTCTCAGTACCACCAATTATATGAAGAATACAAGATTACCATGCAGCAAACCACACTAAGTTTTTCATAAAAAATCAAATTAATAAACATTATTAATTCATAGCATTTTTATTGTATCTTATGTGTAGGTATATTTTAATTAAAAAGTACGCAAATTAGAAATTAATTGTGAATGAGTCTAAAATTTGACTTACACAATTACATCATTTCCTATAAGTGATTATATTCGATTAATGCGTTTTAAATTAGTGCGTATCTTTTTAATGTAGACATTAGCTACACGAATCGAAGAATCCCTATATCTTCCAAGTGCCTGATGAACAAAGCTTAGTCTATATGCAGAAATTTGCACGAATGTCAATTTCTCAAATATTTCTTCCTAAATAACTTTTTGTGTTTGATTTAAAAATATCAAAAAATTCAGACAAGTTTTTAAAATTTTAAATTTTTAAAGATATTATTCAATTTTAACGGTTCTTAAGTAATCATACATTTCTTTTAACAGTTAGAGAAGAGCGAGATTTAAGAAAAGAAAAAGAAAAGGCCGTGTTTAACAATGCTCAACAAATTTCGACAGCATGACTGCCTTCTCCAAGCTATGTTTAAAAATTGTATACAATTATAAAAATATCGTAAATCTACAAAAAGGTTTTGTTGTATTTTATTTTCGTTATTGAGAACATTCCCTACATCCCCTTTCATGTCATAATTTTATATATTTTTATATATTAAAAAATGTATATATTTTCATGTATGAATGTTTTAATAGGATTCCCGTGAATACGCGTTAATATGCTACGTGTTGGAGTGAATGACGATGAATGTTTTCTTGTGGTGTATGAGAAAATTTTAATGAATGAATGGGTCGTGGACCAGATTAACTAGGTGTAGGATAATCATTGATAACCAACCTTTCCCCATACCTGCTTTTGACCTTATGCCACATGAAATGTAATATTTCAAAATAAAAACAAATTTACAAAAAAATATTTGTACAAATATTACTTGTCTTGAGAGAAACGGTTGTACTGGTAATCAATGCATCAAAACGAATGAAACACAACTAGCGGAATGTAACTGAAACGTGAGTAACATGATGGGGGGTGTCGTGCTCATTTTTAATTTTTCTGTCACTTGATTAATTAATTTTTCAAGATGAACACGATCACCATAATGTTACTCACGTTTTAATTGCAGATCACTAACTCATTCGTTTTGAAGCGCTGATTTCCAGTACAACCGTTTCTCTCACGACAAACGATGTTTGTACAAATAGATAATTTATGTTTTTATACTTGTATGCAATATTTAAATATAACTTGAAGAAGACAGACATGTTATCGAAATAATATTAAACATTGTTAATCACTGTGCCTTTTCGTTTCTTTTTCTTAAATTACGATTTTCTATAAGTGTTGAAAAATATTGGAAGAATTACGTCAATCATTTTGTTTGATAATAATATATGCGGGATCCGTCGGTCTCAAGAGACCTTGAAATCTGCGCCCAAATAGTTATGCTCCAGTCGATAATTAAAAAAAAAATCAATAATCGATAAATCCGACAAAAAATCGATAAATTCAGCTTTTTTCCTCTAATTTCGTTCAAACTTGGTATGTAGGTTACTTACATCATGACGAACTCAACGATAGCTCATCTTTATTTCTACGCCACTGCGTTTAGCGAAAAACCAAAAATTAATTTCAACACAAATCGATTTCAACACAAATTTTAAACTAAAACACCCTTAATTTTCAAGGAATCTAATACAAACTTCCCTCAATTGTAGCCAACAATAAGTTGATTGTTTAACAGTCATTTAACTTGATAATTGAATCCACCCATAGAGTGAAAACCCGCTTAAATAGTGAAAAATGGCGATTTTTACTGGGTTTTTTTTCTTATTTTTCCTTGATATTTCAATAAATTTTTATCAAACTTAACAATTGCTTTATAAATGTATCCTCTTTTACATCCCTGGTAGCGCACTGACAAATTGAAATTCAAAAGAAAACAAACTCCAAAATAATTATGGTCTGAACTGGGTCTTCATATTGCCTGTTTTACTCTTTCATGTCCTCGGTTAACTTCGATTGAATAAATACAGACTACTAGATTAACGCTTTAATTCAAAATGTTTTTAATGAAAGTACTTTAAAGTAATTGAAGAAGATAGACTCTGTTGCATCTAATCATGATGCTGTTTTTGCGCCATTCTAATTGAACGCTTTTCTGATCGACCAACTGAGTATCGCTGCTAGTTATAGATAAAAAATAGTGAATTTTATGTAGTGTTTTTTTTTTTTTTCAAGACTTATCATGAGTAAGACAAATTCATTTGGAAGAAAATAAAAAAAAGACCCCAGAATGACGTCAAAATATGCGAACATTTTTCATTCATTTAATAATCATCTATTTATATTTCTGAAATGAGGAATTGTAACTATTTACATTTTTCGGGCTGTTGTCCTCATTTTTATTGCCATATTCACGACACATAGACCAGTGGTTAAAAGCGTTTGTTGAGTGATCCAAAAAGTGAATAACTGAAACTGAGGTATCCAGAAAAGGCATGGCACGTAGAGTTAGAAATATTTACCTAAATTAAATAAAGGTTTCGGTTCGAGTCGAACGTATATCACCTGAAGAAGGCTGCAGCGTACAACGACCGAAACGTCGTGAATATGGCAATAAAGGTAAGGACAACAGACCGAAAAATGTAAATAGTTGAAATATTTTAATAGCCAGTTGTGTTTAGTCTAATTTTTAACGTATATAAATGTAGGTAGAAAAGAATCAAATGTTGTTAAGATAGCGAGGGTCACAAAGCGCTGCCCGGGACCACCAATTAGGCTTACGGTAGTTTCGTTATTACCCGATCCTGATGTTGTAACATAGACAAATCTTACATGAAGAATGTTTGTTGCAGTAGCTTAGACATACTGAGAGTTCTGCTCCTATTCCTCATCCTAATTAATTCACAATAGAATTTCAATGAGAAAACCAGCGAAGAATCTGTAATGAGCTTCGTAATTTCTTGATTGAAAGTCTATGGAAATGGAATACAGGAAGTACTATGCATACCATATGTGGATGCCTATAAGGTAACTCGGGATTGTATACAAACTTCATAGTTTATATTTTATATATAGACGGTGTATCAAAAATACTTTTACTAACTTTGGGGGCGTGTTCCTTACACTAAAAGACAAAAGTTCATATAAACATATGTCCTCAAATCCTTCGTTTTTAGGTTATTAAGTTTACGGCAGTGGTTCTTAACCATTTTTTATCCATGGACCACTTTCACTCTTAATTCTTTTTGGTGGACCCCCATAACCATTCGATTAAAAAAAAGTTCATTTTATTTTCTACTAATAGATACGTTTAAGTATTATTTTATAGAAATAAAAAATGTATATGGTTTCCTTTATATATAATCCTTATACAATTTATATATTAAATTAATTTTATTCTTAATATTTTATTTTTTTATATTTTATATTGATTAATTTATATTAATATATTAATATTTTATTAATATTTAGAATTATATTATTTATTATTAATATATTAAATTAATTTATATAATAAATTATAATACTTATATAATTTTCCTTTATAAATATATATATATATATATATATATATATATATATATATATATATATATACAATCCTTCTTTTTTTTATTCAACTTTTCCAATCAAAACGTTCGGCAGAGTAAAAGGGACGCTAACTTACTTTGCTTGATCACGTTTGCTGCTAGTTTTAGAGTTGAGGGTTTTTTTTTCGAATTTTAGTATTTTAATATGGCGGACATTACTGTAGAAATCCCAAATCTCATTTGTGACAAACGCTCCAAAATGAAATTGCTCTATGAACCACTAAAATATTACACTGAATCCCCAATCTTTTATGTTCTTTGTGTGAAACCCCAGTAATGCTACATGAACCCAAGGGGTCCATGTAGATCCCGGTTGAGTAACACTGATTTACGGTTAAATGTACAATCCAAGCTACAACTCAGAAATACAGTAACATTTGTTAAACTTAATGCTTTTCAGTTAACTCTGGTACTGAGTGGTCAGAGGGCGAAAGACCCTCCACACGTTGCAAATGATACAGATACAAGAGTTGCTTATGAAGTACCCTCCATGGGGTGGTATGAGATGTACGACCTGCTAGGGCCTAGATCGTCTCAGAGAACCTGTAGAATGTGTTCTTCGTGGTCAGGCGTACGAGCGGATTGCGGTCTTCCTCGATCCATAGTTTGTGCTGCCACGGATCCTGTCTCTGCAACGCGACATTAAACAGCAGCAAAGGTTGAACAACTCGGCTGCCTTCGGTCTGGAAATGCTCATTGTAGCCTCGCGTCCATTACCATTCGCGCGGCCGTATGTAAAAATCATATCAGCCTTCACGGTATGAATGTCCTGCCCTTGTTAAACGGAATATTTCTCAGTTAATTCACTACTAGACAAGTTAAACGATGAAGACAGACTAGCCACAAATGTATACGAATAACAAATGTAACCTAGTCGACACAGCAACACATGTCATCTACTGTAAACTTTCTTTAAACTTAATAGCTTAAAAACGGAGGATTTGCGGGCATATGTTTATATGGACTTCTGCCCTTGTTTTAGTTTGAAGAACCTGACCCCAAAGTTTGTAAAAGTTTTTTTGATACACCCTGTATATATACAAAGTTCACCGCAAAATGTATACACATTTCAGGAAATTAAAGATCTGTATAGATATTGTAATACTAAATTTATTTAACTTTTTTGCTTTATAGACTGACAAAGAAAGAACAAAATCTTCCAAAAGTCACCAAGTAATGTAGTGTTGGAGCGTGCAGGCCGCAACAATTGATCCGCAGTAAAGCATTCCTGAGATAAAAACTAATAAGACATATCATTCTGTTAATTAAACTATCTACTTTGTTCATGTCATATTAACTGAAAAACACTTTAAAAAAAAATTCGTGGATTTACCAAATTACAAAATTCATGAAAATTCTCTCTTGAAATATTTGAACTTTAGCATTGCGACCTGCACGCTCCAACACTACATGGCCGTTAACAAATAGCTCATTCTTAGAAACGTATTTCGGTCGGAAAAACACATTTATTTCGTCTTCCAGTTTTGATTCTAAAGGAGAAAAAAATACATCCTGAAGATGAATGCGTGAAGCACTCGAAAGTACTAGCTGAATTTAAAAATACAGCATATCCATTTTATGCATAAGGATCCCATCATTCAATGGATTATTAGTAGTATAATGCTTATAATTATGTCTGCTAGCGAAGGGATTTCGCCAATAATTGCATTAATATTGCTAATTGATTCAATGTATCTTTGTAATATATATATATATATATATATATATATATATATATATATATATATATATATATATATATATATATTATACAAAGTCTACCAGAAAAATGTATACCCACTTCAGAAAAGGAAAACTTATTTACACTATGTACAATGTTCAGACTCTTGCCCTCATTTTCATTGCCACATTCACAACGTTTTGCCCGTTGTGGGCTCCCGCTTTCTTCAGAATTTGTTTATATTTCTGAGATGAGGTATTTTATTTACACCATTTACATTGTTCAAACTGTTGTCCTCATCTTTGCTGCCATATTCACGATGTTCTTATGGTGATTGAAATGTCGAACCGAATCTTTTATTTCATCCACTAGGATAGATTGTTTTAGTTCCAAGTGCCATGCCTCTTCCAGATGTCTCAGTGTCAGGTACTTCAGTTTAACTTTCCAAGTTTTTCTACATCTCTACTGTAGCCTGGTATTGAACCCACAACTCTTTGGTTCAAATCACTGGATTAATTGAACCCAACGGTTTTTATGCAATCAGAGGCCATGTGTAAAGTGCAATACCTGCATGCAGCAGAGATGAACAAAAAACTCGGAGAGTGTTGAGTTAAAAAGGAAGTAACTGACACAGAAAGATCCAGAAGAAGCTGGACATGTGGGACTAGAATAATCTACCCCGGTGGATGAAATAAAGGGTTCGGTTCGAAATTCCAATCACCTGACGAAGGCTGGGCCGTACAACGGCCGAAACGTCCTGAATATGGTAACAAAGATGAGCACAATAGTCTGAAAAATGTAAATAGTGTAAATAGTTATAATATTTCAGCTCAGAAATATAGACAAATTCTGAAGAAGGCCGTAGCGCACAACGGTCGAAATGTCTTGAATATGATAACAAAGATGAGTACAACCGTCTGAACACTATAAATGGTGTAAATAGTTACAATACCTCATCTTAGAAATATAGACAGATCCTGAAGAAGGCCGGAGCGTTCAACGGCCGAAACTTCGTGAATATGGCAACAAAGATTAGGACAAGAGTCCGAACAATGTAAATAGTGTAAATAATTACAATACTTCATCTCAGAAATATAGACAAATTCTTTAAGAATTCCGGAGCGTACAATACCTGAAACGTCGTGAATATGGCAACAAAGATGAGAACATCAGTCCGAACAATGTAAATAGTATAAATAGTTATAATACTTCATCTCAGAAATACAAACAGATAAGGAAAAAGTTGTCTTTCATACTTTTATCAAATTGCGATAACACAGTTTACTGTAGTAGGATATTTTTTCGACAGATGGCATTACGTTGGTGACCCTTAGATAAGAAAATGATAATGTCTATGTAGCAATCTTACTGGACAATAAATTTTGTATTACAATATCTATACAAGATTTGACATTGCTGCATTTTGGTGATTGTACAGGAACCGAGTTTCCGACGTGATGCAGTCGTAAACCAATCTTGCTGCTGTAGTTTTACTATTGGTAAATAGTAGTTATAGAGGTAGGAATTCTTTGAACAAGAACATCTAAGAAAGCAATGAACCATTGACCTCATTATCTACTGTAAATTTAAGTTTATTACCTCTGTTTATAGGAAGTCTACCTTTACAGATCTTTATAGTCGATGGGACTCTTTTTGTCCCAAACGACAAAAGATCAATTTGATTAGGACCTTGACCCATAGGGCGTTAATGATTTGTTCAAATAACACCTTGAAAGATGAAATCAGTTGTTTAACTGAGATCTTTGTGAACAATGGTTATCCGTTGAACATTGTTCAATCGGTTATTCGAGATAAGACTGCTAGGTTCAATAAAATCAAACCTGCTATAGTGGCTAAATGTCCAGTCAATCTTCGTTTACCGTGGTTGGGTAGGATTAGTGAATCCTTCGCCAAGCGTATTTCATGGAGTTCACGTCAGTGTTATTTTGCAGCCAACGTTCGTGTTGTTTTTTCAAACTAAGTACGTACTTCCATCTATGTGTAAAGATGTTCTACCCCCCCACACACACCATATTAATTCTGTTATTTACCATTTCAAATGTAGTTGTGGATTTGACTACATAGGTAGAACGACACAGATAAAACATTTTCGTTGGTCGATACCATTCGTAACACGTATGGTTCTTCGATTTCGGATCACTTTATAAAGAATCCCACTTGTACGATGGATTTCAGTGTGAACTGGTTTTCCGTTTTGGCCAGAGCACACTCATTATTCCATCTTAAGGTGTCTGGAGACGCTGTACATCAGGTCCAGGCGACCTGCTCTTTGTAAACAAAGAGATTGTTTGCCTCGACTTGCTGTGCTGCGCTTCTAGCATCTTTGTTGGTATAATTTTTATAATTATATTTTTTCTTCTCCCTGTCCATTCATTCACGTCATCCATGACAGACTTGCTTTTTTTTTCTCTTCATAATTTGTGTTCCCCGTTAAAAGTTCTGATGAGAGGGAACGAAACCGGTCGACTGGTGTGTGTGTTTTTGTTTTTATTTTAAATCTATCATGGCCTATAATATAAAATTTCTTGTGTTTTATCCCATAATACGTTTCTGTACTGTTTCAAACATATATATATATATATATATATATAGAGAGAGAGAGAGAGAGAGAGAGAGAGAGAGAAAGTCTTCGAAAAAATGTATACACACTTCAGGAAAGGAAAACTTGTATCAATATTGTAATGCGAAATTTATTTAGACATCACAAGATTAATAAAAGTTGGACTCTACAATCGCAAGAAATGCTCAAAATGATGACCTTTACCTTCCTGACGTGTATTCGTGCGGCGAACTACTGCTTGGGCAACGTTGGATAAAGTGTCCAGTGTGATATGCTGCACAGGCATTTTCAATTTATAATTTCTTTCGGTAGATAATAAGATATCCTCAGTTCTTTGTTTCATGAAGTTTTGATTCATTTGACAAAGTTTGAGGATGAAGTGGCTCCTTTTGACTTTTACAATTTTTCCGGTAGAAATTTTCGATCCAATCCGCCATTATATATATATATATATATATATATATATATATATATATAGATAGATAGATAGATAGATAGATAGAGGAAAACGATTCTTTACCAACGCGGTAGGATTTATCAAGATAAATTATTTGCCTTGATGAAGTCCATCAGAAGACGAAACGCGTTGGTAAAGAATAGTTTTCCATTGACTTTATTCATTAAATTGTCTTTTTATAGATATATGTTTTATTTCTAGCTGAATTTTTGCACACACACACACACTCACACACACACATACAGAATTCGCCAAAAATTGTATACACACTTCAGGGCATGGAATACTTGTATAGATATTGTAATATAAGACATCACGAGATTAATACAAGTTACTTTCGGACTCTGCATTCCCAAGAGATGCTCAAAATGGTGACCTTTAGCTTCCAGACATTTATTAGTATGATGAACTACTGCTTGGGCAACGTTGACCAAATTGTCCAGTGGGATGGTTGCACATGCATTTTCAATTTCTAAGAGACGCCAATGTAGTCGGTTTTCTGTGATTCACAATATCTTTTAGGACTGGTTAATTCTACACTCATGAGGTTAATACCATCTGTCGGCAAAATATCAAAGTAAACAGTGTTATCGTAATTTGATAAAACTACAAAAGACAAGGTTTTCCTTTCCTGAAGTGTGTAGATATTTTTTGTTAAACTCTCTCTCTCTCTCACTCTCTCTCTCTCACTGTATATATATATATATATAGAGAGAGAGAGAGAGAAAGAGACAGAGAGATAGATAGATAGAATTAGTACAATTATCACTTACCTTCAGCATCCCGACCCCAGAGTTTCGTAGACTCTCCAGCAATCACTCCGTCAACATGTCAAGGCGTATCAACAATTGAATTTATATTTTTCGTTTTTCTTTTTTCATATATGCACTTTTCAATGGTGCAAGGTCGATTTTTTCCCGCGCGCGCGTGTGTGTGTGTGTGCGCGCGCGCACTCGCGCGTAAATGCACTCATGAGCCTACTAAATATGGACACTGATGTCATCACCCAGCGGCTAAAGTCAGTTTCATGCTTAAAGTCAGTCTTGAGGCCAAGTGACGATTTAAGCAGAAAACAGACTGTCGCCGCTGGGTGTTAACCTCAACTACTATATTTTTTTTATTTACATAATCTCTATCATTGATATCGAGCACTACTTTTATATATTTTAATACATTGCTTAGCATTTGGAAGGCATCTTTGCCTATCCCAATACGCCTTCGGGTTTCAGTGTCACACTTTCCTGTAAAAACACTTCCCAGAAATTCAAATTTCTTTATTTGTTTGATTTTAGCAACCACGTTGTGTAATTTGAATGTTGGGTTATTCCTTTTGCTAGCAACCATGCATTCTGTCTTTTAGCGTTTATTCCTTTTTTCTCGTTTTCCTTCACAACTTTCTGCAAGAGTTCCTTTAGTTGCCTTTCTGCGTCTGATATCAGGCACAGTGTCATCGGCATATCTTATGTTGTTAGGATTGTGGCCGCCAATAATGAATTCTAATAAGACTTCGAATTCTCTCAGAATCACCTCACTGTATCGGTAGAATAAGTCTTACACCCTTTTTAAATTTTTTTACATTTACTGAAATCATTTGATATCTGTATGTAGGCGTTTTGTATATGTTCTGGATTATTCTAATTACTGAAAAAGAGATTAGAACCGATGCTGAAATAGATTAGTTGCTTTATGTAGAGTGGTTGATTGTTAGAGATCTCTTACGTTGATAAATAATTTCTGTTTTTGCTTATCAAATTTGTTATTCAAAAAATAAAGCACAATTACATTTCCCGCAATTATATATCCGCCATTGTTTGCAATGTCTTTTGACTCTTCGATACATTTTGAGTAAAATTCTGCAGATTTTGATGTGGAAATGTTTTCGACCAAATCTTGAATCTGGTTTTAATTAGAGAGACTTTTTTTTCCATCAAAGCGTTTAAGATCAATGGAAAATGTTAATAATTGGTTGGCGCAAGGTCAGATGAATATGGGGAAGAATAAACTGACTAATTTCCAAAATGTCTGTCTACATTTCTACGTTGTTTGGACTGTTGTCCTCATCTTCATTGTCATCTTCGCGATGTCTCGGCCGTTGTACGCCCCAGCCTTCCTCAGGTGATATACGTTGGAATTTGAAGGGAAAAGGGAGATTACCGCTCTCTGAGGGATAAGGTTGAAATAATAGATAGAAAACATCACTGGAAAATACGAAAACTTAAGGAATCAGCACATATGCTTGGCCACAAAAATCTCCTAAGCCGGTCAGCATAGAAATTAACATAATAGGGGGGTGGCATTAATAGAAACTGCTAGAGAAAAACAACAATAAACAAAAATGAAAAAAATGAGTATTGATGCATTAGGTTTATAAGTTCCAAAAATTCATTCACTGATGTCACCAAAGACAAAAGTGTTGGTTGGCGTAATCCAGTGACTTGACACAGAGGTGAAGAAAATTTGAGTTTAGTTACTAACGGGAAATAACTGAAACTGAAATATCCAGAAATGGCATGGCACGTGGAACTAGAACAATCTACCCCGGCAGATAAACGAAGGGTTCGGTTCGAAATTCCAACGTATATCATCTGAAGAAAACCGGAGCGTACAGCGGCCGAAACGTCGTGAATATGACAAAGAAGATAAGGACAGGAGTTCGAACAATGTAAATAGCGTAAATAGTCCAAAATGTGTTCCTATGATATTTAAGTTTATAGGTGGCTTTGTGTTGTCATGCAGGAGAAGAACATTTTTTTTCATCCACTGACGTTCGAAAACTAAATTATATTAGTGTATTCTAATTTTATTCTCATCTGTCATATAAGATTAGTAGCTAGGGTGATACATTCGTCATTACAATTGATTCCCATAAATTATTTATAACGTAATTTAATATAAAGGATGCGATGGATCAATTGTCGTCTTTATGACGCAAAATTAAAATATCACTGACATTTCAATTTAACTGATATATATACCAAAATTGCACAAAACTATCTTGAAATACTAAAGAGTACATTTATTCAATAAAATCGCTATTGGCTTCAACCACGGCAAGGCGACTTCGGAGTCTCCTGCAACTCTTCTGGGTGGTCTCCTTGTTTAAATTGGTGAATGCTGCCATGTTTAGTGTTACAGGGAGTTTTGTTGGTCTCTCGCTCAACTACGCCCCACAATCAAGGAGGTTGCAGTCTAGGGAGTTACGAGGCCAGATGTAAGGGGTGATGAGGTCGCAGATGGTCTGACAGCCATGACTGGGTTCTCCTGTATGCGTGATACTGTGCAGAGTCCTGTTCCAGCAGCCACCCTCTTGACTCAGGGCAGCACTACCTCTTCCAGGCACTTTGTGTTTAGTCTGAGTCCCTCACCAATAAATTCAGGAGTTCTTTTCTAAATCAGAACGATCAGAGTGAGTTTTCCGAGTTGCCGTGCTTTCGTAATCACCATTAGACTCTTCCAACTCTTTCCGAATCCTCTGCACTGTTCTCAGAGTGACACCCAAACACTTTGAAATGTTGGCATTAGAGCTAACGGCGCAAATGCCAAGCATTACAACATATCGTTTCCAAATTTCAGGAAGAGTGAATTGTTTCATGGTGTTCTTTTTCTCACAGACGGTGCCCAACTGACACTAATATACTGTGCAGTTGACAAAATCAAAAACAAACAAGGCGCATGCGCGAATTTAAAATATAAAATGTTAAAAATTTACCCATCGAACACTATGTTTACAAGAGTCCAATCAAATCATAAATGGTGTATTGCTGCCATATTTGGGCTGTCGCTAACGAACAGCATTTTCGAGTCTTGACAAAGTTCAAAAAGCATTTAAACGGCCTTGTCGGTGATGAAATATTTTCAACCCTATAACTCCCCCCCCACAAAAAAACGAGCAACATTCCATAGTTCCATCAGTTCTGACCCGCCATGCTGCGTACAGATGATCGACACTTCCTCATCCGCTTCGTATTCCATTGGAAAGGGAGAAGTTCTACTCAGAAAGCCTCTTCCAATTTCAGGGTGTCCTCGACTTACGCCGTAGATCCGTCCCTACGACGCGAGATAACCGAATTTTCGATGTAGGTCGGAACTCACGTACATAAGTACTCACAAATCTGCCTTACGCGTGGGGGCCATAATGAAAGGTAAAAAGTTCCCCCCAAATCGACACAAACGAGAGATAGCCAATATGGCGTACAGTTGGCGAAGAAACAATGCCGTCTTCCTCATATAGCTTCGCGTGAAAAATGTATTATGGGAGATGGCGCTGTAACCACAGAACACCGTACGTCGGGTCCGACATAACCCGAGGAACTTCTGTAACTGTCAGTCCTGACGATAAACTAAATCCGACTGCAAGGCCTCTGATCATGAGATTGGACGTTTTGAGGGACATGGAACCACCTCTAAATTGGTGTTGTTCTCAGATCCATCCTGAATTGGGGTTGTAGCACCTGTCATGGTTCCAGCGATGGGCAATTAGTGACCCCACACAGACAAAACCAAAGCACTATGAAAGTATCAAAATACATTATCATAATAAGATACCAGCAATACATTTTTATATAAAAAATTACCAGCAATACCTATTTATGGCAAAATTAACAACAATAGATATTTATAGCAAAATGACCAACAATATATTTTATCTGTACTTGAAAGCATACAATTGAGTTCAAAATATTTAAATTTTCCGCGTTAAATAAGCCATAGAGGTTGATATGCTGCCAAACAATCAACCAACTAACCAAATAACTTACTTTGTGGAAGGGACTCCCTCGACGATGCTTCCCCGTACACTATGATCTCAACCTCTTCAAATATAGAATTAACTGTTATCTATCATACATATCATCGTGATGGTGGTATGGTGGAGTAATGGGTCCCGGCTGTGATTGAAGAATTAGAGTTACCGTCGTTCATTACATTCTCATGTGGTGATGCCCTTGGGAAAGGCATGAATCAAATTTCTTCCTTTTAATTTGAGAAAGTTCTTTCACAACATTCATAGTTAAAAAAAAGAAAAAGATGCTTAATGTCCCAACAAATTCAAAGTCTCTTGCAGCCTCCGCCGAAGTAAGTCTAAAGCCGATCAAATTGCAATCTACTTCTCGGAACTGACTGCCTTATACCAGACAATATGGCACCAGCGGAGACACTTTTTCGTTCATCGCCGCCGCAGCGTTCGACTCTGTGTACTTTGAACATATATTCTGAATTGATATTCATATTGATAACATCAACTGTTTACAGATTCTAGAATATTTTTGCAACAGGCTGACGAATGTTGAAATCATCACAGAATTTAGTATTGTTGACGTTATCGCTAACATTTTTTGTCGAGATTTACATACTCTACGTTTCGTTCAAGTGTGCAAACCAATCGATGAAATTTGAAAAAGCAGATTTTGTTTGGAAATATACTTTGACAAAAACCCTTCTTCGAGGTTTAATAATTTCTTTAATTGAATTGAATTTTATAAGACTTCATGATAAACAATATTATATATTTTTATTGTTTTATTAACTCTTATCACTGGTTTGTAACGTGGTAAAAAGATGGCAACAGAAAAGAGGAATAAAAGAAAAAAATAGATAATCCTTTTTAATTATTACTCCGTGAAGAACAATCAGAGCTAAAACTATAAGCAATGATTATAGATCACATGTCATTGAAGTAAAATAAATTATAACTGGGAAGACACTATATTAATTACCCACGAGACTCATTGTATATTACAGATTTCTTTGTATTAAGTAAAGTAGGGTTTCTTATAGCAGACGCGGAAGGGAAACTACAAAACTTCCTACAGAAGGTAACGAAGGAAAACGAGAAGAAAGAACTAAGTATAAAAAGTATAAAAAGAATGCAGGATTATCAGCTAAAAGATGAGCCCAAAATACAAAGGTCGCAGATACTAAAATCAGGCAAGTACAGAAATTTAAATATGTGCGAAGTGTTCTGACAGAAGACGGAAAGTGCGACACTGAAATCCGCAGACGTATTGGCATGGGCAAAGATGCATTCTAAAACCCAAGCAGAGTATTAAGAGACAGGAAAATTTCGAACTGTTACGTGTTATGTCCTCCTGTATGGCAGTGAATGCTGGACAATCTCCTCAAAGATGTAGAAGAGACTCCAAGCAACAGAAATGTTGTTTTACAGAAAAATGCTGAGTATACCATGGACCGAACATATGAACAACGGCGAGGTTTTAGAGAGAATGGAAACAAAAATGTAACTTAGACTTAACATCATTTAGAGTCAGTTGAAATTTCTGGGGCAAATAATGAAATATTGGAAAATCTGATACAGGAAAGAGGAACAAAGGAAAGCAGCGTGTAACATGGGTTTGCGAAAATGGATCACAGAACAGGATTTGGGAAAAATAACAAAAAGACAAAACTTATTAAGTGCTACAAGGGACAGGAAGAAGTGGAGAGCCTTGAATGGACACGGAACATAAAAGAAGAAGGGTTTCCGAATTCATGGTGGCATAAAAAAAAAAATGAACAAAAAAAATTCGTTCCTGGGTGTCTACACAGATGTATTGACTTGTCCAGAAAGTCTTGAATCACTTAGAAAGCGGAAAGAAAACAACAAATCTTGATTTTTGTCTGGTGGAATTTCCAAGGAGTTCTGCATTTTGAGTTTGTTCCACACGGCCACGCCATCAAGGCTAAATAATATTGCCAGCAGCTAGACCACGTGTACGACAAACTAAAGAAGGATTATCCTGCTTTGGTCATTCAAGGTCAGGTTTTGTTTTAGCAAGACAATGCGAGGTTACACCTTGCCAGGTTGACTAAGAAGTTTAAACAGATGAATGGTGTTGAGATTCTTCCACATCCACCATTCAGTCACGATGCTGCGCCAAGTGACTATGGTGCACTCCGATAAGCGATTCAGTACTTTTGATGAAGTGAAGGAAAATTGTTTACAGTTTTTTGATTCAAAGCCAGCGGACGAGTATCTGGGACAGATTTGGATGCTGGCTGATCAATGGCAGAAGCTCGTCGAAAATGATGGACATCATTTTGAAGAATAAATGTTGGTTTTGCTCCATAAATTTTTTTTTCTTTCCACTTTCTAAGTGAGTCATATTTATGTGTACATATTTGAGCTTTTATTTGCAAAATGAAACAAATTAGGCTTAATTATATTTTTTACAGTAAGGTTCACCTAGGGCCACTCGAGGTAGAGTTACGTTAAGGGCCGCTTATAGGAAGAGAAGATAACGATTAACTCTAGATTTGTTAAGATTGTAGTGATCGGGGAAACATCCTCTTGGGAGTCTGTTCCACAGGGCAGTAGTTCGTCAAAAGAAGCTGTTTGAGTGGAACTTACTTCTCACCGATGGAATACGGAGGGAATGTGCGTGGTTCCTAGCAATGAAGATCTGAGCTGCTTGAACCAGGAGATGCAGTTCGTTCGAGCACTTTCTATGGAAGTAGCGCACCTGTGTGAGAGAGAGAGGTTGGAGAATGAAAAATAATTCTTCTCCCACAAGGACTCTTTTGAACTCTATCAAGACTGGAAAGTGAGGTCTGGGTGGTTCCTGCCCAAATATGGCAATAGTACTGCATTTTTAGCCCGATCTGGAAGGTAGAGGATATCACGAGGAGTGAGGTACTTACAGGAGCGTTAGTACAGTGAGCCGATCCTTTTACCTCCATCTTTAGTAACGATGGATCGTATATAGGAGTTCCACTGGAATTCATTGTTTTGTTTCCATTTCTAATTCTATATCTTTGTTATATAGAAATAAAGTGTCGCTGCCGACATTCATGTTTGAACATAAATCGCCAGTGAACAAACACAGGCGATCTCATTATTGAATTAAGTAGATCACGTGACCATAGCGGAAACGCATATATAAAGGAAGTTACGTAACGTCTGACGTGTTCATTTATCCTAGTCTATCCTCTATACTTTACGGATCGCAATTTCTTCTCTATCTTATATTACTAATTAGACCAATGTTCTCTACTCTATTCACTATACGAAATACTATTAGTACGAGTATTATTCGAAGATGTCTGACACCAGTATTGGTCAACGACGTATTATAATTGGTATCTGCGATTCCAAAGTCTCTACTACGTTAGCATTGACGAAGTATCAAGCAAGTGTAAATTGTCATCGACAAAGAGGTAACAAAGAGTCGTTTAAACCAAACAGTTCTAATTTTGATAAATTAATAGTTTTTCCATTCTTCTATTATTTTCTGTGTCCCTTAGGGACAGGAGCCATCACGGCTCTCCACAACTTCCTATTCTTTGTAGCTCTTATTAAAATTTATATTTTTGTGGCATGTTCTGTCATCCATTTACACAAGGTCGGGGCCCTCGACGTGGTGCAATGGTTAGCAAGCTTGTCTTGCTAGGACCATTCATCATTTTTTCATCGTTTGCCGAGCCAATGCAAACAATCCTTTCCTGAGCTGCATAGTATATGTAACGACAAGGCTACATACAGTTTTTGAATTCAGGGTTATTTTCTCCTAGACCGGTTACCACCCAAGACTATAGAACCCACTCTGTCCTACTATTTACCCATAGCTGGGGGGAGAAGAAGAGAATTCATACATTTCCCAATGTAATGGATTCGACTGGAATTTGAACTCGGCTCTGCAACGGGCTGAACGCTTCAATCCGTGCCGCTATCCATTACTCCACCGTGCCTCTTCAACCATTACAACTGAGTAGAGAATTCGATCCTCACTGGGTGCCCCGAACTTTCGACCTTAGAAAATCGACATTAACACAAGCTCGTTAGGTAGGTTACTGGAGGTTTTCCCCTTGGCTTCAATATGTCCAGTGAGGTCGGCCTTTGTTTCAGCAACACAATGCGAAGCCACATATCAATTCACCAATTCTTTCCTCATTATGAGTCCCAAACTGGCATCAATAAAGCATTATTATCTCCGGAAAGTTCTTACAATCTGAAACAAAGGATTTGGGGCTTTAAGTAGCCTGCAAAAGGTTGATAGGCCAAATTAACTAATTAACCCATAGCTGCGGAAAAAGAGGTGGATTCATACCTTTCCCATTACTCGTAATTGAATATATCGAACACGGCTGGAATTCGAACTCGGCTCTCCAATTCCGAGCCGTTATCACTTGCATCGGCACATCCAAATTTTAGCACCTGGTATTCCCAAGCTGTCACCCATCTAGATACTGACCAGGCTCGACGTTGCTTAACTTCGGTTATCGTATGAAAACCGGAGTTTCAACTTGATATGACCGTAAGCCCATCTCACTCTGGGATGGAATTATTTAAAAAAAAAAAAAAAACCTGCAGAGCTGAATTTATCCTGTAGTGAGTTGAGTAGAGATCTATGCGTCCCCAAGAGCATTTGTGTGAAAGTGAATGCAATAAGAAACTGTCGGGTTTTGAACTGGTTTCACCGATTTTAATCTACACGTTACACTAACGCTCATTTAGGGAATTACTGATTTAAAAATATCTTTAGCGACCCCTACCAACCTTTAAGAATTTGTGTGGGAGATGACACCTTTAATTCTTATTAGGAGAATGAGATTAGGTTTACTTATGTTAATCGGCTAAGAATCTTTCCCCAACCCTCACTTTTGTATTTCCCCAACCATTTGAGCTAATTTAAGCCCGCTAAGTTCTTTTTTCAGTCCTAAGATGTAAGAGTTTGATTTCAATTTGTGGCTAATTACTTCGCCTCTTACTGTTTAGGAATCAACTTACAGCGACTTTAATCAGCGTTCACTTTTTCATCCATTTACAGACACGATATGTTTTAATCCGTTTTATATTTTGCCATTTGCTTAGAGAAATACAGTTTCTGTGACACTTTGTTAAACGTTTAAATTATAAAAGTTTAGAAGATTTGGGAAAAATAACAAAAATCAAAATTTATTAAGAGCTACAAAGGACAGGAAATTGTGGAGAGCCATGATCGCCAACGTTCTGAAGGGACGCGACACATAAAGAAGAAGAAGAAGAAGAAGAAGCCTGAGTAAATGGATGGTGGATCTCAAATTTACAGACTACTCAGGGCCATTTTATCTTGATTAACAGGAGAACTGATTAATTATATTTTATGAATTCGAAAAAATCGTGTTTTATTTCAAGTTCTGGTAGTAACAGTTGCTTTTCCCATTTAAACGGGCCTACGTGCAATGCGTCATAAATCTTAAGCTAAAAATTGCTACACTGTCCCCAAAGGCCTGCTGATGACCCTTTACTTACAATGCTGTCAGTTACCTTTATATAACGAGTTTCCTTTCTCTCCCATTAGGGAATCACGTGACCTCTCTCCTTTATTCTTTTATTGTCCTCATTACAATTGAAATAATCACATGGAAATCCAAACATCTACCGTATATACTCGCGTATCATGCGACGTTTGACCTAATTTTGAAGATAATTTTAAGCGGGTAGCATCATACAGGAGATATAAAATTAGCGTATGTACTGCTGACCCTGACGACGCCATTGACCAAACTATATATCCATTTACTCTAGTCAAAAAGTACAAATATATTTAAAAGAAACATGATTTTGATAAAACTCATTTTTTTTACCTAACTGTATCCAATAATAATGCATGTAATATTCACATATTAGCATCGAATTATAAATTATGCGAATCTGCATCTTTTCCATTATTTACGTTTCTCAAATAACAGCTGATAAAATCGGACCTCTTGACACCACGCTATACTGTACATCCAATTACCTGAAGTATTACCCGCGTATATATATATATATATACATATATATATATATATATGAAGAAATATAGTCTTAAGACGAAGCTGGCATCCCGCTCTCACCCCTTCACTGCCGAAACTCCTAAATGTAGCCGTCTCTTCTACTCCAATAGCTTCATGTCTCGCACTTCTCGGCTGTGGAACTCCCTTCCCTATTCCAGTTTCCCTGAGAGCTATAATCTCCAGCTATTCAAATGTAATGTCAATCGACATCTCCAGTTGCCTTGATCTATCCACTACCCTTCTCCTCATCCTTTCTTCTATCACTCCTATCTGATCTTGCTCCAATTTTTCTGTAACTCCTTGCGTCCTAGTTGCTTGGGGTGAAACGCTTAAAAGAATGTGCTATATTTTTACTTCTATCTTCACTTTTTTATATATATATATATATATATATATATATATATATATATATATATATATATATATATATATATATAATGTTTGGTAATTGCTATTTAGAAGATTTTCTATCTGTTTCTGTTTGTTCTGTTTTTTGGGGTTTTTTTTTACTAATGTTTACGCTCTTGGTAGAAGGGGCACTGAACCAGAAACAATGTAGCCCCAAGCATATAGACATGAGAGGTCCCGCATTTGGTGATGTTTGTCCATTTGGTCAGATTTTGAGAAAATGGGTTGAGCCAAGAATACTTCACCCCCACCACCGCAAAAAACGCATACATAAGTATAAATTTCTTATTGATATAAGTGTTATATTTAGTGAGTCAGTTATGTGTGATACACGCTTCGGCGATCATGTATCTTTCGATTTTTTGCCGCAATTGATTGCCATTTCTTTCTGCGGTAGACTAGTTGCCATCCAAGGCTAGAGAACCCGGTCTGTCCTGCGACAGACCCATAGCTGGAGGGAGAAGAAGAGGATTCCTACCTTTCCCAAAGGTATTAGTACGTAAGTGAATGTAATGGATTCCTCAATCCGAGCTGCTATCTATTACTCCACTGTGTATGTTTTAACAAACATCCCGATGTTTTCTTTTTTTAGCAATAAAATTAATCTGCCCGCCTAGGTATCGAAAGCCATAATTAAGATAACGTGCCTCTCGACAGGTTGGAGTTTCCTGCTAGGTGGTACATATTTTAATAAGAAGAAATTATGAAAACAACAACAACAACAAAAACAGGAATGTCTGCTCAATTTTTTTAAGCATTTCACCCCAACCAAGGCGGGAGTGTCACTAGCGCGCAAACGGTTACAGAGAGTGGGGGAAAGAGTAAAGAGGCGTGAATAGAGGAAAGGATGAAGAGAAGGCCGAGGAATTAGATGAAGGCATCTGAAGATGTCGATTGACATTGCATTTGAATAATTGAAGATTATAGCTATCAGAGAAGCAAGTAAGAGGAAGGAAGTCCACATTTAGGAAGTGCGAGATATGAAAATATTGGAGTAGAAGAGACGTCTACATTTAACCGTTTCAACAGTGAAAGACGCGTATTTGGAAAATATAACATTTCTAGTAATATGAAATATAATGGCGGATTTTAAAAGTTCTATTAATTCCTTATGAATTTCTTGCAAATTATTTTTCGCGTACAAAAATAAAATTTGCAGATGGACGCTTGGAAAAGTCCCAATAAAAAAAGAATAATTCCACCTTATTTTACTGAGAGTTCCAAAGCGCACCGAGTTCTTTTCCCTTGTAAGAGATATGTACTTTTTTTTTTTTTATTAAGACATTCGATTGGCCAAAACGGCAGAAAAAAAGCTGGTGTATCTCTTCAAACTAGTGTATCCACTAAACATAACATTTCTCGTAATAAGAAATTGTAACGGGGTCAGATGTTGAGGTAGTTAAAGTAATTACCCCGTTGTTATATGTATTTGTAGTAGTAGTAGTTCATAGACCAATTCTTTTTTTTTTTTTTTTTTTTGTTATACTTAAAACAAATAAATACATACAACTATAACATAAACAATAATATTCGAGACACGTTTCAACATTAATAACAAGAATTTGTATTTTTCTTTTTCACAATGTGAATTACAGATATTGGTATGGTGTGTGTTAAAAATGTTCTCAGTCTTAACATAACAACAATATCAACTACACAACACATAACAACAATATCAACTACACAACCCTGATTTTTGTATATTTTGTTAGTCTCTTTTGTTACTTTAAAAGTTTGTGTTTATTTTTGTTGCTTGTTCCGAGAATTTCGTTGGTGAGGATCACGTTTGAGATCGTCTGTTTCCGATTTTCAAGGAGGGATAAAGATACATGAATGTTGGTCCATTTTAATACTGCTACTGCCACTGCTTGTGGTATAAGGGTCGTTTCAGATTTTAGAACGATTAAATATCCTTATTTTCTATCATCACTGATGGCAGGATTATTTATAGAATGATAAAATATCATCATCATTCTGGATCATAACAAAATATACAAAAATCAGGGTTGTGTAGTTGATATTGTTGTTATGTGTTGTGTAGTTGATATTGTTGTTATGTGTTGTGTAGTTGATATTGTTGTTATGTGTTGGGTAGTTGCAATTGTTATATCCGCTCACCCAAAATATAATTTCATTTAAATAGGTCATCTTTTCAATGTTATCGTTGTAAGTATTTTTTTAGAAATGTATTGCATATTTTTTCCACGGTAGAAAGGCTTTGCATCATGGGAATATATTTTAAACAATTTTTGTTGAAATCTTGTTTACTCAAAATAAGTTACATACGAGGGGCTTCTGAAAAGTTTTCGCTCCTACCAACAACTTCAAGCACAACCATGAGAATTTTAGGTTTAAACAAGAATTTTTTTCATTACGCTCTCGTATTATTTGCCAGATCAATATATTTTGGGGGTGGGGGGAAGTAGAATCATGGTCACTATCCGTTTCTCTCGTAGATTCCTTAAGTTTATATATTCTTCTCGTTCTCAATAACTATTTCTTGTTCATTCTTCTTTTGAAGTCAGAACACTACAATCACTTGACTGTATTCCTTTTGCAGGTTAATACCATTTTTATTTTGTTAACTTTTACTGTTGCTTTGCTTAGTATTGTCTTGCATAAGTATTTGTTTCCTTTCTATTATTTTGTCCTGTTCTTTTTTTTTCTTTTCTTATTGTTTATTGGAAACTTTCTCAATTCCATTTTGGGGTATTTTTTCAATTGCAATAAACCATGACCAGTTATTCTACATCTTTGGTCATGCCAGCCATAACCGTTTTTGGTCTTCTGCTCAATATTTTATAAGGATTTCATTGACTGTGATACAATTTTGGAACCTTATTTTTTATGAATACAGACAAATCAGATTTGAGTTTCTTCATTTGCAAGAAATGTCTTTGTAATTATAAGAGATTTGTGTCCCTTTATTGTTACACTCCTCACCTTTTAATTAAAAATCAGCTTTTCTCAGTTAGTTGAAATAAAGATTGAAAACAAAGGCTTAATTTGTTTATACTATTTACAATGCTTGGACTGTCGTCCTCATCTTTGATATCATATTCCCATTTCGGTCATTGTCTGGTGATTGGAATTTCAAAACGAACCCTTTATTTTGTCCACCTAGGTAGATCGTTCTAGTTCCACCTTTTAGTAACTCAACTCTCCACCTGGTATTGAACTCATAATTCTTTGAATCAAGTCAATGGATTACTTCAACCAATGCTTTTATCCACTGTCCCATGTGTCCTTGTATGAATTTTGGGGACTTATAAACCTAATGTCTCAGTATTTACCAAAGCTCATATTACAATTTGTTGTTGTGACTGTTCTTCTCTAGCATTCTGTGTTACTGGTTCCCATGTTATATTCATGTCTATGCTTGGCCGGCTTAGGAGATTTTTGTGGCTTAGCATATTCATTGATTCCTTCATCTCAGTAATACAGAAATAAAATTATGTTTAGAAGTTAACGGTTAAGCCTATACATAAATAGGTTAAATCTGTAGTGATCGGGTAAGCACCCTCTTGGGAGTCGATTCCACAAAGTAGCGGTTCGTGGGAAGAAGCTGCTCAAGTGGAACTTACATCTCACCATCGGAATATGAAGGGAATGAGGGTGGTTCGCTACAATGGGCGTGGCATGGATGGTCCTAACCGTGAAAGTTAGAATTAGTGAAACTAAGGAATGTAGTTCGTCTGCACGCTTTCCATGGAAATAACAATAGAGTAGAGAGAGGATTGTGATGTTTCGTCTGAGGGAAAGGGGTTGAAAATAATTCATCACCCACAAGGACGTGGAGAGACTTTTGGATTCTATCGAGGCTGGAAAGTGACGTTTACTTTTGTTCAAAAGTAATGGGCTTGGGAAAGGTATGAAACCATCTCTTTGCCACCCACGCATGGAAAAATTGTAGGGTAGATTGGCCTCTCAAGATTTGGCTGGAATTGAGAAGACAGAAGATAACTGACTGGAAAGCAAAAAGACGGGAGACAGTTACTGAATGTGAACGATATGAAGAAAAGAAAACATTATTCAGGAGAGAGAACAATAAAAGAAAAGGAACTGAGAAGACAGAAGATAACAATCGATATTGCATTTAAATTTGAGAAGATCTAATTTGACCAAGGAACCGGAAGTGTGTCCCACAAGTGTGAAGTTCGGTAGAAGAAACTGTTAGCATAGAACTTACGGTTACATTCGAACTCTAAAATAATGAGACCTAACCGCCAATAATGTACACCGCGTAAAATCATAGAGTCTAGGTACGATATTGGAGTGTTCGTTAGAACAATTACCATGAAAGTATTTATAGAAAAGTTACAGGGAAGCGACGTTACGGAGTTGGCAAAGGGACAGAAGCCGAGATACCAGACCTGGACTAATGATATTGCAGATTCTTTTTGGAATTTAATACCACCTGCCAACTCAGTAGCTACTGCAATGGAAAATAACTTATCCAAACGTAATATAACATTTGTTACAACTACTGCCATGACAAAAAAAATAATACCTTAAAACCTAAACCAGGGATTTACAGAATAAACTGTACAAGATGTTAAACACATAGATGAAACATTTATAAATTTAAACAAAAGAGTATATTTTTTATTTATTTATCCCCAGTAAGGCAATAAAGCCAACGGTTACTGAGTTTGAGAAGACATGAGAAAAAGAAAACGTTATTAAGGAGAGAGAACAATAAAAGGAAACGAATTAAGAAGAGAGACAATAACTATTGATATTGGATTTAAATTTTTGAAGATCAAAGCCGGAAGAGAAATCCATAATCGAGAATTGCAGTAGAAGAAACTGCTAGCATAGAACTTACGGTTACATCTATTTCAACTGTAAAATGATGAAGCCTTTCTGTTAATCTAGTGTCACGGCTAAATTCATAAAATCTAGGTACCAAAGAGGAAAGCACATTAGAACAATTACCATGAAAATATTTATAGAAAAGGCACAGGGAAGCTACGTTACGGCGGTGGGACGTGGCTGAAACCAAGAAGCCAGAAACCAATGATATTACAGATTATTTTTGGGATGTATCAAAGATCTATAAATATATAGCAGGAGCAGCAGACCATATTTGGCTGCAACATTCTAAGCATGAACAAATGGCAGACTTGTAAATATGTTAGATTCTGACGAGAAAAATTCTCTAGCACGATGCAGGGAACTAACTTTACTAGCAGCTTTGGGGCATTTTTGAGGCTATGTTTGCTCGCAGCACAGTGGCTGGAATTGTGCAAAAGTAACATTCAAGAAAGGGAGAATCACAGATACACACTCAATAAATTTAGATTTTGTCACAAAGGTTAGGGAACTAGAAGAAGAAGCCTATAGGTACCTAGGAATTAGCGATGGAGATGGAATACAGCAGGAATAAACTTGAAATCGAAATCTCAAAAATGTGGCACATTAGGGTATCAGTAATTCCAGTTGTAGTTGGAGCCCTTGGATTGGTTGAAAAAGATTCCGATAGACTCATTGAAGGGATTCCTGGAAGCCCATGCCTTAAAGAAATACGAAATATTGTACTCACAAGTACAGCCCACACCTTATGAAGGACTTTATCTATGTAAAATATGGATGATCTTAGGTGTTTTCTTCCTCAAAAAAATGCTCAATGGAAAATGTCATGATGCCATTTCTGACCTTAGGTCTCTGATTGGGACCCGGAAAGAAATGAATATATGTCAGTAATCCAAGGAAATAATAATAATAATAATAATAATAATAATAATAATAATAAAATAAAAAAATCAGACATTTTTTTTACAAATATAAGCTTCCACGCTCAAAACAACATTGGAATTTCGAATCGTCGTATTGCCGAAAACATTTGTAGATGAGGATAACCCCGTGCGTTGAGCAACAATATGAGTTAAGTTAATTTTGTTACAAATTCAAAGAGAAAAATCACGTTTTCTATAGAGGATGGCGATTGTACCGATTCCTATTTAATATACACCGACCAATGTACCAATCATGACTTGATTTCTGTGCGTTGCACAATGGAAAAATTAAATAAAAGATTTAATGAACGCAAGTATGATGCCAGGCACAACAATGTGACATCAACAGAACTTGCAGAACAACTGATTTTTATTACAACTGATTTTAATTTGGACAAGCATTTTAAAGTCCATATTCTGAAAATATAATCAGAATCAATCGACATTTCGGCCCTTAAAATACACGAGGATGGTTACGTAAGCAAATTATTAACTTCCTGACCCAGGGAAATGAATGGAATGACAGGAGAGTTCCATAAGATTTATACTAAGCCTTTTAATTAATCCGAACCTTTTATGTATTTTAGACGTTCAATGGGTATCTATGATTCATTGATTACTCTTGGTATTAAATAAAACAACTGTAATTTTGACAAGGAGCTTAATGTTCACATTCTGAAAAAATAATCAGAATCTATCGACCTTTCGACCCTTAAAACATATGAAACTGGTTACGTAAGCAAATTACTAACTTCCTGGACTGGGAAAAAAGAACAGAATGAGAGGAGCGTTCCATGAGATTTATACTAAGCCGTTTGATTAATTCCTCTTCCTAACTAATCAACTAACGGACAATTCCAAAATGAACAAGATCACCATCAGATTAAGCACTTTTCAGTTGCATGCCATTTTCCCGTTGGCGGCATTTCATTCGTTCATTACCAGGACAACAGTTTTTTCTTTTTTTTTTTTTCTTTTTTATAGCAACCTTTGTACAAAGACTTATCATTTTTTTTTTCAGATTTATATAATTTTATTTTTGAATTTTTAAAAATATAACTTTAAGACATTCTGTTGAAATATTGTTTAACATTGTCAAACACGGTGGTTTTTCTCTTTTTTCTTTTCTTAAATCACGCTCCAAATTTGAAAAATATTGAAATATTTACATCCACCATTTTGTTTATTATTATTATTATTATTATTATTATTATTATTATTATTATTACTATTATTATTATTATTCCGTAATTGTTTGTTTTTATAATAATAATAATTATAAAATTACGTTGATCTGGCAGATGATATGAGGGCGTACGAAAAGAAATTCCTGTCTCAACTCAATGGATATTTTCGTGTTTGAATTAAAGCATTTTAATACGTTGAAAAATCTATGTCAACCACACAAAGCGGCAACAAAGGAAATCGACCGTCTCTTGAACATTCAATGGCTACCATACACAAAGATTACCATCTGATGGCATCGCATAATGATAGCGTCATATTTCAAATTCCAGCATAATTAGAGTTTCATGCTGTGTCATGTGTTAAGCATCTCATTTTTGCATGCAAGATTAAGCCAGACGCCAAATGCCCGGAAAGTATCCATCCAACCGAATTAGTTTTCTCAGAGTAATAGATGGATGGTAGCTATGTCTACCTATAGTTTCAAATATATACAAGACCTATCTCTACCTAGAGACCCAAGAATAAAAATGAACTGTCTTCAAACTTAAATGTGGTGGTAGCACCTGTTAAGGTCTCAGCTATGGACAAACAGTTAACTTCCAAAATAGTGTCAAAACACTATGAAAATATAAAAATATACATTTTTTATAGTAAAAATACCCACAATACATTTTTGAAGAAAAAAATATTACCAGAAATTTATTATTTTTAAAATTATGACCAACAATACATTTGACTCTCGAAAAAACCCTCTTTACAAAAATACGCCGATGAAACCTGATCTACAAACAGATTTCCTACAAAGAATACATATTCTATTCATACGAACCTATCACGAGAATATTGTTGACATTAAATAACCCATTGAGGTGTTGATATTCAAAATAAACCAAACCAAACTAAATTTAAACAGCAACGAACCTAATGACGAGGAAAAAAATATTGATTTGTTTCTTACAGGTTATCAACATTTTCCAGATTATTTAAAGCCTGAAAATATTTAGATATTGTAAGAGATTTTTGGAGATAATAATGATTTTCTGATACGAATCTTACTAAGTAACCCATAGCTAGGGGAGAAGAGGTGGATTCATACCTTTCTCAAGGGCTCAATATCTGCGTCTACTTCAAGAGAAGTTGGGTCAATGTGTTGTGCCAGAAAACTTTTCTTGACAGAGTCCATCTTGCACATTTACAAATCTATCATTTGTCCGTGCATCGAATAACTGCTGCCACATCTGGTCTGGTGCTCCTGTCATTCATTCGAAGTTCTTGGCAAAATCCAAAGAAGGATTGTCATGTAATTGATCCCGACTTGGCATCTGGACTTCAGTTACTTTCTCACCGACGTGGTGTGGCTTCTCTCTGTCTTTTCTACAAATATTTTTATGGCCACTGCTCTGACGAGCTTTTTCCCTGGTGCCCCGACTACACGAATTTAAGCGTCCTACTAGATTGGCATCTAGGTCCCACCCGTTTATTGTTGAAATAATTAAATGCAGTCGTCACTTCTACTCCAACAGTTTTTCTCGCACTTCCCGCCTGAGGAACTCCCTTCCGTTTACTTGCTTCCCTGATAAATACAATCATAAAAAATTTAAATGCAGCGTCAATCATTATCTTCTATCTTTTGGAATGCCATTCATCTTTTTTCCTTTCCCTCAAACTCCCTCTACTCAGTCTTTTCTCTCACTTTCACTCCCTGTATCTCCCTGCGTACTAATGGTTTTCCCGCCTTGATTGGAGTGAAATGATTTTTTTAAAAAAAGAAGGTATTTGTCCGTAAGTGAATAAAATGAACTTGAATTAGAACTCGGATCTCCGATTTAAAATTCCGAACCGTTATCATTTACACCCCAGCCACACATCCAAGTTTACAGAACCTGGTATTTCTAAGCGGTCAACCATCTAGGTACTGACCAGGCTTGACTCTGTGTTTTAACGTGATATGACCGTAAGCCGAGAATTTCAATAAAAAAAAAAAAAAAAAAATCTAAAGAATAACAAAGCGGTTACCCATCTAGATACAGACCAAACTCGACGTTGCTTAACTTCGGTTGATTGTACGGGATGTTTCAACGTGATATGGCCGTAATCCGAGGAAGTCAATGAAACTGCAAAAATAAATAAAAAATAAATAAAATAAAATAAAGAATAACAAAGCGATCACTCATCTAGGTACTGGCCAGGCTTGATGCTACTTAACTTCCCTTGATCCTACAAGAACTGTAAGCCGAGGAAGTCAATGAAAAAAACTAAAGAATAACAAAGCATCACTTGACATCGAAGATGAATTTTTGAAAGTAGCATATTCTTTCCCTGAATTCAGAAACATATTTAATAAAAGCGTACCCTAAAGAAGTGGGGGTATATTTCATACATTAATTTGCCATGGAAGGAAAAGGGTTAAGTACCATACGTGATACACGCTTGGGTGATCATGTCTCATTTTCCCACATTTTGTTCATATTTCGGTTGTTGTACGCTCCGGCCTTCTTTAGGTTCTGTTTATATTTCTGAGATGAGGTATAGTAACTATTTACACTACTTACGTCATCCAAACTGTTGTCCCCATCTTTATTGTCATATTCACAATGTTTCGGCCATTGTACACTCCGGTCTTCTTCAGATGATATATGTTGGAATTTTGAACCCTGCCTTTGGATATCTAAGTTTCAGTTAATTCCCTTTAGTAATTCAATTCTCCAGTTTTTTTCCCTCTTCTGTGGCCAGGGATTGAACTCAAAACTAAATAAAAATGTTGGTTGAGTAATCGAAAGAGTTACTAAAGGGAATTAACTGAATATCCAAACAACACATGGCACGTGGAATTAGAACAATCTACCGTGTGGATTAAATAAAGTGTTCGGTTTGAAATTCTAGTTAATATCGACTAAAGAAAGATAGAGTGTACAACGGCCGAAATGTTGCGAATATGGCAACAAAGATGAGGACAACAGTCCAAATCATGTAAATAGTATAAATAATTACAATACCTTATCTCATAAATATAGACAGATCCTGAAGAAGGCCAGAGTGTACAATGGCTGAAACGTCGTGAATATAGCAATAAAGATGAGGACAACAGTCCGAACAATGTAAATAGTGTAAATAATTACAATATCTCGTCTCAGAAATATAGTTAGACCACAATATTTATTTTTACAGATTGTGTTCAGGCTTGGAATTCTGTGATTTGTAGATATGAAAATTATATTGAAATTGAATTAATGATTTAAAATGATTTTTCGTGATATTAAAAGCCAACATCTTTTACCAACAGATTGAATTATTTAATTTATTATTTTTATTTCTTTCAGATTGGTCTTTCTCTTATAATATGGATCATATGTGGAATGCTGTCACTTCTTGGTGCCATGTGCTATGCAGAACTTGGGACCACAATCCCGAAATCTGGAGGCGACTATACTTACATCTTAGAAGCATTTGGTCCTCTGTTGGCTTTCCTTCAATTATGGGTAGGTGTAAATAATTTGCAGTTTGATTCTATGTAACCTATCAATTGACCAGTGGCTGCATAGTTTGGGGGTGTTCTCTAACATAGATTCTACATTAACCCAGGAATATAAGAGACTCCCCTTCTCTGTCTGTCTGTCTCTCTGGTCGATGTTTATATATCTACCTGTCATACGGTTTTTCCCATGCGTGCACATCCTAGGTGCAGCTGGGTTGACTACATGTTTACATGTTCAGGGAAGCCCTTGAGATCGGGTAAAGCGCAGGCCTGTACTTGGCTATTATTAGGCTATACTAGGCTATTTATCTCTCAGATCAACCCACAGATTCATCTAATTTCTCTGAAGCAGCATCTGAAATAAGACATGCACCACTATTAAAATGATATCCTTAAATCAGAGGCCTTCTTATACAAGTATAAAATCGGAACTATATACATGTAAATGTGATTTACAGTATCACCATTGTATTTAGTAAACTTTTTATTTTGAGCATTTAAGAATTAATAAAAGCATTCTTATTGTTGTAATTAAATAATTTTAAATCAAATTCTGCATTGTTGCGGTTTTAGCCACTGCTAGATATCCGAGACCCAAGTTAGTCAATCATACTTGGCCCAAGAATGCCGTTTTTACGATTTTTGTTTTTAAATAGATGAGGCTAAAAAAAATGGTTTAAAGTGATAGTTTTGGGAATCAAGAAAGAGTTTATGAAGAAAATATCCGTAGTGTACTTTACACCAATATTTTTAGTATATTACAGTATAAATAAACGAAAAATTGTTCTCACGACTACAGCCCACACCTTAAGAGTGGCTTTAACTATGGAAAATATGTTTATGGGTTTTGTTTTGTTTTTGTTTGTTTTGTTTTTGTTTTTTTAATTGGTCAGTGGAAAATGTCGTAATACCATTTCTAAACTTAGGTCTCTGGGCGGGACCCGGAAAGAAATACGTACACACCAGAAATCAAAGGAAATAAAATAATAATAATAAACAAAATGATTGACGTAACTCTTCCAATATTTGTCAACACTCCAGAGAAGAGCGCCATTTAAGAAAAGATAAAGAAAAGAAAAAAACAGTGTTTGACAAAGTTAAACAACATTTCGACAGAATGTCTGACTTCTTCAAGTTATATTGAAACAATTTTTCAAGTATAAAATATACAAAAAAAATATGTCTTTGTACAAAACGCTGCTTGTCTAAGATTTATTACTGACACAGTAATTCTGACAAAAAAGAGAAACTCGTCAAAGTTGGTCATCACTAGCTATCTTATACCTAGCTAACACGATTCGCAACCCATTCATTCGTTACAATATACTTATTCACCATTATAATTTATCCGTTATCATTCGCTCCTTCATACACAAAAATACCTCACATACGCTGGGCACCTACTGGGAAAAACATTCCATGAGTTAAAAATCCCACTATATATATGTGTGTGTGTGTGTGTGTGTGAGTATGCGTGTGTGTGTGCATATATATATATATATATATATATTGAGGAAGCGGAGAGCCGAGTTCGAATTCCATTCGAATCCATTACATTCACTTACGTGCTAATACCCTTGAGAAATGTTTGAACCCTCTTCTTTTCCCTCCAGCTATTAGTAAATAGAAAGCAACTGGTCTAGGAGAAGGACAACTCTGAATTCAAAACCTGCGGAGGGTCGTTTGGGGACCTTGTGCCACACGGTGCACCAGGTCTCTGTATTCGGGTCTTCAAAAAGTGTGGTTGGTTCTGCACAAAACCGTCATCTCTATAATCAAATCATATGTAATGTTGTCTGCTTGACCCTCATACGTCGAATATATATATATATATATATATATATATATATATATATATATATATATATATATATATATAAATGTAATGAAAAACAAACCACTTTAAGGTACCATTACGATAATTTATTTCACCTAGTTATTTAATAGACACAGAGAAACCGCTAAATTTGCATTTAAACACAATATAAAAGAGAAATGTTGGAAGTTTTACCTGATGATCCTGAATCCTTAAAAAAGGATTTAGGTGAAATAAATTATCATAATGGTACCTTAAAGTGGTTTGCTTTTCATTACATATTAGCTCTGTCCTAACATTGAGCTCTCAGGATTTCATCCTCTTTGGATTTACCAATTCGGTTTACCAAGTTCCTTATAACTTAAATATATATATATATATATATATATATATATATATATATATATATATATATATATATATATATATATAAAGATTTTATCAATGAAATGACATGAGGGATGATGACCTTGAAAAAAAGCTATGATGTCAGTAGGACCCGTCCACCCCACATAAATAAGAGTGACCACTGTATTATGTCTTCCAACAAAAACTTGTGATGAAAATATAACAGTACTGGTATGAAGACATCAAAACCAATGAAACGCCGCCCGTGTGAAGGCATGTGACTGAAGCGTGCTTAATATGTTAGTGATGTTGCTCATTTTGAAATTTTCCAACAGTTGATTAGTTACTAAGAGGAATTAATCAAACGGCTTAGTATAAATCTCATGGAACTCTCCAATTATTCTGTTTTTTTTCCCCAGTCCAGGAAGTTTGTAATTTGCTTATGTAACCATCCACATGTATTTTAAGGGTCGAAAGCTCGATAGATTCTAATTATTTTTTCAGAATGTGAACCATAAGATACTTGTCGAAATTACAGTTGCTTTATTTAATACCAGGAGTAATCAATGAATCATAGATACCCATTGAACGTCTAAAATACATAAAGGAAACGGATTAATCATTGGCCTTTTCTTTGTTGTGAATTATTTATCTCCACTTTATTGAATTTTAATACATGGTTGCATCTTTACTATTAAAACTTTCTAACAATAATCATTTTTTGATGGTACGGTGACATTAATAACAATAATAATAATGATCTCATAAACTTCTGTTCACAAATAACAAATAAATGAAATAAAATCATATCCAGAATAATTATCGGCTACTATTTAAATGACTTTAGGATGTGTAGTCCTCTGTATTTATAGGATAAAGAGAAATACATTGAAAATACTTTTAAATTGCGTCCAATATATTAATTATTTGATATATAATGCAAAGAGAAAAGCTTACCAGATTCACCAAATTAGAAAAGTACATATCAATAGTGTTGATAAAACTAGACACATAATACTACCAACCAACTCAGTAGCTACTCTAATATCCTAAAGCCTAAAGCAGGAATTTGCAGAATAAACTGTAAAAAATGCTTAACAAATAGGTGAAACATTTAGGCATTTACATAAAAAAGTATGTGTTAATCATTTGAAAAGTCAATCAGTTATGTGTCATGCGTGATAGACACTTAAGCGATCATGTATCTTTCGATACATGACTGACGAGGCAGATTTTTTTCCCGCAGAAGGTTGCCATTTCTTTCTGAAGTACATCACTTACCATCCAAAGCTATAGAACCCGGATTGTCCTGCTATTTACCCATAGTTGAGGGGAAGAAGAAAAGGATTCATACTTTTCCTAAGGGTATTACATTTACTGACGCGCATGTAATGGATTCGACTGGAATTCGAACTCGGCTCTCCGATTCTTCAATCCGTGCTGCTATCCATTACTCCACCATACTCCACCCAATAAGGCAATAAACTCACTAAAACGCAAGGTGGTTACTGAGGGGGAGAGAATATGAGAAAAAGAAAACATTATTAAGGAGAGAAAACAATAAAAGAAAAGGAATGAAGAAAACAGAAGATAACGATTGACAGAAACGGCAGACCAGATGCTGCAGCAATATTCAATGGATGAACGAATGGTAAACATTTCGGGCGAGAAAAATTGTCTAGCATGTCACACACAGTGAACCAATTAAATATATGAACACAAAATGGTTCTTTTACAAAAGAATAAACTCAATTTATTTGTTATTCATCGTAATAAGCGTGATCTTAATTTCAATTTAAAGAATGTAGTTTTAATTAAAACACAAAGCAATTTATTGTGACAAAATGTAATGATGTGCCCTAATTTCTGAGTCTTATACAGTAAATTTACCCCCCCACCCAAAGATTATATAAGACATCTCCTTTCCTAACATAGCTCCTTCCATTACAATGTCGGATATTTAAACATAATAGCAATAAAGAAAAAAAGAAAGAAAACAGGGAAAAAAGCAGTCAAACGCTGACTGACTGTGAATAGTTTAAGCATCTAAATACATCAGACATCAAAAAGTTTTAAATTTAAAGTTAATAGACATTGTCTCTTCAACATTTCTCTCGATATAAAATTATCAACAATGTTTGTTATATTTTGTTCTCTTTCAACACATAAATATGATTTCATCGATAAAAATATTATTTAGCCTTAAGTTTTCGAAAGACAAAAACCTTAACAAATTATTTTTTTCCATTTTTCATTCAATTACCCACCATATGGTGGTCGTATACCATATTCTCTTACATATATCTTTTTGTCAAACAGGTTTCATTGAATATGACAGCCAAAGAAAATTTTTCAAAATTTTTATTGAGTTTTTCTAGTATTTCTAAATTTTTTCATTTCGTAGAGGTAAGGGAGCGTGGAAATTGTCCGTAGTGTCTATTGCCCCAAGTGCTTTTGGCCACTTCTTTAGCCATTTCAAGGAGTTTATTATTAAATGTTATTATTCCTGTTGTTAAATAAGGTGAGATTAATACTGGGTACCAGATGTTTTATGTAGAGTCTTTCTCTCACAACGATACATAATATGAACTTTAAATAATATAAAATAAACTAAAAAAAATAAAATAAATATAATATAAACTTAAAAAATATAATATAAACTAAAAAAATAGAATAACTATAATATAAACTAAAAAAATAAAATAAATATAATATAAACTTAAGAAAATAAAATAAATATAATATAAACTTAAAAAAATAAAATAAATATAATATAAACTTAAAAAAATAAAATAAATATAATATAAACTTAAAAAAATAAAACAAAGATAATATAAACTTAAAAAATATGATATAAATTAAAAAAATAGAATAAATATAATATAAACTTTAAAAATATTTTTAGCCGATAATCATATTTGATATTCCACTGAAAATAACATTCAAAGTGATAAAAATCTGTCGGGTGGATAAATAAAAAATCCATGACTTTCATGTTTCAATTAGATCGCTTCGTTTTTTTCGAATTTCAAGCCTTAATTAATAATTTAAACAAGTTGCATACGAAAAGCATTTATCTATCTAAATATATGCTATCAAATTCTATTATCTATTGCCATTGTTGTGACAGAAGCATGATTCCACACTTAAACAAATTGACCCCAATGAAGTCCTAAAGAATGAAATGCATCACAAGGAAACTTTGTCCACTTGGTTCTCTCTCTCTCTCTCTCTCTCTCTCTCTCTCTCTCTAAATATATATATATATATATATATATATATATATATATATATATATATATATATATATAAGTGAACATAGAAGTCAACACTTAGAGGAAAGTTCATCAGAACAATTACCGTGGAAATATTTATAGAAAAGACACAGGGAAGCGACATTACGGCGATAGGAAAGTGACTGAAGCCGAGACGCCAGGTCAGGACCAATAACTTTGCAGATTCTTCATTGAATTTTATCAAGAGTGTCCAGAGTACCGGACCATATGTAGCAGCAATATTCTAAGCATGAACGAATGGTAGACTTATAAATACGTAGATTCTGGGGAGAAAAATTGACTGTTACGACCCAGTGAACCAATTTTCTTAGCAGCTGACCTAGCAATGGATTCAAAATAATCTTTCTCCTTCATGTGAACAAAGAACGTGAGTCCGAGAAGGTGCAATGAGTCACTTTCCAGGAGGTCAGCATTAGCCATGCTTATGGTGGGCAGAAAGGAGCCTATCAGATGATTAATGGAGAGCAGTCTATTTTGGAGGTGTTAAAATTAACAAGCCGTCCTTTGCCCTAATTATTAGGTTGGTGCAAAAATAATGACGTAATAATGTCGTTCTTTGACGTATTTTTAACGTCAAAAACAGACTGATATATAGCAAGTCTTTCCACATCATGTGTAAGGCGCAACGAATCACTATCGTTTCTACTTTTCTATTCACTTCTATATTCAGATATTTATTTTATATATATATATATATATATATATATATATATATATATATATATACACAAATGTAAAAGAACGAAAAGAATATAAATTCAAATGCTCATAACATTAATTTAAAAAAGGGCTCAATACAAGAGTAGAGCAATAGTTGTGGTAACTTTTATGTTCTAATGTAATAGTTTATGATAAATATATATATATATATATATATATATATATATATATATATATATATATACGCAGCATATCTTCATTCAAACATATTTCATTGAATACTATCGATATATTGTGTTTACTTATTTTCATACTGATCCTTTCCAGTTGTCTAATGAGGTTAAAATGCAATTCATCAAGGAAGGCATCGTAGTTTTTTTTTTTTAATCCAAGTACTTTCGATCTTCTCCAAGATCATCTTCAGGATTAATTTACAAAGACAAAATGATTGCAACTGCGATAAAATCTGCATTCCGTTGTGATGTTGATTTTAAAAAACACGCGCAAACTGACCCTGTGAAAGTTATTTTTAATTTTTAAATTTATTTTTTGTAGTTATGTAATATTTTGCATTAATTTTTTGCAATTAAACACACACACACACACACACACACACACACATATATATATATATATATATATATATTTTTAATATATCATCGCAACACCGAAATTCGCATGTTTCAAAACTGAAACTTCAATTCAAATTCAATCATAAAAATTAAACTTAAAATACAAAGTCCCGTTCCATTATCAAGCGATTCTAAGAATAACTTTTTAGAAATTGATTTACTTATAAATTAAATAAGTCCAGACAAATTTGATATTTTGAGATGTTGGGGTTAAAGAAAATTCAATATCTTTTTCATTTAGGGTTGTTAAGATTTAACTTATTTAGAAAACTCATGTGTCTAATGTCGGTCAAGTCAAGGTGGAGGGGAGGTCTGGTGTTTCCTTTTTTTAAGTAGAAATTTGTGGTAGTGGCTATGTTCCAAAACATCTTCTGGGCTCCAATAGCAATTCATTTGGCATTTTTATTTTTTATTTAATTTTTATTTTTACATAAATTTAAATTTACGATTTTCTCAAAAGGAGTATTCAAATATTATTTAGTCACATTTTTAATATTTATATTTTTATTCATACCGACTTAAGATATTATATTTAATTTATTTACTAATTGAGTACATATAAGGCAATGTTAAAATTAATATATTAGAATCTTATGTATTCATAAAAATCAATGCTAAGAACTTTGAATTATAAATCTCATTGTTTTTCCTATTATTTAATATGTGTGTATGTGTGTTTACCATAAAAGCATGCCGTAATTAATATGATTAATTATTTTATGTATTAAGTAAAATATTTAATGAAGGAGTTTTTTGTTTTTCAGGTGAATCTAATAGTCATTCGCCCAACAGCCCAGGCGATTATGGCCTTAGCATTTGGCTATTACATAGTTCAACCTTTCTACTCGGACTGTAACCCACTTCCAGGTGTAGTCAAGATTCTAGCGGCAACTTGCATCAGTAAGTAAAAACTTCCGTTTCGTTTTGCATATAACGCAAGCTAATAAAGCCTCTAAGACACAAGTTTTAGCGGCTTTATTGTCTTGCTTTAAAGTAAAGCAGTGGTTCCCAAACGATTTTGGGCCATGCCCCACTTTGGTATTTCTAAAATTCTAGTGCACCCCCCCCTGTAATATTTAATTCTTACATATTCAAAATTTTACTGTAATTCACGTGAAGGAAGCTTAGAAGGCTTTTAACTTGATCTCTAAACAAACCTCCAAAGATCATGGCGTCCATGAAAGAGAAAAATTTAAAAACACTAAAAGACAGTTAAATATATATAATTTGAAAATATATAATCAAGAACTGAAAGGTAGAAATATAAAATATTTGAATGAAAGTTTATTCCGTCATATGCTTTGATCATTTTAATCATGAAGTAATAATACAAAATGAAATTTGAGCTCATCAGAAAATGACTGTTAGTGAGATCCTTATGCATCATGCCTGCTACAGATAGATTTTATATTAGGCAGCAATTTAGTCAGCTAAAGCCTCAAGTCTCCTCGTTTAGTGATATCCAGTCGATTTCTTTTCTTCAATAACAAAACATTTATAGAACTAAAGCCACATTCTGCTAAATATGAAGATGGAAATTGTAACAACAAATTTATTGCCTCGGGGATACAATTTGTGAATTTAGTTACTGTCTATTCACAAAGCCATGCCATCGCTCCTTTTATATTGAATAAAGTTTTAACAGATTCATCATTTTGCATCTCCAAGAGTTCATCTTGGTACTGTATTGAAAAGTCAGAAATATCCACTACAGTTAGCTGCATCACCCATGTTGGAAAATCAATTTGTTTTAGATCAGAAAGAAGGGAGCGCATGTCTCGCCAAAATATTACCATGCCATACCGGTGGGTCACGCGCCCCGCATTGGGAATCATTAGTGTAAAGGCAAAATAGAAAATGAAAAATACTATTAAGCAGAGAGAACAAGAGGGCATAAGATAGCGATTGGTATTGCATTCAAATTTTTGAAGATCAAAATCGACGAGGAATCAGATAGCCAAAAGAGAGTTCCACAAGCGAAAAGAGGCGATAGAAGAAACCTTTTTGCATAGAACGGTACTGTTGCATCTTGCCATTTCAACTCTATAAAGATGAGACCTTGCAGCCAATCTAGTACAACGCTTAAATTCATAAAGTCTAAGGGCCATGAAAGTATTTATAGAAAAAAAGGCAGTGGGACACTACATTAGGGCTATTGGGAAAGTAACTTAAGCCGAGGTTCCAGGCTAGGAGAAATAACATTGCAGATTCTTCTTTAGATTTTATCAAGAATCTCTTAAATATATATTAAGAATCAGCAGACCAGATGTGGCAGCAATAGTCAAAGCAAGGACGAATGGTAGACTTATAAATGTGTAAGATAGATTCTGGTGAGAAATTATTTTTTTGTATTTGGCCCAAGGTAGACGAAAGAAAGAAGTTCACAGTGTTTATTTATTTTGCCGCTACGAACAAAAATGCTCCATTTGATCTTTTAAAGTTGTAAAAATACAAACTTTGAAAAATTTATATTTTTTTTTCTGTTTCAATTCATTTATGGCTCCAGAAGTGGCTCTGCAAACCGAGTCTGAGTTTGTAAGTACATTTTTTGACGCCGACCCTCTTTCGAAGTTTTTAGAGATTCGGTTGATAATGGCACACTAACGCGATCTTTTGGCAGCACATTCCTCATAATTCTTTTGTCTGATCTTGCACTAATGGAAGTTAGTTTTGATTGCGTCTTTGTACCGTTTCTTTGATCGGCCTTGATTGTCTTCAGACCCATGGCAGCTTTTTGTACACCGGATGCCTGGGAAAAGCGATGTTGCTCCGTACGGATGACGTGCCAGTCCATCAGACCCATGGCATTGATGGGCATTGATTCAACGCTGGCCGAGTTTACACGTTCCAAAATTGTAAAGTTGGTAAATCAATCTTGTAACGTTTGTTTGTTTGTTTAGCGGCATATCAACTCCTTATGGGTCATTTAATGCCAAAATTAAATTTTCTTGGTAGCATCAGTAATTTCTTTCACAAAAATGTATTGCTGGTATTTTTAATATAATTTTGTTTTATACTCATAGTGTTTTGACCTCAATTTAGAGCTTAACTATTTGATTAAAGCTGGGAATCTAACAGGTGCTACCATCCAGGGTGAGAGTGGACCTGGAAACTACAGTGGATTCACGCTCCTCAAAAGCTTCTGATCAGAGGCCTTGCTGGCGGGTGTAATTTATCGTCATACCCGGGACGTCACATTGGCGGGGAGTCCTAGTATGCATCGAAAAGACAGCATGTGAAACTTTTTTTCAATTTCTTCATGTACATTGGCCCAAGAAAAGTTTTTAGCCAGGAGAAATAAAGTAGATCCAATTTCAACATTTAATTACGTAATCCCTATTCAATATAAACAAACAGTATTTGAAACTAGTCCTCTATTTGCTAGTTTCAGTGCTTGTATTCGATTTTTTATGGATTTGATCAAGTTATCAACAATCGTCTGATCCATAGTTTGCCATTCCTTTAGCAATTTTTCTTTAAGGGTTGCCACTAACGTAATTTTGGTTGCACGCCTTCGAAGTTTTCGGTCAAGTTTCCCCCAAACGTGCTCTTTTGGATTCATGTCAGGATTTTGGGTTACCCATGGCAGTGACTTGATTTCTTGCGATTCCTTCCAGGCCTTTGATACTTTGCTCGTATGACATGGCGCTCCATCTTCTTGAAAAAGGCAGACATTCTTGTTCTTGTCAATCTGATTGTTTTTAAATAACGAGAGTAGTCCTTTCTCTAATATTTGACAGTATTTTGGAGCATTAAACCACTCATCAACAAGAATTATATTTCCCTCCAGACAGCGCCTCACACCATTACTGCAATCCCTCCATGTTTCATGATCGCCTGCAAACATTCAGTGTTCCAAGTCTCATTCTGATTTCTTCAAACGTAAACCTGTCTCGAATTTGAATATTGGCGGAATTTACTTTCATCTGACAAAATTCATAATCTTTGCTCTCGAATTCTCTCACCTACTCCAAACGCCTATTCCTGTTAACCTCAGAAATGAAGGGCTTCTTTCTTGCAACTCTTCTGTGATAGCCAAGCTCTTCCAACGTCTTTTTGACCGCATATGACATTTCCATGCTGTTGACGAAATCTTTGACAATCTGACGGTGGTTTCTGATGACTTCTCTCTTCAGCGCCCTTTCATTCGCTCAGACACTATGCTTGGTCTCCCTGAACGTTGTTCCACATGGTACTGGCCTTCTTCATTAAATTTCTTGACAATATTATTCACCGTTTGATGATTTACCAGGAAAAACCTATCAATTACTCTATTTGACTTACCACACTGATGCCATCCTATTATTTGCCCTCGTTGCCCTCACTTCCACAAACTTCCATTGCAAAATATAAGTCAACTATCATTCATAGATGAGAATAGCTTGATGATAATACGGTATAGTCTGAAAAAAAGAAGAGACGTTATTACACAAGCCAAAATTTCTGTAATCAAGAATGGTTAAAAACTTATCATGGCCCACTGTAGGGTCGACGTTTCTCATTCATACTCATGTTGTTCAGTTGCTTCCAATCCTCACACGTTTGTGTCACCAAATGATGTCGTATCACCGTACTGAGTTGATACCTAACTTTGTCATTAGCTAAATGACAGCACTTCTGTTGGGTGAAACGAATTGTTAATGCATGCAAATCAGCAAAATACTATTTGTTCGCACATTTTCACTTCCATCAATATAATACTTGCCAAAGTCATACAACAATCAGACGCTTCTGAAAAGTGACAATGAATTCTTTCCTTCAAATAGATAACTTAGTATTTCGTCCATGGCAGTAAACAGAGAGAAGATGATTGCAAGAGTAAAATCTAAATGATTCTTCACAATTTCTATAAATGTATATCAGTGTATAATGCACTTATTATTATTATTATTATTATTATTGTTATTATTATTATTGTTGTTGTTGTTGTTTTATTTCCTTTGGTTCCTGGTGTGTACTCATTTCTTTCCGGGTCCCGACCAGAGACCTAAGGTCAGAAATGGCACCATGACATTTACCAGTGATCAGTTGTGAAATAAAGAATTGCACATATTTTATGTAGATAAAGCCCTTCGTTAGGTGTGGGCTGTACTTTTAAGTACCAGGAATTCCTTCAATGGGTCTATTAGAATCTTTTCTAATCAATCCGAGGGCTCCAACTACAATTGAAATTATTGATGTCCTCATGCGCTACATTTTTAAGATTTCGATTTCAAGGTCCTTGATTTTGAAGATCTTCAAAGATACATTGCAGTTAGCAGGGACTGCCATAACAATAAGGAGGTCCTTTTTGGTTTTGCGGTCTCTAACCACAACATCAGGACGATTATATTTGATTGTTCTGTCTGATTATTATTATTTGTGTATGTTATGTTTCCTGCTTTGTATCCTGTAGAGCTGGGTCCAAACTTAGGCCCCATATGAGAATTGTTATTTAATTGATAGCACTTTTTTTTTTTTGGTATATGGGATATTCCTAGTAAGGCGATCTTCTGGGGAACTTGTATGTTGATGTTACCTGGGACACTGTTAGTAAAATTGTCCATTCCTTTTCTCATGAGGCCCAGTGCTCCCATTACTATTGGTACAGTCTGAGTCTTCATCCCCCCCCCCATCCTGTTAATCTCGATCTCCAGGTCCTTGTATTTGGACAATTTTGTTGATAATTTTCATGGAGGTGTTTCTCTCAAATGTTATTGCTATGCCAATAAACATACACGTCCTGAATTTGTTGTATTTTATGATAATATCAGATATTTTGGTTTTTATTTCCCTGTTAGTTTGAACTGGTGTGTTCCAGAGCATAGTTATATCGTTATTTTGGGTAACTGTGCCTGGTTGGTGATACCATCTCTCAGTGGTTTCGATTTTGTGCTTCTTGCATATCTTCCTGTGCACATATGTCTCTACGTTGTTATGTATATAGGTATATTCATTTTTTGCCAGTTCCGGACATCATATTTTCCGTAGATACTACATTTCGGGTTTGTTCCATCTTTGATTATGTGACAGTGATAGGATCTGATTGCGAGTCTTTTGTCCTGAGCTTCTGTCTCAGCTTTCAACCCGCTGCTCCTCAGCCACTGATGTGTTTTCCGTTGGGCCAAATCTGCTTTTCTCGCTTCTTTTTTAAGCATTTGCCATGCAACGTCACGTCCTCTCAGTTGTTTTTTTTTTTCTAATTTAATTTGGCCAAGTTGTTTTACTTTCTATTTTACTCGTTTGGCGTGGATAGCATTCGCTTCGTTTTTTGTTGGCAGGATTTCAGGTATATTAAGCTATTTCTTGAAGGGTGCAGCTTCTTTGTTGATGGAGTGGATTTGGTGTTTTACTATTTGTAGGAGAGGGTCATTGGTTTTTGTGAGGTATGCTTCCAATCCGATTGTTGTAGTTTTTAGAGTTGGATTATATTAGGTTGGTGCAAAAATAATGCGGTAATAATGTCGTTTTTTGACGTTAAAAATAAGTCAAAAAACGACATTATTACGTCATTATTTTTGCACCAACCTAATAATAATAATAATAATAATTATTATTATTATTATTATTATTATTATTATTATTATTATTATTCCTAAATTTTCCTTCTCCTCTTCCTCCTCCTCTGTTGGTTTTACTTGTTCTTCCTTTTCATCATCATCATCATCATCATCATTTTGTTCGTAATTTTGAGACGAGTCATTGTCATCCATACATGCGGCAATGGAACGCTTGTGAATCCAAATTGAAACGCCTGAAACTCCTACTGCTACGACTGACCTGCTTCCGTTCGGGTCTGGCGTTAAAAATGAACCCAATGTCCCATAGAGAGGAACTAACATTGTCTTCCCAAGAGGTGTTGACTTTGAAAACTTTATGTAGACACCATGAATTAAAAAACATACAAATTAAATTTATTTAATCATCTTATTAGGCTATAATAATTGTGCTTAAAATTTTACTTCTTCATTAGGTTTATAGCTTGAACATTATGCAGATAAATATTAAAATCAAAATTCAGTTAATAAGTGTGTTTAGGCTACAGAATAATTGTCCAAATATTATTATTATTATTATTTCCTTTGTTTTGTTTTGTACGAGCTGCCCCCTCCCAAAGACTCGATCAGTGAGGTCAAGAGAAGCTAAAGTGTCCAGAAGTGAGTTGCCCTATTTTGTGATGGTGGGGAAAATGTTCGAAATTTGGAAAGAATTCTTAACGTTAAGAATTCTACGGATTTTTTGTAAGTTTACTGTTAGAAGAAACGATTTTAACACAGAAATCATTTTTATGCTTTGCTTTTTAATCGTTTCTTGCAACTGCAATGCTTTAAATACACCAAATTTTTAAAACTAAGAACTGTTCTATGTCTTCAAATTTCCTTTATCGATGAGGGCAGACATTTGTGTGAAATGTGTAAAGCATCCATGAATATTTTTATAATTCATTGGTGCTTCGATTTGCTTTTGACAGTCTTCAATTTAGGCTACATATACATAGAAGGGATTATAAACTAATTCTAGACGCAGTTACTTACCATTCAACAATGGGTTATTTAATGCCTAAAAGATTTTGGGGATAGAACCTATCCCCAAAAAAGAATACATAATCTATTCATACGAACCGTATGAATAGATTATGTATTCTTTGTAAGAAATCAGTTTGTAGATCAGGTTTCATTAACGTATTTTTGTAAAGAGGGGGGGTATCAAGAGTTCTGGTTTCATTGATGTATTCTTTTCAGTCTGTCCGGTTCTTTACCTTTCTAAAGTTGGGTTTATTTTGTTTTACGACATATCAACACTTCAATAGGTTATTTATGTTCCTTTGAATAGAATATGTATTCTTTGTAAAAAATCAGTTTGCAGATCAGGTTTCATTGACGTATTTGTGTAAAGAGGGTTTTTGCCAAGAGTTAAGTATATTGCTGTTTTTTTTTGGGGGGGGGGGTTTCAAAAATTTAATGCTGGTAATATTTTTTTCAAAATGTATTGCTAGTAATATTTCTTTATCAAAAATTTATTGCTGGTATTTTTACTATAAAAATCTATTTTTCTGCTTTCATATTGTTTTGACTCCAGTTTGGTGGTTAACTATTTGCCCATATTTGGGACCCTAACAAGTACTACCACCTATGTCAGGGTGGACCTGGGACAACAGCAATTAAGACGTTGTTCCACGTTTCTCAAAACCTTCCGATTAGAATCCTTGCTGCCGGATGTTGTTTATCAGATCCAGGACTACTGCTGTCTTTGCTAGATCCATAGTGAAGTGCGTCATTAATTTCCGAGCAGCCTAACCGGTAAATTATAAACGTAATCGTAAAATACGACATTACTTTCTCGACAGTTTAATATATTTGTATTTTTCTGTGTGGACATTTGAAACATTGGAGAGTATAGAGGTGATTTGAAAGATCTGAATAATGAATAGAGCATAATCCTTTTGGGGGATTGTAAATGAATAGATACATAAAATATAATCTAAAATATTAATTAACAATGACAACCTTGACGTTGATACAATCCTGAAAAGAATGTGGCAGATATACATTAAGTTCATGGGAAATCCTTTGTACAGCCTGTGTATAATTTTAGCCCACTGTACGTCATTGTCATTAAAAATAACAAGAGGTAACCCATCCCAACTTAAGATCCTAGTTTATACAATTATTAATACATTCCATGGATATTTGAACACTTACAAAATGCCGTCCGTGTTTTTGTTTATGTTATTATGAGTAAAAAAAAGTGTAGATAATCTTTTATCTTGAAAAAAAAAATTAAAACTCATTCACTGTTTGCGTGGATAATAGAACATTTACATAATGTCATTTATACTTCGTTATTATTTTATATTTGAATTATTGTCCTCATTTTTGTTATTGTTATCACAACATTTCAGCAGTACCCACCGGCCTTCATCAGGTGTATATAAATCTGGGTAAACTGCAGGGGATTCTGAACAAAACTCTTTATTTAATTTACAGGGGTAGATTGTTCCTGTTCCACAGCCCATATATAGTGAAACGTTGAGATAACAAAAAGAAAAATGTGGACAATAGTCCAAATATAGTGTAAATAATGAAAACACATTACCCCAGAAATTCAAACAGAAAAGATGCTTTTGTTAGTAACCATAATATATTTTATATAAGACTACTAATGTTTTACTTTGATAAATAAAATGAAACTTATTAATGTATTCACTCCCAGTTTGACTATATATATATATATATATATATATATATATATATATATATATATTTAAAAGAAAAACAGACCACTTTAAGGTACCATTATAATAATTTATTTCACCAGAGTCCTTTTAAAGGGCGCCGGATCATCCGATAGCACTTCCAACAATGAAATGAAACGAAAAATGAAATTAAAATTGAAGGGTAGTGTAAGTTTTTGTAATTTAACAGAGAGTGTAAGAGGGATCGTTAAAGAGATATGGTAGAGTATAGGGAGGAATTAATTTCATATCTCTCTCAAGTATACTTTATATTGTGGGAGGAGGAGTGACCAGATCTTGACCTATTTAGATGGTTAACTTAACGGAAGTGATATATAGAGTAGGGAGAAAAGAAAAAGTAAAAAGTAAAAAGAAAGAAGAGGGAGAGGGAAGTAAAGAGAAAGAGGCTGTAATTGGGTTTTAGCAATTTATGTAAAGAATAGATTTTAATGCTTAATAGAAATTTAGATGTCTAAAAAAATTTGATGTTTGCTATCAATTTAAATATTTAATTTTTTTAAAACAAATAGTTTAGGGACTTAATATACGTTAAATACTATTTTTATTAACACATTTATAGAGAACATATTAAAAAAATATTTTAAATTATAATAGTTTGTTTACTCGACCAATCGTACTTTTTTAATATTGTAAAAATAGTTACGGTAACATCTTTATTAGTTTTACTTTTAATCTAATTTATGAACGCAATTTGTCATTATTTTTATATGGGTAATCTTACTTACTTAAAGTTTAGGTTTAATTATGGAATAATATTTGAGGGTAATATTAAAGATTTTTCTTTCTTCTTATATATATCACATACATATTCATGCAAATCCCATATATACATACGTTTATTTACATGCGCAAGTACACACATAGACACACATACACTGCCCATCAATTTTAATTTCATTTTTCGTTTCATTTCATTTTTGGAAGTGCTATCTGATGATCCGGCGTCCTTTAAAAGGACTCTGTTGAAATAAATTATTATAATGGTACCTTAAAGTGGTCTGTTTTTCTTTTAAATATTAGCTCTGGATTTACATTGAGCTCTCAGGATTTCATCCTCCTTGGGATTACCCATACGGATTACCAAGTTCTTCATAACTTATATATATATATATATATATATATATATATATATATATATATATATATGTATGTATACTGTCCTCTGTGTTTTTGTGAGTTACCATAATATAGTGTTATTTAAGACTACTAATGCTAAATAAAACTCTATTAAACACCCAAAAATGACGCTCTCTTCTTCATCGCACCCCGAGACGTATTTCTATATAATGGTCTTTCTTACTTAAAATCATCGCTACAAACCAAGTTAAAAAAAAATAATATCGATGTGGATATTTGTATTGCATTAGCCCTTTCTAAACTCCTAATATTCTAATCTTTCTATATCTTAAAGAGATCTTTTGTCATAATCTCATACTATGGACACCCACGTAGAAAATGGTTTTTATCTCGGTCTCAACTATTTCTGTTTTATAGCTAGAAAGTTTTTCTTTTTTAATTCTAATTCCTAAACGGTATCCAATTTGACCGAATGGGAACTGGAAAGAATAAGAGTGGACAAGGGGTTTTGGAGACCAAGTGATAACAAACCGGACATTCATTATTTCCGGCTGTTGGTCTATATTAACAGTCATGGTTGGTATCGAATCCGCGTGCATTTAAACGAAACCTAATGGTCAGAAAGATGTCACATGCGGCCTCCTTGTTAGGCATGTTGTAGTACATCCAATATAACTATTTATGAATTTGGTTTGATCAATTAAGTCTCATTTAAATACACACGGACACCTACCAAACTCCATCCGTAACATACTCGTTGATAATACAAATATCATAGCCTCCTCCACATGTAAAAGAAATAATAAAAATAATGGAAGCATTATTCATTTTTTAAAAAGACCACACTCAATAATATCAACTATGAACACATCCACAATGTGTTTGAAAATAAAAATATTCCTATAACTCTAGATACATACGTAAAAAAAATCCATACATTCAATTAAAAGTAAAAATAAAAACATCATTAATAAAAGTATAGCCGAAAGCGCTCGGATATACAGAACATTCGGACAATTTCTACATAGTTTATGTCCAGAAAAGTAAAAAAATTCTAAGAAGACAAGAAAAATAAAAGATAAACCTTAACAGAAGTATTAGGTTGGTGCAAAAATAATGACGTAATAATGTCGTTTTTTGACGTTAAAAAATACGTCAAAAAACGACATTATTACGTCATTATTTTTGCACCAACCTAATACTTTCAGGGTATATATTATTTATATAACCCCACCCTCAGGATATATGTATAAGCTCTTTCATGAAATGTAAATGGATATTATATTTACGCTTGGGTTCCATTCCCAAGCTGCTCCAATTTATAGATGCTATATAAAAATTAAATAGCCTCTATTCCAAAATCCGGGAAAAAAATCTGAAAACCGAAACGTTTCTGGTCCCAACAATTTCGGATAAAGGATTCTCAACATTCTTAATTCCTGTTCTTTTGTTGTTCTTTCTCCTTTGAGAGATTGCTGATAAAATTCAAAGAAGAATCCATCTCTTTTCTACGGCCGTAACGTATCTTTCCTGTCATTTTCCTATAAATGAACTTTCCTCTAGACTTTATGAATTTAAGTGAAGTACTTGATTGGTGGTGAGGTTTCATCATTTTACAGTTAAAATGGCTAGAGGTAACCGCAAGTTCTACGATAACAGTTTCTTCTATTACACTTCTTGCTTGTGGAACTCTCTTTTTGCTTCTAGCTTCAAAAATGTAAATGCCATGACAATCGTTATCTTCTGTCCTCTTAATTTCTTTACTTTTATTGTTCTGTCTCCTTAATGATGTTTTTATTCTCATATTCTCTCACACTCACTAACACCTTGCGTCTTTATTCTCTTGCTTGGATTGAAATGATTAAAAAATATATTAAGTTCGGTTGTACACGGGATATGATTTTAAACCATGATATGTTCCTGCTATTCCTGATAAAATCCAAAGAAGAATCTGCAATGTAATGTCTTCGCATCTTAAATTTAGTCACCCCCCCCCCCACACACACACACCACCGTAATTAGCTTCTCTGTGTCTTTTCTATAAATACTTTCATGGTAGCTGTTCTGATGAGCTTTCTTTTTTGGTTTTTGAATTGTAAATATGGGGACTAGTTAGTATTTTCATTGAGACAAAGAGGCATTATGGTGGTTGTAGTAAGAAAGGTACGTATGAATGTGTTGTTTTGGTGTCAGGAATATTGTTTTGTACGATTGGGTCAGTGTTTGCGGCTAGGTAAGTTATAGTTAAGACAGAAGAAGACCGTCCTTTCCCCAATCCCCTTTTCGGCCTTGTGCCACAGTTCTGTAGTTAACAGAATAAATATCGCTTTCTTTTTTGGTTAATATTCATTGGGGTTCCATTTTTTGTATTATATCAAAATGAATATTGCATTCCTATTTGGGAAATAGTTAGGACTTCATAGAAACTTGGATGTATTATGGTGGCTGTAGTAAGAATGGTAAGTAATAATGGGTTGTTTTGGTGTAAAGATTACAGTGTTTGGGTCAGTAATTGTGGCTAGTTAAATTTAAGATAAGACAGATGGAAGACCAGCTTTCCCCTACTCGCCCTTTGGTCTTGTGCCATATTTTTGTATTATTGACAATAAACACTGCTGCACTCTTTGATACCTAGAATTCATAGCTAGATGCAACCGTAAGTTCTATGCTAGTAGTTTCTTCTCTAGCACTTCTCGCTTTTGGAACTCTCTTCCAGCTTTTTGCTTTCAAGTTAACTTTGCTCTTTCATACAATGCCAATCGTTATCTTCTGTTTTCCTCATTCTTGTTCTTTTATTATTTTCTCTCCTTAATAGTATTTTTCTCTTTCTTAGTGCAAAAATGATTTAAAAAAACGTTTTACAGATTTACTTCCATCTTTTATATTGTAAAATCACGAGGACTATTTTTGTGAATGATACAAAAATGGCTTTTCCTTTAAGAAATCTTCAGTTTATTTTTTCCTGAAGTGAAATACTTCTTCTGACATCTAATATTATCTCATTTAACAAATGTCAACTCTCGCAAGTTATGCCCGAGTTGCCATTCCTAAATGTTTCTTGAAGAGATGTTGAATATTCGGGTTGGCAAGGCAACTATATTTAGCAAGAGTCATCTCCATGGGCAATGGCTTCAGCGCCATTACGCTGGACTTCGCTTCATAGCAGAGGATTTCCATTCCATGAATGACAATAAGGAACCCCCTTCCCTCCCACCTCTTCAGGAAGTACACAGTTGTTTGTCTGGGATTCTGATAACATCTTTCCAAAGCTCACCTCTGATTAATTGCGTTCTGATTTTAAATTGGCTCATTTTCTCTACATGGAAGCCGAGTCAATCAAGTTGATGGGATGGTGGTAGAAGGGAACCGGGTGGGAAGGAAAGTCCAACGAAAGAGTCAGAAGCCAAAGAATTAGGGATGGGAGATCAGTTCTCTGTCCAGAATGGTTGCTCTTCCTTCAGAACGAATAAAACAAAAAACACAAATGACTTGGTATTGACGATCTTTGATTATCTTTAAAGAATTCCCATTAGAATAGACATTATTGCAAAACTGTAACCTCTTTTCCAAAATTAATCTCACTGAAACTTACTTTCTCGTCATTTTTCTTCTTCTTTGTGTCACGTTCCTTCAGGTTATATTCTATCATGGCTCTCCACAACTTCCTATCTCGTGTGGCTCTTAGCAGTTTTTTCTCTCTCTCTTTGCATTCCGGCATCCATTCGCACAAGCTCGTCAGACAAATAGCTCGCTGCTTTCCCTTAACTCTCTTACGGTCTTGAATTCCAGTCGAATCCATTACATTCACTTACATGCTAATACTCTTGGGAAAGGTATGAATCCTCTTCTTCTCAACACCACCCCTGCCCCGTCAGCCGATGGGTAAATAGCAAGACAGACCGGGTTCTCTAGCCTTGGATGGCAACTGGTCTACAGCAGAAAGAAATGGCAACCTATTGCAGGAAAAAAATCAGCCTCGTCAGTCATGTATCGAAAGGTACATGATCGCCTAAGCGTGTATCCCGCATGGCACAAAACTGACTGACCAAGGATTATGTCCAAGGAATTTCAGCGGTTTATTCCTGATTTTTGAGCATAAGAGTTCTTCCTGTTGCCATTTTTCTTTACGATTTCTTGGTTGGTTACTCGCGCCGTCCACGGAATTCTGAGTATCCTTCTGTAGAACTCCATTTCTGCTGCCTCTAGTTTTTTCCTTTATTCGGGGTGTGGGAAGTGAATTTTTCAATATTCACTGCTATATAAGATGATGGATATCACACAGCAATCCAGTCTTCTTTTCTTTGTTTCTAACGATTTTTTGGAATTCTTCTTTCACTAGGCGAATGCCGGTTCGGATCTCGGTGTCGCATTTTCTAACCTCATTTAAGACGCTTACTGGATATTTGAAATTCTTGCTTAATGTTTATATCTCCACTTCTTCACTCGCATCTTGAACTTTTTATCTTGCTGATGTTCATATTTTATGTCTTATTTCAGTTAAATGTAAGTCCCTTTTTTCTCGTTTTCTCCTACGACATATCAACATATATGTACGTATACATATGTAAAAGTATATATATATATATATATATATATATATATATATATATATATATATATACTATCTCACTTTTATATATATATATATACTATCGCACTTTTCGCTTATGGAACTCCTTTCTGGCTACATGCTTTCCAGCCAAATTTAATCTGGAAAAAATTAAATACAATGTCAATTGCTATCTACTGTCCTCCTGATTACTCTTTCCTCTTCCTGGTCATTATTAAGGTTTTTGTTACTGATTCTTTCACACCTATTAACTCCTTGTGTCTTAGTGGCTTTATTGCCTTGTTTCGGGTGATTCCGATTAAAAAAAAAGAAAAAGTTAAACGGTGTGACCTAGTTTTTGTTCTTCTGCTATCTATAAACATTTTATGAGAGCAAGGTCAAGTTTTTTTTTTATCAAATAATTTATTGAGTGGGTGGGAAGATAACAATGGGCCTGGTAATTCTTTTTTTATCTTCACCAAACAAACATAAAGAAAAACAAAATAATAAAAATGAATATTAGTTTAGCGGAAGGGGCGTTGCTCTTACCTACGTACTTCTGTTATGTAACTGGTTTTGGCTATTCTTTATTTCGATGTGAGCTCTCATGGTTCTCCACAAATTCCTATCTTTAGCAATGTTTGATTTTTACTATTCTTCTTGACTTCACTATACCCTGTGAATGTCAAATTCTCCGTGCCTTCTTTTTTCACTATGTGAGCCAAACGTTTCAACTTTCTTTCTGATTTAAGTATGTGTCCCTTTTTATGATTCCTTCTGTTTTTTAAATTCAATTACGATTTTATTTATTTAAAAAAATAAAAACCAAAGAACTAGTTTATATTTTGCACAATACCTTTTTAAATGCCTTATTTGAAGAAAAATATTTACTAATTAAGGTTTTAATCCTTAATAAATTAATTTTATGCGCTTATAAAAAACTCTTATGTTTGTCTCAGACTTGAGTTGTCCCGATGTTCAGTGGGCGATGTTCAGTGGGCGATGTTCAGTTGTTCTGCACCCCAAAAATACTCGAACATGAAGTCCTTATTTAATATACAAATAAAAAAAAAATGTTCCCGATTTGCTATTCCCACAGAGGGGTATAAAATAATTTATATTGCCTTTTTGATAGAACTAACACCTTAACTATCAATCGATAAAAAAAAATGAACCAGATTAGAAAATGCAAAGTTGATAAATATATAACTTACTTTTTTTCTTTTTATGTGCCATGTCCTTTCAGGACGTAGACGATCATGGCTCTTCACCTCCCCCTATCCCTTGTGACTCTCAATAAGTTTTGTGCCTCTGCCAACTCCCCCGACCACGTTCTGCAATCCACTTGCTTAAGCCCGCCAGGTATGTCCTTTGTTGCTTTCCCTTGTCTCTTTTTCCATCTATTCGGCCTGTGAGTATCAGATTCTCCAGACCCTCTTTTCTCATTATGTGTCTCAGTAATTTCATCTGCCTCTTCCTTATGTTAAGTATAAGCTTCCTGCAGCCTCTCCAAGACCTCATAGTTGCTCACACACTCATTCCTTGATATCCTTAGCATCCTTCTATAGAACTATATCTCCGATGCCTCGAGTCTCTTCTTTATCTTTGAGAAGACCATCCAACTACCGCTACCGTATAGGACGACAGATGTCACATAGCAGCTCAGTACTCTTTTCTTTATCAGCAAAGAAATCTTCCTGTCTCGCAGTACTCTGCCTAGCTTTTGGAATGCATCCTTGGCCATTCCAGTCCATCTTCGGATCTCAGCTCATTACTTCCCAAATATTTAAACTTCCTCACATGATTGATTTTAGTGCCATCCCTTTTACTGATGACCATGCATTCTGTCTTCTTGTAATATATGCTTAGTCCTTTCTTCTCGCCTTCCTTCGCTACCTTCTGTAGGAGGTTTTGTAATTTCTTTTCCGTGTCTGTTATCAGCTTTGTGTCATCTTCATACCTTATGTTGCTAAGATTGTGGCCGCCAATGCTGAATCCCGATAGGATCTCCAATTCTCTCAGAATTGCATCGCTGTATAGGTTGAATAAGTCCGGTGAGAAGACACATCATTGCCTTACGCCCCTTTCTATTTTTGTATATTCGCTGAACTCATTCTCAATGCGCATGCATGCCGTTTGCTGCCAGTATAGGTTCTTGATTATTTTGATATCTTTCCCAAATATATCAAGGTAAGCAAAAACAGAAAGTAAAAAGACGACAAACGATCTTCATGTTAGTTGTACAAAAACAAATAAATATTAATACAGAACAAAAACGGTAACTATGGGAATAGTTAAAAGAAATAATAATAAACAATACATAATGATAAACAAAAACATATATAAACAATCTCTATCTATAAAAGGCAGGATGTGTGTGTGTGTGTGTGTGTGTAACGAATGCACGGCCGCAATTTTCGACGGATTTGCACCAAAATTTACATGCACATTGCTCCAAGTTAGCGGGAAGGCCGACGTTGCATTCCCAACTCCCATCGATAGTGGAAATAATCGATTTTTTCATGCTTCTACTCCAGTTTTCATGTAGTTTGCGGCCATTTTGTACTGGCCAGAGTGAGAGCCAATAGCTGGCTGCTACGAATAGGCAGGAAGATTCTATTGGCCAGCGTGAGAGCCAACAGCTGACTGACACGGGTGTTAACTAGCATGCTAGCATGCAAAAAAAAAAAATCGATAGCTGCATTCGTCACAAGTGGGAAAAATTTAAATCTGCATGGCACTTTACTCCAATTGGCTCATTCGCTTGCTTAAACTCAACGTTGATTCTGATTTCGCGGAACTGGGTTGGGTGTGAAAAATTAGTTGTTGTTAACATTCTTTTTTCATTCGGTTTTTCCAGTTAAGAGTCTTTTTTTAAAGCTGACCGTTTTGTGTTCATTTTGTTTAGTTCTTTTTTCGTAACAGATTTAATGATTAGTATAGAGCTTAGAAAAAATTAGCAGTGTGAGATATGCAAGAAGTAAGGCATGTAGCAACATCAGCACGGCAAAGGGCACTCCTTTAGAGGCAATGGAAGGGCAAAAATATTTTAAGTCAAGTGATAGCGATTGCTGTATGAGTCGTACGATTTTTGAATCAAGCACGGGCAACGCCGGGCCATGCTGCTAGTAATATATATAATAAATAGTACTTGTGGGTCATCCGTCACCATTTTTAAATTAATTTTGCAACTTTTTAACAAATACAGCTGTGTAAAAAATATAGTATTTGTTTCTTAAATTATTTCCCCAAATAACAAACATTAATAAATCTTATTAATTGCGTGAAATTAATGCGGTGATAAGCTGCAAAATGGCGTCGAATGAGTCGACTCCATCGAGTAGTTGCCTTCTCCGCAAGAACTCGGCCAGGTAGGTCTCAAGATGGTGTCTTGCCGTTCCTCGGTGAAACTTGTTCGTCCACTTTACTGATGCCTAGAAACGTTCGACATTGTGAGTATGAACTCTGGTATTTGTATCAACGAAATTGTATCGATGATTAACCATGAAATGTTCGAAGCCAGCCTCCTTCAGCTCGGTAGTCTTATATCCTAGCCAGTTGTCGGAGGTAAAAAGTGGCGACTGATAATCCACAAGTACCTAATAGATGAAATAAATAATAATTGCAAATTATATTAAATTAGTTGATTACTCTTAGCAATATTTACATTTATCAGTAAAACTTAAAATCCATTAAATCTTTAGAGCTTCGTCAAAACACGTCGTCTTTCCCTGAGTTCAGAACGCGAACTTTCCTAAACCAGCTTTATTATTCCTACCGGGTCTGCAAGGAGACCTGAAGTCTGGCATGATCTGCCAGATATGTTTATGTAAAAGTCATTGAATTAAGACGTAGTCAAGAAGCCATTTCTCATGAGAGTAAAATATTTTCTCCCACGTAGAAATCTAGTGTTGAGATCTTAGTAGGAAATCGCTGTTACTTCCCTTCTTGTTCTGCTATGTGCCATGTCCCTTCAAGGCGTTGGCGATCATGGCCCTCGACAATTTCCTCACCTTTGTAGTTTTTAATTTTTTTGTTATCACTCCTAAACATTTTTCCACCATCCATTTACTCAAACTCGTTATTCTTCTAGGTACCGTGTTCTTTCAGGTCATTGGCGATTATGACCTTCCATAATTTTCTCACCTTTGAAGCTTTTAATCTTGTCTTTTTGCTACCGCTTCTAAACGTTGTCCCGTCTATCATTTACTCAAGCTCATTCTTCTTCTTCTATGTAGCGTGTCCCTGCAGTGCGTTGGCGAGCATAGACCTCCACAATTTCCTCTCCTTGTTGCTTTTACTTTTGTTTTTTCGTTATTTCTGCTAAACCTTGTGCCACCATCTATTTACTCAGGATTTTTAGGTAGGCTATGCGTCCTTTTTCTTCTGTTCCTCAGTATGTCCTGTGAGTGTCAAATTTTCTAAGCTGTCTTTCCATATTATAAGCCCTAAAAATTTCAACTGTCGCTTCCTGACGTTAAGTATAAGTGTCCTTTTTCTTTCCATTTTATCAAAAACTTGGTCATTGATATCATGTTTGGACAATAGTATTCTCAGCATATTTCTGAAGAACAATCTGAGAGGAGATTGTCCAGCATTCACTGCCATATAGGAGGACTGATATTACATAACATTTCAGTACTTTTTTTTTTTGTTTCTCTTGCTTCAAGTCTCTTCTTCATCTGTGAGGAGATTGTCCAGCATTTGGAGCCATATAGGAGGACTGATATTACATAACATTTCAGTACTTTTTTTCTTTGTTTCTCTTGCTTCAAGTCTCTTCTTCATCTGTGAGGAGATTGTCCATCATTCATTGCCATATAGGAGGGCTGATATTACATAACAGTTCAGTACACTTTTCTTTGTTTCTCTTGCTTCAAGTCTCTTCTTCATCTGTGAGGAGATTGTCCAGCATTCACTGCCATATAGGAGGACTGATGTTACATAACATAACTCTTTTCTTTTTTTTCTCTTACTTCAAGAACGATGACTGAAGTCAGGATCTTTAAATTTTGTCAAGAATCTCGGGGTATAGAACAGATGCACCAGATCAGATATGGCGGCAATACTTAATGAACAGACGAAAGCTTTCAGTGTCTGGTAACAACCCCTGAGTAACTAGAAGAGAGTACAAGCCGAACTATGCGAATCATAGAGATCACTTTTATGATTCCTTTGCTATTTATATTGAATATATTTTATGTCTGAATTGCTGGAATGGAGAGTTATCATTATTTACATTTTTAATATTCGGTCTATGGTCCTCACCTTTGAAAGATCTCAGAGATCATCTCAAAGATGAGGATAATAGTCCGAATCTAAATATTGTAAATAATTTATTTTCTCATAAATGTAAGAGTTTGAATGAATAAAACAATTTAGTTTTGAGATGTGATTATCTTGCTAACAACAAATATGGTTCTGCCGAACTTGTCTATACAAATACAATAAAAACTTCATTTGCTCTCAAATGTTTGTTGTATTGAAGAAAATTTAAATAATTTCTTTTTATTTTATATTTCAGGCGTTTTAACAATGATTAATGTTCTGAGTGTTAAGGCAGCCACAAGAATCCAGGATATATTTACCACGGCTAAAATCCTGGCTCTTGCAGTCCTCATAGTGGCTGGTATCGTCCAATTTGCAAAAGGTAATCCTATTATTCACTTTCACCCAAATTAAGCAACGTTACTCTACAGAAGGATACTGAGAATTCCACGGACAGAATGAGTAATCAACGAAGTAATTTTAAGAAGAATGGAAACAAAACAAAAAAACACATACTCAAAATAAAAAAGAAGCAGCTGAAATTTCTCGAACATGTAACAAGAATGGAAGACTTGGAGATTTGATGTTCACATGGCCTACCTAACTCCTTACTAATGGATGACACACCGGAGCGGGAGACCAGAGAAAGGGTCAAACGTTGTTAAAGGCTACAAGGTATAGGAGGTCGTGGAGAGACATGATCACTTACGTTCTGAAAGGACGCGAAATATAGAAGAATGACCACTATATAAGCGACGATATGCAATAAAACTGTATTTATAAACAAGATTATAAATTTGTATATATGATTAATAACTAATGATAACGTTCGGAAATATATCGACATTATTATGAAACACTATTTATCTATCATCTCATTAACACGGAACGTGCCACAATGTATATGTAAAATGAGATCTCCATGGGTCAAAGACAAAAATATCTAATTGATACAGACCTGTAGTAGTGCTAATTGTTGGTTAAATTATTGATTGGTCAAATAATTGGTTAAATAATTGTTGGTTAAATAATTAATGATAATCTTTGTTAAATAATTGACTGGTTTATTGGTTGGCTAATTAATTGTTGATTAAATAATTGATGGTAAGCTTTGTTGGTTAAATAATTGATGGTAAGCTTTGTTGGTTAAATAATTATTAGTTAAAGAATTGGTTAAATAATTGTTGATTACATAATTGATGATCAGCTTTGTTAGTTAATAATTGGTTAAATGATTATTGGTTAAATAATTAATAATAAGCTTTGCTTTTTTTTTCTTTTTCTTTTCCTTCGGCGGATGATTAACATGAATGAAAACGGGGATAGGTGTAAGCAGAATGTGATGTTTGAGTGCGTTTCTCTGTGTGTGTGCATGTGTGTGTATATGTCTCGGGGTGGGGGCGTCAAATCTATACTTACCACTTGAAACCAAGCACGCCGCCATATTCCTGATCAGATAGAAATTATGGCTGCGTTTGCTTCCTTTTTTTATGTAAGAGCGAGCATTGCCGGTGAACCGGAAGTCGTCCGGGATTGGACAATAAATTGCCAAGTGTCGCATGGTGTGTGGTTTGGAAGATGAAAAAAGTTGTTGCTGACGGAAGGTACACAAGTCGATACCCAATCAGTATAGGCTGGGTCACCGTGGTGAGTGGGGTATGATGTTGAAAGACCTGAAACCCCTAATGAACCTCGGCTAGAAACATCACTGATGATGTGTACTAAAGCATCCAATAGATCAGTGGTTTTCAACCTTTTTGCTGGAGCGGAACCACAAGGAAACATTCCAGTTGCTTGAGGAACCCATGCAATAAATTAATTGTCTTATGCAGAAAAAAAAGCTTTCAATTATTAAAATAAAATAAAAATACTCATCTTCTGATTTATTTACAAAAAAATACAAAGAAAAACTGTAAAAATATTGTATACGTACATATGGAATTTTAATCTTGATTCTACAGTTATTTCGCATGTATTAAAAAACTTAAAAATTACTGTCAATCATAGTACTTGTGTAACTTCTTGCGGAACCCCTGGGCTTTACAAGCGGAACGCTAGAGTACCGCGGAACCCTGCTTGAAAACCACTTCAATAGATGTATTTTATGGAAGCTGACTGGTTAAAGAATTTGTTAAATATTTATTGGTTAAATAATTAAATCGTCAAGTAATTGGTTAAATAATTGTTGGTTAAATAATTGTTGGTTAAATAATTGTTGATAATCTTTGTTGTTTAAATAATATTTTTTGTTGTTTTTTTGTTTGTTTGTTTTTTTCTTTTTCCTAATTTTGATTTGATTACAGGTGAGACACAATATTTCCAGGAACCATTCAAAGACAGTAGTACCAGTGCTTCCAGCATTTCCCTGGCACTTTATTCTGGACTTTTCTCCTACTCGGGATGGTTAGTTATTCTTGCCTTTTGAGTTCCGTTTTTACATCGATTCTCACGTGAGATGCCATATCAAGATTCATCTTGACATTTTAGATAACTTCTCCTCTTATCTTAACTAGGGGTCAGCAAATTTTGTAGGTTAATTGGCGAAGATAGAATTTTTTAGCCTGGAGGTTAAATGACAAAATGAAACTACGCACACACACGCGCGCACGCACAAAGGCACACACGCAAACATAATGTCTAACGATAGCAGAAAGTACTCAGATATTGGACAATTCTTATTTAAATATAGGAATCCCTTGATTAATGCGCATTCGATTAAAACGTTTTCGATTAGTGCGCTAAAATCTTTATCTACCAAAATTCGATTAGTGTATACATAATATTTAGTCAGGTAAAGCATTCTTCAGTTTAACGATAGTAATTGAAAATTAATTTTTTTTATAGTTACCGATTAATTGAAAATTTTCAAAAATTTAAAAATGGAAAATGGGTAACTATTTTGTTTATCAAATTTTACGTTATCTACATAATTACAGTAGTTTTCAAGAATGGCCGGTTATAAAAAAGATCAATTTTATAATATAAGCCGATAATAAAAATACATATTTGAATATTTGTCTCTATTAAAAAAATTTTGAATATTTGTCTCTATTAAAATTTTTTGCATATTTTAATTTTTTCATGTTTATTTTGAAATTCTCAAAAGGAAATTTCTGATTTTTTGTTAAAAAAATGGACGATTTAATTAGATACAGAAATTTACATTTATTAAAAAATATCGAAATATAAAAGATGTACGCATTTACGATGGAAAGATAATAAATAAAATTTTCAGGTTGAAATACTAATGATTATGATATGTTTGGGAAATTTGGCGAGGCAATTTCTCAGTACCACCAATTATATGAAGAATACAAGATTACCATACGAAAAACTAAATAAGTTTTGTTCATTTTTATCAAATTAATAAACATTATTAATTTATAGCATTTTTATTTTATCTTCTTATGTTTAGGTATATTTTAATTAAAAATTACGCAAATTAGAAATTAATTGTGAATGTGATTCAAATTTGAGTTACAAATTGCATCATTTCCTATCAATGATTCGATTAATGCGTTTTCGATATTTTTATGCGTATATCTTAATGTCATATTAGTCGCACTAATTGACGGATCTCTCTCTTTCTATACCTAAAACCACGAAGACGATTCGAAATGTAGAAAAAGTAGATAAAAACCTTAACAGAGAAAGTTCGTTGTTTTTAACCAAACTTGTACTCGCAGACACACGCACTCATACAATCTCTCACACTCTCTCTCACACACACACACACACACATATATATATATATATATATATATATATATATATATATATATATATATATATACCGATTGTGATAGCAAAATTGTCCACATCGTGTAAGAGCATAATTGTCCATCCCACAAAATGTTTAATATCTAAAAAAAAAAACACTAAACTAATTGAGTTTCTTTCTTCCAGGTTTTCAGATAAGATGTTTAGCCATCTTGATACCATTTGTCATGAGAATCACTGTAAAACCTTTTGAGTTATTCAGCTAGAAAGAGAACAGGTTAAAATCGTTTTGTGTCAACCCTTCTGTCTTCTGAACTGAGCAAAATTATAGTTAATAAATAAATTATAAGTATTTCAAAAAACAAAAGTAAAACTTAACCAGTGCATTACATCTTCTGATGGGCTTTATCAAGGCAGATTTAAAGATTTTATTTTGCGACAAAATATTTATAGGCAGAAGTAAAAATGACAGAATTTTTAAATTTCAGAATGCGCATACGTGTATTTCAAACTAACTGAAAGTCAAGGTAAATTATGGAGGATGCTTAGTAATGTAATTTTATATTTAACACGGAAAAGTGAGTAAATGTTTTTAATGCTGTTGTTGATCATTTTATAATGTAATTACTATTTATATTATTTTAATCTGAGATTATTTTTGGAAATAACAAAAGGATTTGAATTTAATTCTTTTCGTTTAATTTTTTTTTTAAATTGATAGTCATATACGGGAAATGAGATTTTCTTTTAGGAAAAAAAAAATTCGGGGCACAGATTTATAATTTGGTAAGATTCGATATAATTTGGTAAGATTCTCAAGAATTTTCCCTCTAAATTACTTTCTCTTTTAATAAGTGAGACATTCAGAGATTAGTGTACGAAACGTGTCGGCTAAGACAAGTTTTACATGTATCTTCATTCATATAGTCTTTTTACAGATATATATTTAGTTAGATCTTAATTTTTTACACACACACACATACATATATACATTATATATATATATATATATATATATATATATATATATATATATATATATATATATATATATACAGGGTGTGCATAAAATCTGTGTGCAATTTAAATTACTTAAGTATCTTAAATTGCACATAGACTTTATGGAGAACCTATATATATATATATATATATATATATATATATATATATATATATATTGTGTGTGTGTGTGTTTTTAAGCAGCATTTTTTCATTGATGCATGTTTCATTAAATAATATAGGCAAGTTTTGTCTATTTTATGCAAATTCCTTTCATATCGTCTGATAAGCTTAATAACATTATCATTGAAAAACGAAAGAAAATCGTCATATTGATACATGTTTTATAATCCTATCTAAGCTTTCGCTTACATAACCCATCATCAAAGATGACAATACCATTACAATATATTAAAGAATTCACTGACATGGCAATAACCATAGTCTGTTTTTGTTTGCATGGATGATTTCCAAGCAACGACAAACTCGTCACACATGATCACGCGAGAGTGAAAACGAGAAGTGTTAAGTATAGGAAGCCGTTGGTATAAACCAATGGCTTCTGTTATCAATTATTGGCATTTGAGTATATTTGTGGAGTTTTCATTTTTTATTTTGTTCAGGTTAGCTTTCAACTGTTTTATGTATAAAGCTTCAAGAATTTTTTAATTTTTGTTTATTGTTTTCATGGTTAAATATAGTTGTGTATGTGGCCAGGCATGTTGTTTTAAATGCCTAAAAATATTAGAGTTATTATTCAGATGTAGAGTCAAGCGTCGTGAAAGCGAGTTTGTGGTGTGACCAACATAAATCCGTTGGAGATACAATCTCCCAGAGAGCACTTGAATTCGTAAACTATGTTGGTTTTTTGCAAATCGCTAACGGTGGGGGGAAGAATCCTTGCGAATAATTAAGTTGGATGTACTAGATTTAGTGTAGTATATGATTAACTTAATTTTTTGCTAGGATCTGTAGTATATATATTAGTATTTACCAATTTTTTTAGTATATTTTCATCTTGTTTATAATTAGTATGCATTTGACTACGATATAAGAGATTAATGTTTGCGATTAGTTGAAGCAGTATTATTTTCTATTTGCTTAGTATTGAGACTTCTAAGAAAGCATCTTATTTGTTCATCAACAATATAGTTTGGAAAGCTATTATTAATAAGTGTTTGTTTTATATTCTTTAGTTCACTGTAAAAAAAATCTGTTTTGTGGACGAATTAGTTTTTGCACGATGTATTAGATTTTTTATAATTGCTATTTTATAATAATATGAATATTCGCCTTGTAGTTAAGTGTACACGAATTTATGCTGGTAGGTTTTTTATATGGCGAAATAGTAAATTTGTTATTATTTGTGTTTATCAATATGTCAAGGAAGGGGATTTTATTGGTAGTATTGAGTTCATACGTGAATTTAAGGACAGAATTATTTTGAAAATGATGATAATGTTATTAAGCTTATCAGAAGATATGAAAGGAATTTGCATAAAATAAATAGACAACACTTGTCTATATTATTTAATGAAACATTCATATATATATATATATATATATATATATATATATATATATATATATATATATATATATTTGGTTGGATTGATGTGAGTTTGTGACCCTGGGTTTCACGCTTTTGCGATCATCTGGCAAACTAATTTTTTTTTAAATTTTGGTTTTATGTAGATTGCGTGTATTGGTGTTATTATGGAAGTGGGGGGAAACGTCGTCATGGTGTCATCGTGCTAACGCAAACATCGATGTATGTTCATACGCCCAATGAAGTACGCAGACATACATACACACTTGGTCGTCCTCAGGACATACATATATAAACATATATGGGCAGTTTCGGATATGACATATGTATGTATACGGGTGGTGCTGTGTCTATACATACGCATTTGTATGATGAAATTCAAAGATTAGAAGTGTAGCGAAAATTTCTCGTGAATGTCTTGTGAATGTATACATGTCATTTTTCTATTTTTCCACTGAATAATATTTCCTCGCATGTATGTATATACGTGTGGTGGTGTTTTTGTAAAATTATGATAGGTAAAAATTATTATTATTTTTATTTATATTTATATTTATTTTTAAATTTTTGGAAAAAAGGGGGTTTATTTGTTATATTTAAAGCTGGTTATTTGTTTGTTTTTGATGACTGTGTGTATGTAACAGGTAGAAATTTCGGTTTGTAATCCTTATTGGTTATTTTATATGGTGATATTTAATATTTAATATGCTGGGCGAGAGGGTAGTTGATGTTAATAATTATAGCGGGTCTATATGATAATAGTAGATGTGATGTGATAGTAATGTTGTAAGGGATTGGAGACGATGATAATATAAGTAGATAATAGTTATTGTAAATTGGTAGAAGTGATTAGTAATGGTGGTGGGAGAATGATAAAGTCATAAATGTAGTTATAGTGGTGGTAGCTTGAACTAAAAAGTGGTTGTTGATGTTTTATTTTATTTTGTTATATGTATTAATTTATTTTGGTATAAATCCGAATAATAGGTATTCTGTGTGAATATGATAGTTGAAAATTGCTATAATTTTTATTTTTAATTTTTAATTTACAAAAAAACACTTTTGTTATTAAATTAAAGCTGGAATTTTCCTTGTTTTTTTAGTTTTTTGATGACTGTGTATATGTGACTGGTAGAAATTTCAGTTTGTAATCCTTATTGGTTATTTTTATGGTGGTATTAAATATGCTGGGGGAGGGGGTAGTTTACGTCAATAATTATGGCGGGTTTATATGGTAATGGTAGATGTGGTGTGATAGTAATGTGTAAGGGGGTTGGTGACAATGATAATATAAGTGGTTAATATTTATTGTAAATTGTTAGTAGTGATTAGTAATGTTGGTGGGAGAATAATAAAAACCTATAAATGTAATTATTGTGGTACTAGCTTGAACTAAAGAGTGGTTGTTGGTGTTTTATTTTATTTTATTTTCTATATTTATTTGTTTATTTTGGTATGAATCCTGGTAATAGGTATTTAATCTCATGATTACATATGGAAGTTATTTCTGATCTTGTTTTTTTTTTTGTTTTTTTGTTTTTTTGTTTTTTTAGGTATTAAATATGCTGGGGGAGTAATATACGTTAATGATTATAGTGGATTTATATGTTATAGTAGGTGTGATGTGTGAGTGATGGTGTTGGGTGTTGGTGGTAATGATAATATTATTAGATAATAGTTATTGTAAAGTGGTAAAAGTGATTACTAATGGTGGTGCAATGATAATAATGCAATTATTTTGATGGTATCTTGAAATTAAATTGTGATTGTTGGTGGTTTGTCTATTTTATCCGTTTGGTATGAATTCGGATAATAGGTACTTGTTCTCATGCCTACATTTGGAGATTATCTCTGATTTTTTGTTTAGTCAATTCTTTTGCGGTTTGTGTGATATTATTGCTACTTTTTCGTGTAGGCAAAGTAGACATTTTTTTGTAATGTTGCTGTAGGCAGGAGCTTTTTTCAATATTTCCCAACTTATTGTTGGTGTGATATTTTTGTCTTTTTGCTGCCATATGTGTGTAGAAAGTGTAGTGCTGTTCGAATATTTCCTGTTGGTGAATGAAAGGTTGTGATTGTTATTTCTCATCTTGAATGGACCTTCGGTTGCACTGATGTAGTACATTATGTTGTTGTTTACACTTACCTTGGCCTTGCATGCAAAAAAGGTCAGATGATGTAGAAAACTGAACGTAAATGTACTGTGGATGATCTAGCTATTAAAGCACTTTCTATGCATTTTTCGTCTACTACAGTAGCATTTTTTGGCCTGAGTGTTTGGAACATTTGCTTTCCGACCATGACGCCTGGTTTCAATTCTTACCACGGTCAGTTTCTCAGGAAGGTGACTTCTTAATGTTATGTGTGGGGGAGGCGATCTCAGCGTGCAAAAACCTTTGGATAGTGTCTGAAAACCATATCAAGCCTTATTAGTAAAATTTCCAGTAGCATGAAGTCGGAAGTTATCGTGACCGAGGCTTTGAGCCTGCTGGCATTGTTCAAATTACAGAACATGCCAGATTATGTGCTCCTTCCCAGAAACTATAACTAAGTTCTGTTCATTATAGTTACATTATAAACCATAGATGTATTCTGTGGGTGGTGGGCAAACAAAACTATGCCCGCAACAAAGACTGGCTAACCACCCGAGCAAACACATTTGCTCGGCATTATATTTTTTATTGATTCGCTTGTTACGGTTTATTAACTCACTACAGGTTATTTAAAGCCAGAAAATATTTTTAGATTGTACGATTTTCATTTTTAGATAATGATTTAGGGATACAGTTCGTACTAATTAATAATATTTTTTTCATATACAAGTCGTACTATTTAATCAATAATTGGGGGGGGAAGAGGTGGATTCCCAACTGAATATAACGAACTCAACTGAAATTGGAACTCAGCTCTCTGATTAACAGTTCCGAGTTACACCACCCTACATCCAAGGTTACAGCACCTGATATTCCTAAGCGGTCACCCATCTATGTACTGACATGGTTTGACGTTGCTTAACTTCGGTGATTGTACGGGAACCCGTTTTTCAACGTGATAACGACTTCCTTTTAGAGGATGAAACGCGTTTCACAGATTTTTCCTAATATGATTCTGATATATAGAAATGTACATATAGTAGTGTTTATATATATATATATATATATATATATATATATATATATATATATATATATATATATATAGTATTATTTTATACAGAAAATTACTTAACTGTAATTGTACCTATCAATTTTGGTGTTTTTTGTCCCCGACTTCGAAGTTTCGTAGAAACATCCACTTTTCAAGTGTCCATTAATTGAATAAATATATTTCAGATTTCTGATTTCTGCGTTTTTTTACGTTTTATTTTTTACGTCCCGTTATGTACACGCGCATGTTCATGGGTTTTTCATTTGCTTACGTGTTCGTTCATAAGCGTAATATTTTTCCAATTATAATGTAAAAATTTGCAATTATATTAGTTTATGTTGTATTTGTTATATTATGTTATATTAGTATTTAAATTACAAATATTTATTAAAATGTCGACATCGACCCATTATCTCATTTTTCTTGTTTAATAATTTAATTTGGTTATTAAAAGTCATTATCGATCATTTTTCTTCTAAGCACAATCTACAATTCCTATTGTTAATATTATATGGAAGTACTTTTTTTTAATAATTTCCAAATTAATTTTATGAGGAATATTATTTTCTTTTTGATTCCATATATATTTTGATAATGTTTTATTATTTACGTATATGTCTATTTTAAATGACATTTTCTGATTATTAAATCTTCTTTAAAAGTTGTTTCGGTAGATATGTAAATTTTTTCTTCTGTATTAATATTATTTGATACAATTGCTTTATATATTATATTATTAATTAAACATTTATTATTAAATGCACAGTTTTTGTTTCGACAATTACAATTATTATTGCTCTTTTGTGGATTTATGTTATTCTAATATCTATTACTTTTATTTAATATTTTTTTATTATATTTATTTATTATTTTCTCCATATTATTCATACAACTATAACTGATTTTGATTGTATTTTGTTAATGGTCATTGACAGTTTACTATTTGTAGGGAAGTGTCTTTCAAACCAAATTATATTTCTTTTTCTTTGTTTTTGTATGTAGTGTTTTTAGTTGTGTATTCTAATTTATTCGAATAGTCCTTTTTTCTTAATGCTCATTTAAATAAATTAAACATTAACAAAAATGCACTCAAAATCAGTTGACGTTTCTACGAAACTTCGAAATCGGGGACAAATGAAAAACAAGATTGATAGTAAAAAAAAAAATACTTTGACAAAAAACCTATTTCGCGGTTTAATAATTTCTTTAATCTAATTTTATAGGACTTTATGGCAAACAACAATTTTTTAAGAAAATTTCCTTTTAACAGCGAATAATAAACTCTTAGGATTTCTTACTTTGAGATTGCAACATATAACTGGCCATGTGTAAATAATTCTTTCTGGAGGGAAATAAAGCGTTTGGCTTTGTTAATTATACTGCCGAAACTGCAAACAGTTAAGTAAAATAAAAGTCGTTTAGGAAATGCTTTTCGAAGGTCAATGTCTCTTTGTTTCAACAAAGATATCGGGTGTGTATAGGGTGGGATCTGACTGACGTTTGTGGCTGCCATTAATGCGGTTTGATATCTGTCCCCCACCCCGGTGTAGTATTGCGCGAAAGAAGAATGACGACGAGTTAACTTATTTTGTTTGTTAAATAATAAAACTTTTAATTTTTCCAAAACAGTTACTGAAAATTTATTCTACTAATAAGCTACACATACTAATAAAATCAACTGTTCTTTGTACACTGTTACTTACCTGTTTGCACTTCTCCCCAAAATGCGGTTTTGATCGGTTAATGTATGGCTATTTTAGAGGGTGTGACGTACTGACGGACTAATGGAAGGAAGATAATTTTATACATAGATACTAGAATTTATTTTTTAGAATTGTAAATGCTCCATTAAGCGTCCTCAGTGCTTAATTAAAACATTTAAAGAGAGCATATTTTGATTACTATAGCTTCATGATTACAAACATGGGACGCACGTCCCAAAGGAGGTAAATTTGACTTTTAAGGTGAATGAGTTACTAAAAGTGATTTTTTTCTAGTGATTATGTGCGAGTATGAGTGTGTGTGTGCGAGTTAATACATACGGTGCATATACAGTATTTATACATGTGTATGTAGGTATATATGTAATTATGTATGTAATGTATAAAATATAATATATAATGTACAGGGTGCGATGGATAAATTGTCGTCTAAATGACGCAAAAAAAAAAAAAAAAAAAAAAAAAAAAAAAATGAAAATAACACTGACTTTTCATTTTAAGAGATATATCTACCAAAATTACATACACTATCTTGAAATACGAAATTATTTATTCTATAAAATCGCCATTGGCTTCAACTATGGCCTCCAGACGACTTCGGAATCTCCTGCAACACTTCTGGGCAGTCGCTTTTTTATGTTGGTAAATGCTACCATAATCATTGCCTTCTTTGGTGTTACAAAGTGTTTTGTTGGCTTCTCGCACAACTGCTCCCCACGCATAATAATCAAGGGGAGTTAGGTGGCCAGATGTAGGGGGTGATTTGGTCGCAGAAATTGTCTGACAGCCATGACTGGGTTCTCCTGCTTGTGTGGTATGGTGCAGAGTCCTGTTGCTAGACATAGGGTCTTCCAGCAGCCACCTTCTTGACCCAGAGCAGCACTACCTCCCCTCAAGGCACTTGATGTAGACCTCCGTTTTGAGTCTGAGGCCCTGTGGCAAGATGAATGGAGGCATAACGTCGCCATCACTAGTGATCACTCCAAACACCTTCGTAATCACCATTAGACTCATCCAAATCTTTCCGAATCCTCTGCACTGTACTCGGATTGTCATCCAAACACTCTGAAATGTTCGTATTGGAGCTTCCGTTGCGAATGCCAAGCGGTATAGCATACTGTTTCCAAATTTCTGGCGGAGTGAATTGCGTCATGGTGCTCTTTTTCTCACAAACCCTGCACAACTGACCCGACTACATTATGTCGTCGACTAAATCAAAGACACGCAACGCGCATGCTCGAAATTAAAAATATAAAATGGCAACAATTTACTCATTGCACCCTGTATATTTTTATTAGTAACACAATATTTTTATAAATATTGTAAAATTCTAATATTAAATGATAATACTATTGTATATATGCAGTTTCAAGATTCTAAAGTCAATGACCTTTTTAGCTTCCTCCACGTAAATAGGAGTTCACTTTTTGAATAAGAATTATATGTCACAATGGGTGGGGGCGCATCAGGATTTTAAATATGCTTAGGGGGGTCATGGCCAACAAAAAGTTGTGAACCGCTGATTTAACTTCTTGTTTTTAACCCCCCAAATCCTAATAAGCGCTCCCTTTCATTTCTCACATATATACGTTTAATCACCCTGGTACGCTTATTCAAGAGGGACACTTAAATTCTTTGTTGAAATTGGGTGCTTATTTGATTTTAAATTCCTTGGAAAAATCAAGTGCTTATACGAAAATGCTACTTATTTTTAAATTCCGTGCGTATTCGAAAGAGACGTTAAATTGAACGTTTCAACGGAAAGAAAATCTAAAAGTGATTTTTTTTTTTTTACAGGAATTATTTGAATTTTGTAACTGAAGAACTGAAAAATCCTTACAGGTAATTTTTCATTGTTTTTTTGTTTTTTTTTTTTCAAAAATGATTTGTCACTTAATAAAAATCTGCTGTTTCTTTGTATCTGTCGGTTCTTTCTCTCCCGATAAAGCAGACAGATATGAAAAAAATAAAATAAGCGATTCTGAACCTAATTCGAACGTCCGACCCACAGGGAAACAGGCAAGTGAAATATACGTTGCGTTAGTATTCACCTGCTGAAGCGATGTACTTAACATCGAAATACAATTTCAGCAGACCGCACAGGTGCTACACCAATTTCAGCAGAGTGCACAGGTGTTACACCAATCTTAAGCAGAAGCGCTAATCCATAAAAAATCAATTCCGTAATTTTTACAGGTTGTAAATATATCTGTCTATATTTCTGAGATGAGGTATTGTAATTATTTACAGTATTTAAATTATTCGGACATTTGTCCGCATCTTTACTGTCATATTCACGACGTTTCAGCCGTTGTACGTTCCGGCTTTCTTCAGGTGATATACGTTGGTATTTTGAAACTAACCTTTTATGTAGTCCACTTTATTTAATTTTGGGATATCTCAGTTTCAGTTAATTTCCTTTAGTAACTCAACTCTCCAAGTTTTTGTTCACCTCTGCTGTGACCAGATATTGACTTGACCCCAAAGTTGTGAGTTTAATACCTGTTAAAAAAAAACTAAATGTTCTACATTCAACACCATCACTTGATAAGGGACCAGAAGTGTTGAAACAAAATGGCTATTTTTGTAGTGATTTTATAACATATTTATGTTATAATTTTCGAATAAATTATATTTGCTCTACTCTGTATTGAGCACTTTTAAGAATAGTATCTTTTGGCGATTGGAATTTATTCCGTATACACCAATCCTATACTCGGATATATATATATATATATATATATATATATATATATATATATAGATAGATAGATAGATAGATAGATAGATAGATAGAAAGATAGATAATGTTGCATAGATATGAGTTTTTGACCCTGGGTTTCACGCTTTTGCGATCATCAGACAAACTGGTTTACTTTTTAAAATTGAATCTATTTATGCTTTTTTGACTATGTTTTGTGGCAAGGGACGTAATAGTTGTTGATATGCCGCTAAACAAAATCTATCTTTTGACAATTCACTGAACATAAAAGATGTAGTGATATGTAAAATTATGTACAAAATATCTGTAGTTGAAGGAAATACAATACCGTTCAAAATATATGTAACTGAAGGAATATAATTGTGTACACAATATTTATATTTTGGCATTAAATAACCCATAGAGGTATTGATATGCCGCTAAATAAAATCAACCAACCCAAACTAAACAACATATTTCTGTTTTAAAATCATTTTGCCTTTATGTAATGTCTAAAATATTTACAAAATAATTTATAAGAATAAATAATTGTCTTTGCTATTTTTCTTTATTTCTTGTACAGAAACCTGCCATTGGCCATCTATATCTCCATTCCTTTGGTCACTATTTTGTATGTCTTGGCAAATGCATCTTACTTCACACTGATTTCGCCCTTTGAGATGCTGACCTCAAATGCTGTGGCTGTGGTAAGTTCATTCCTATCATCACTGGATTTTCCTGAGGAACATAAAGTTGATAACAAGAATAAGGGTGAACACTGGCATAACACCATTACGCACACGTTTATGGCCAACTACCGCAGCAAAAAGTTTAAAAAGAAAAGATTAAAAACAAAAAAAAACAACTAGTCGTCTAATAGACGCCCAAGTTTTCCACTCCAGTTTTTCGAAATGCTAACCAACAGTGACCAACGACAAACGCCAATGTGCAAATTGACAAGATTTAATTACAAGACCAGACGTAAAAATATTTAGATGTGAAAATGCGTGGAAAGGTGTGTGCTATACATTCTATATGGAAAGATGAATGCGTTATTTTATGAGGGCAAAGTTTGAAACAAAACTTAACTTCAGTATTTCTTCTGAAATAAGACAAGGTTTTCTCTCTACCTTTCTCTCTCTTTCTCTTATTATTCTCTTTGTCTCTTTTAAATTTAAACCAGTTCGTTCGCTTAAGTAGCGGTGTCCTTTGATGTATTCTTCTTACTTCAATGTTGATTTCATTATCCGGTCATTAAGTTTCGGCGCAGCAGAAAATGTACATTTGGTTATGGAGAATGGATGCTGTGTACGTCATAGTTTAACTGTGCAGAAGTTAGGTTTCGGGGCCTCCGTCCAATTAAGTACATCATATATGCATTTTTTAAGTGACGGTCACGTTTCACCATACACATATGCTCTCAATGCAAGCTGTATAGTGTTAAGCTAAATTGGAGTTCGTCTCGTCGTGTGATCTCTCTTGCTTGACTGTAACAAGTAAAAGAGGAATTGTCCGCGCAATACTCCTCTCCGTTTAATTCTGTGTTGAAGTTTCATGTCAGTTGGGGTTGTCATTCCTTCTCTTCAATTCGAAAATTCAAATCACATGAAAATTTAATATACACTCTGTTTCCTTCGAGATTCGTCACCCAACTGAGTCCTGTTGATCTTTCCCGCTCGATCGTTTGTATCTGGTCATGCGATTCATCACGTGTATGAGAATCTATTTTGAGGTTTGGCTACCATCTGATGCCGTGATCGTCAGTCTGACCTAACTGTCTTTGCGGTCCGCAACTGCTATTACATACCAAAAGAGAGAGTTCACATATTATATTATTAGAGAGATGGGAAAGAGAGATGGGTCGCTAAGTGTAAGATTTTGTGTGGGTATGGGTGGTGAGATGCAGAAAGCCGTAGCAACACACACCTATAAACGTGACCTAGCATCTTGGCTTCAATCACATTCCCACCTCCCTTACGTAGCGTCCCTGTGCCTTATCTATAAATACGAGGGTAAGTCAAAAATTATCAGCACTTTCACACTAACATATCTTTAGATACGCCACACTGACTTCTGTTCATGCACACGCGATCGAAAATTGAGCTTGATACACCAGTTGTTTTGCTGATGTTACAGTGTAAGCATGGCCGCTCTGTTAGTAGTGTGCAACAAGGAGTAACAAAGAGCAATGATTCGATTTCTTAAGTCGGAAGGCGAGTCGGGGGCTGAAATTCATCGGAGGCTTTTAACACAATACAATGACAGAGAAGTGTGCATGAGTGAATCGGGAAGTTTAAAGGTGGCCGGACAAATGTGACACACCAACAGGACACCCGTCAACCTTTCTTCTAAAGTATTTTCTTTCTCTTTCGTTTCTAGTAGCCCCTTACACCTTAATGGCATTATCGAATTTGATTAATGGTGAATTGATTAAAAAAATCTTGTTGTATTCTCCGGCCTTCTTCAGGATCTGTCTATATTTCTGAGAAGAGATATTGTAACTATTTACACTATTTACGTTGTTCGGACAGTTGTCCTCACCTTCACGATGTTTCGGCCGTTATACACTCCGGTCTTCTTCAGAATCTGTATATTTTGAGATGAGGTATTGTAACTATTTACACTATTTACATTGTTCGGACAGTTCTCACCTTTACGAGGTTTCGACCGTTGTACACTCCGGCCTTCTTCAGAATCTTTCTATATTTTTGAGATGCGGTATTGTAACTATTTACACTATTTACATTGTTCAGACAGTTGTCCTGACCTTTACAACGTTTCGGCCGTTGTACGCTACGATTTTCTTCAGGTGACATACGTTGGAATTTCGAACCGAATTCTTTATTTACTCAACGGCGTTAGATTGTTCTAATTCCACGTGCCATGCCTTTTTCGGTGTCTCGGTTTCAGTTAATTTCCCAGAGATACATGGCCCAGTGGATAAAAGCGCTGGTTGAAGTAGTCCAAAAATGACTTGACCCAAAGAGTTGTGAGTTCAATACCTGACTACAACAGCGAGAGAAAGAAAATTAGAAAGTAGAGTTACTAAAGGGAAATAACTGAAACTGAGATATCCAGAAGTGGCGTGGAACGTGGAACTAGAACAATCTACCCCGGTTCGAAATTCCAACGTATATCACCTGAAGAAGGCCGGAGTGTATAACGACCGAAACGTGGTGAATATGACAATAAAGATGACAACAGTTCGAAAAATGTACAGGTTGCGATGGGTAAATTGTCGCCATTTTATATTTTTAATTTCATCTATGTCCTTTGTTTGTTTTGGATTTTGTCAACTGCACAGTATAGTAAGGTCAGTTGAGCATTATCTGTGAGAAAAAGAGCATCAGGACGCAAGTCACTCCGTCAGAAATTTGAAAACGGCATGTTGTAATGCTTGGCATTCGCGCCGGAAGCTGCAATACGAACATTTCAGAGTGTTTGGGTGTCAATCTGAGGAGAGTGCAGATGATCTGGAAATATTTGAATGTGTATAATGGTGATTACGAAGGTCATTACGAAGTGATCATTAGTGATAGCGATGATATTCCTTTCCACATAGCCTCAGACTCAACACAGAGGCCTACATCATGTGCTTTTGAGGAGGCACTGCTGCCCTGGATCAAGAGGGTGGCTGCTGAGATACCCTATGTCTGACAACAGGACTCTGCATCATGCCACACAAGCAGGAGAATCCAGTCGTGGCTGTCAGACAATTTCTGCGACCACATCACTCCTTACATCTGACCACCTAACTCCCCAGACTGCAAACCCCTTGATTATTATATGTGGGGGCGAGAGACCAACAAAACTCCTTGTGTGACACCAAAGATGAACTAAAGGCAAGGATTATGTCAGCATTTACCAACTTAAACAAGGAGACTGTCCAGAAGAGTTTCAGTAGATTCCGAAGTCGTCTGGAGGCTACGGTTGAAGCTAATGGCAATTTTATTGAATAAATTTACTCTTTAGTAAGATATTTTTGTGTGATTTTGGTAAAGATATCTGTTAAAATGAAATGTCAATATTATTTTCGTTTCTGCGTAATTTGGACGACAATTTATCCATCGCACCCCTTAAATAGCTCCATAAATCGATGGATAAATTGTATAAAACGATAAAATGTCAATGATATTTTTATAATGACCGTTTACACAAAGTAAACAACATTTTAATATTTTCGAGTTTAATTAAAATCTTGAATTAATATAATAATTATATTAATATGATGTTAAAAAAAATTCTTTAATCAAATAATCTCCTCGTAGCTACTCTTGCGTCATCGTTCATCTTCATTAAAATAAGACAATTTATTATGACAAGCTAAATCCCTGTCTTAAGAACGTTTCATTTAATAACAGATTAAAGATAATTCAACTGAATTTTTGGCGATTGACTTACTCGGTTTGCGTCATTCGATAGTGTGCGTCTGAAAAATGTTACTTTTATCGCGGTCGTCTTCGCTTCTTTTGGTTATGATCAAAATGTAGTATCGGTTCTAATGGGATTAATCTGATTCTCTCTTTCCACTGCCTTCTTTCTTTCACTGAAACCAAGTAGTGTCTTTTCCTCTCTTTTCCCGCGATCAATAGTCCATTATTTGCAGGGCGTAACAGTCGTGCGAAGTAAAGAAGCAAGAGACAAGCGCAATTAAAATAGGATTTTTATTTATAATTATTTATAATTAAATAATATATTCCTAGGTCATCATCCTTATCTTCAGTAAAATAAAGCAATTTATTATTACGAACCAAATCCCCGTCTTACGAACATTTCTTTGAATAATAATTTAAAAATAATTCAGCAGACGATGTTATTTTCTAGTAAGTGGATCTTTAACGATTGCCTTTCCCGGTTTTTGTCGGTCGATACTGCAAGTTTGAAAAATGTTAATTTTTACCCAGGTCGCCATCGCTTCTTTTGGTTAAGATCAAAATGTAACATCTATTCTAATTAGCTTAATTTGATTCTCTCTTTCCACTTCTATCTTTTCTTCTCCTTTCTTTCTTTCTTTCTTTCTTTCACTGAAAGCAGTAGAGTCTTGTCCTCTCTTTCCACGATATCAATAGTCCATTATTTATGAGGTATTGACTGTCGTGTGAATTAACAAAGGGAGGTACAAGCACAATTTTAATAGGATTATTGTCATTATTAGAAAAAATATGGTTTCTTCCTTAAACTGCAAATTGCAATTACCTCCACAGCCATGTATGATATATGTCCATATCTTAACCACTTCGACGCGGTGCAAAGTTAGCGAGCTTGCTTCGTTAGAGCAATTACAATTGAGTACGATCCTCACTGGGTGCTCCATACTTTCGGTCTTGTGCCACATGCATGCTACGCTTAGTAAATTGTTATATATCCATATCTACAATATTAACTTATATATTGGTTGATTCTACAAATTCTCTTGAAAGTAATGTAGGTGTACATTTTTTTTTCTTTTAATCAGTGAGTTTTAGTGACAACACATCCTCCAGACAGTACCTTTCTTCTTGTACTAAGAAGAGGAAAGGTCAGGTTAATCATTGATGCCTGAGGCGTGCCAAAAATGAAATGCCGTGAGAACAGGAGCAATTTCTGACACCACCTGCATGTACGCCATGACTTTAGGTCAAATCTACCATCATGGCTAAAGGAGAGGCCAATTTCAACCCATTTCACTAGCATTTACAATATTATAAGTGAAAGACAAAAATCCGAGTAAGTCCATTCGTCAAGTTTCAGATTTGACAATGTTTACACTTGAATTCTACAAAAAAGTGGCACTATAATATATTATTATTGCATTTTTTAAATTCTCTATTGCATTCTTTCGCAGACTTTTGGTAACAAAATTTTTGGTGTTATGTCTTGGATTATTCCTGTTTTTGTGGCTCTCTCGACGTTTGGCGGTGTTAATGGACTCCTCTTCACTTCAGGAAGGTGAGTAGCCTCTGGGTAAACAGGATAAGCAATGACCAAACTCACTAACATTTTATTTTAGTCAAGTTAAATATAAATACAAAAAAAAAATATAATTCATTGTAAATTTGTAACTTAATACACTAAATTCCACGTGCAGTGTAATATACATACATACATATATATATATATATATATATATATATATATATATATATATATATATATATATATATAGTGTGTGTGTGTGTGTGTATGTATGTATGGTTGGATTGATGTGAGTTTATGACCCTGGGTTTCACGCTTTTGCGATCGTCAGACAAACTGATTATTTTTTTTTAATTTTGAGTTTATGTAGATTGCGTGTATTGGTATTATTATTATTATACACACAAACTCACATCAATCCAACCAAATGTGTTAGCTCTATCTCAGATATTGAGCGTTTTCTAATAAGTACCGCGCATATAATATATAAATAATTATATATATATATATATATATATATATATATATATATATATATATATATATACACACTTTTCACACACACACACGCACACACACACACATATCAGCAATAGAACGTACGTAACTATAAAAGTAGACATTGAGGTCAACACCGAGCGGCGACAGTCTGTTTCATTCTTAAACGCAATCATCAGGCCTGACCCTCTTAACACGAATCAGTAGTAAAGAGACTATATTTAAGGCCGCATTTGCAATACTGTAATTGATTTTGATATGCTTGTTTACTTCTACTGTTAAATTTATTATCATTAACAAACGGATATTGTTTTTGATCGATTCTCGTATGTAACTAGGTTTGATTTTTTTTTAGATTTTGGTCCAAGAAATCAGACCTATGGGGGGGAGGCATGTGTGTGTGTATGAGCGCTTATAGTTATTGCTGCCGAAAAAAAAATATTTCTGCGTGTTTTTTTAAATCATTAATAAAATCACTAGGACGCAAGAGTTAGGGAATATGAGGAAAAAATTGTCATTAAGTAGAAAGGTCAATAAAAGAATGAGAATTAAGAACAGAGAAAATAACGATTGTCATTGCGTTTAAAATTTTTGAAGATCAAATTTGACTGGGAAGCAAAAACTACAATAGAGAAAAGTTATAAAAGAAACTGTTAGCATAGAACTTACGGTTACATCCAGGTATTTCAACTTTAAAATGATGAGACCTCGCTGCCAATCTAGTACTGCGCTTAAATTCATAAATTCTAGGAACCACAGAGGACAGTTTATCAGAACAATTCCCGTGAAAATATTTATATAAAAGGCACAGGGAAGCTATGTTACGGTAGTGGGAAAGGAACTGAACGTAAGTAAATGGTTAAAAATGGGTAAAAACAAAAGGTTGCAGATAAATCGTGTTATTGAACAGGAAATACAACAGAAGTGTGATACACGACTTGGGAGTTTGTGTCGGTTGACCAGCGTTCAGTCTATATCACCGATCCCCACTGAGGCTTACTTTCCTATTTTTATAGTAAGTGGAAGAATACACAATAGACTCATTAGAGGGAGGATACCACAACATGAAGCCGATATGCTAAGTCAGGACCAATAACTCTTCTTTGGATTTTATCAAGGGTCTCTAAATTAGAGAATTAGACAGCAATATTCAAAGCAAGGTCGATTGGTAGACTTGCATATATGTAAGATAGATTCTGGCAACAAAAATTGTCTAGAGCGACATAGTGAACCAACTTTCTTAGCTGCAGATTTAGCAGTTGACTCGATATAATCGTTCCACTTCATATGAGCGGAAAACGTTTGTATGAAAAGGTGCAATGAGTCACTCTCCTGGTGGTTAGCATCAGCCATGCTGATGGAAGGTAGCAACAGTTCTCTCGGATGATTAAAAGAGGGCAGTTTAGTTTTTGGGGCGTTAAAATTAACAAACCACTCCTTGTCCTATTTAACAACAGATTGTAGGTTGTTATTGAGATCAGCAACTAATTTGATCCTTTTACGGCAAAATTTAGACATCGAAACTTAAAACAATGTCATTAAAAAAAAAAAAGTTTAATATTTATTTATTTTTTCAGATTGTTTTTTGTTGGAGGTCGAGAGGGTCACTTGCCAGAAATTTTGGCAATGATTCATGTCCAAAAGTTTACACCCTTACCAGCCATTTTATTCACAGTAAGTCTAAAATTTAGTTTTTGTGTAAATCATCGAACTGTCTGAATAGATACGAGGTGGGGGTTGAATTGTTCATAGGTTGACTATGAAGGATCGATGCTAGAGCTGTGAAATCTTGCATACATTCATTTCAATTCTTATTAATAACTGTATTGTTTATTTCCAGGTCAACTGACATCTGACTGTTCAAAGAAGACATCAAATATAACTTGTAGCGACTTCTCTGAAAATGGAGAACATTTAGCATTGTGGTGTCATCAAGTACCCGTAGAAAAAGGGTTTAGCCCCAAGGACATTGCTGCTGATATGGCTGATACATTAGTAATCCCTCCCAGCTTTATCAACAGTGCAAAAGTGGGCAGCTGAAATTCGAAGGGGAAAGAAGAGTCTTGAAAATTACCCAAAGTCTGGACATCCTAAAACTACTACTCCAGATGAAAACATTGATCATGTTCACCACATTGTAAGGATGACAGGCGATTGACTATAAATCAAATAGTCAATGCTATTAGTAAAGCCCGTGAGAATATTCTGCTTGGTGGGTTTCACGTCTTCTGACACTTGATCAAAATCGTACCAAACTGATCACATCACGGGAAAATCTGACATCGTTTGAGGCGACATTGGCTAGTTTCTTTGAACGTTTCCCGATGTGCAAGACACCGTCAGATTCTAAGAAGTCCAGTTGGAAGACTGTTCTAGCATACCTACGGACGATAATGGCTATGTTCCAATTCACATAAATACAATAGTAAATACTATGTTGGTCTGCAGTTGGAAATTCATTGTAGAATTCATTTGGTTCACTTCAAGCAGTTGACTACTTCATTTCCGCGCCACTGGAGTATCTTATATGTGTTATGATCACGCCATAAGAGCCAAAATTATTTCCACTTCCTACAAGATACCACCTTAGGCAAAAGAAGAAGGCAGACAAGGAGCAAAATAGACTGACAACGACATTAAGTGAACTGGAAGACACTTTACATTAACTCAGATATTAGTGTACAAACGAGACATATGGAGGAAGCTTGTCTGCTGCGCGGCGACCCTAAGACCATACCAGATCATGGGGACTGAATATGATTTTGATAATGAAATTGTTCGGACAAAATATCTGTAAAATAACAGGTTTCACTTTTTACTAATGTCGGTCTGTTCGTCTAACACAATGATGTCACAATACTAAGCAACGCCAGTTCACCAGCCCAGCATAGTAACTTCACTGCTTACAGATACTAGTCTAAAACGTTAAATAACAACTTACCATTCCTGCAGGAAATACGTTCTCACGGCAAGATATGTAAGTGTCAAATATTACAATCAGAACCGATTTAGCATTATAATTATTTTACTTTGTCTATATCTCTGAGATGAGGTATCATGATTATTTACATTATTCAGACAAAGGCTTTGGTTAGATCCCGTGAATAGACCCTAAGAGTCGTGAGTTCAATACGAGTCCACAATCAGTGGTGAACCAAAAGCTTGTAGAGCTGAGTTAAAGGGAAATAACTGAGACATCCAGAGGAGGCATGGCATGTGGAACTAGAACAATCTAGAACAATCTACCTCGGTGGACGAAATAAAGGGTTCGTTCGAAATTCCACTCGCCTGAAGAAGACCGGGGCGTACAACGGCCGAAACGTTGTGAATATGACAATAAAGATGAAGATAACAGTCCGAATAATGTAAATAGACAAATGCTTTATTGTTAAAATCTTGATCAAAAATAAATTCAGTTACAAAATATTCTTTCAATTATAAATTCGTGAAAATATTGTAGAAAATAGGAAAGAAACTGGTTTGGTAAATAATCCAAAGTTCCTTAGTATTTTTGTAATTATTTTTAAAAAATAGTGCTCGATACGAAAGTAGAGCATAAATATAATTATTTATTTAAAAATATGATTCCAACTCGCTACATAAGAGGTCTCATGTTTCAAAACAAGAGCCGAAAACTTCAAAATAATATTTGAATTAACTTGAGTTAAAGTAGGCTCTGTTCCATCTTCAAGCGAAATTTTTTTGGGAATGACTTATTTCTGAAATTTACGAGTTTTAATAGTATGGTCAGAATTGAAATCAAAAATTAAGATTAAGAGATGAGAAAATATCGATAGAAACAAATATATCTAATCTCATATCCACAGAGAGGAAGTAAAAACTTGCGCCGACAGAGATGTGGTTCTACAGAAAAATGCTAGAATGTCATAGACGGGACATGTGAACAACGAGGGTTTTAAGAATAATTGTATGTATAAAGAAACTGATACTTACAATCAAGAAGAGACAACTGAAATGCCTGGAAAAGAAGATAAGGAAAGAGGGCTGGGAGAAGTTGATACTCACAGGACATATTGAAGGCAAGAGAGAAACATTGATTAACTTACGTAACGATCAAGGGGCTAGGAGTTATAGTATTATTTACCTCATCTCCCCACTGAGACGTGATGGGACATAAGGCCGGTTTTACACCCGGGCCAAGGACAAAAATTGCCCAAATGTCGGTGGCGCTGGCCTCAGTAGCGACTCTCTCGTGCAATGGGGCGGTAAACATCGGGGAGTTGTTCCCTGAGACCAGGCACTTGGTAGTATTTATTTTTTTGCCTGCGTCTCTGCTCGCGGACAAAGCCACAACTGAGCCGCACTCTTATCCGAAGACAGAGATGCAACCCCACCTGGAATGTGCACATCGACGTGATATAATGGTTACCAAGTCTGCTTCGCTAAAACAATTACGACTGAGTAGTGAGTTCAATCCTCAATGAGTACCCTATACTTTCGACCTTGTGCCACATATAAGCTTCGCTTAGAATATCACTAGGGGTTACAGTAAGGTGACAAGCATGGCTGGGAGCTACAAATTATATGAAGTTGTGTAGAGTCATTATCGTTCAGGTCCTGACAAGAAAAATAAAAGAAATAAAAAAAACAAAATAATAAGAAATACGGATATTTTGTTAGGTAAAAAGGGTGCTGAACTACAATGTAATATCTAATCTCCTATAAATGAAAAACAATTCCCTCAAAGATAAAAAGATGGCTTGGAAACCATGAGGTGCAATTCTATGAAAATAAGAGAATACTATAGACGGAACATGCGTGCAACAAGGAAGTTTTAAAGAAAAGTGACAAAAAAAAAATGAAATAATATTAAAATCACAAAAAAAGAGGAAAAAGGGCTTAGCAAATTTAACACACTCATACTGATGGCTACACGGACATGGAGAAGCGAAAAGTTTGTCTAAATCAATGAGAGAGCAAGGACAAAGAGGCATAGTAACGAGCTACAAAGGGCACATCACCTATTATCAATGAAGTAATATACTTTACTGACTTCCTAACCTGTTCACACATCCTGTTTAGTCTCCGTTCAACGTTTAGCAGGAGAATTTCAGTGCGTACAATGATATACTTCCCCAAAACTCACTCACATGCCTCAGTAGATAAAAGTGTTGGTTGAAGTCAATCCAAAAAATGACTTGACCCAGTGAGTTGTGAGTTCAATACCTGACCACAGCAGAGGGAACAAAAACTTGGAAAGTCAAATTACTAAAATGAATTAACTGAGACTGAGATATCTAAAAAGTGGGTGGGGACTGATATGTGGAATTAGAACAATCTACCCCCGTACACTAAATAAAGGGTTCGGTTTGAAATTCCAATGTATATCATCTGAAGAAAGTCGGACCAGTAAAGATGACGACAACAGTCAGAATGATGCAAATATTTTCGATATTCCTGTTTGTCTATTTATGTACGTCTATTTCATCATTTGTCTTGCTTTCTAGTGTTTTTCTTTACCTAACGTTTTATATTAGGTTGGTGCAAAAATAATGTCGTTTTCTCACGTATGTTAAATGAGAAAACGACATTATTTTTGCACCAACCTAATACATTAAAAAAATTTAATTTAGAGGGAGCTTCTAAAACACGTAATGTCTATATTGTTTATATATCTACATTATATTACGTTCCAAAGGTTGTCAATACCGGGGGACAGTGGGGGCTTGTCTCTATAAGCTCCCACTATCTATAAAATGTTTCCGTGGCATGCGTCTGACAACTAAGTACAGCTGCAAGCTCGAGAATATGTGAAGGCGGACAACTGGCGCCTTATAACCAGCTGCTTCGAGAGCATGTAGTCTGGGCAGCGCACAGTCACCATATAACATCGCCCAGACCTGCGTCCTATAGACGTTACTCCAGTCTCATCACCAAAGTATTAAATTCTGACCAAACAGGGCGTTACCTGTTATATATAAATGGGAGATGAATGGATGCCACCTTGGATGTGTCTATGTCAGAAAAGGGTCGTTTTAACTTATTATTATAATACTTGATTTGTTTGGGGTTTTTTTTTTGTTTTTTTTGTTTTTGTTTTTGCTTTTTTTACAGAGATGCACATTTCACAAAACAACTTTCTCTATTGTAAAGTGGTTTCAAGTAAATTCATAAGCATTTTCAAGATAAAAAAAATGTCTGCAAATATCTGCTTTTTAATGCCATATCTCTTCAGGAGGTAGACGATCATGGCTCTCCACTGATTCCTTTTCCTTTATTATCTGTGAATTACTATGTCTTTTGGGAGAAGTGGTTTCCCGTTGCTTTCTCCAGGGTTTGGAATTCAGAATAGTCTTTCTTCTAGATTAGTTGCCTCTAAAGCTAGAGAATCAAGTCTACTCTACTATTTAACCCATAACTAGTGGAACAGGGCATGATCCGCCAGGACTTCCAGCAGATCTGCCAAGAGCCTGAGAACTGGAAGGACAAGGTGGCTTTCGTGGGCTAAAGACCTTTTAGCAGCGGAAGCAGCCGCTAGTGGGTGAAGATACAGATTTATACTTTTCTCAAAACATTTTGCTAGAAATTGAACGCAGCAGATTGACCCGGAAGTCTATTTATCTGGGGGAAGGCAATCCCAGCATTCGTCACCTTTGGAAAATGACTGAAAAACCGTACAACGGATTGATCCACACCTTGTGAGTGAAATTGGGTGCGCTCATCATAGTTACAGTATAAACCACAGTTGTGGGTATTGAAAAAACACAAATGTACCTGAGTAGGCGTCTACAACAGGGATTAGCTAGACGCACTAGTAGACTGGCATCATCGGATATGAGTGGATGCGCCATTTTTTACAGCCAATACCCAAACCATGCCGTTTCAGATCTTTTTTTTAATATCATAACAATGCTTTTAAATATACAGGGTGATTGAAAAGTAGTTCCCTATTTTGTGCATGTTAGACTCTCCTGTCTAACTGTAATTTTTACAAAATGGGAGAATCCATCATACATAAAATAGGGAGTTATTTTTCAGTCACCCTATAATTTGTTTTAACTTGTCATGTTTCAGCATTGTGATCTTTTGACACTTGCTGTAAAAATCCTTTTTTTCTTCTTTTTTTAGGGCATAATGTCCTTAGTTATGCTCATATCAGACGATGTCTTCGCCTTGATCAACTACATCAGCTTTGTGCAATGGTTCTCAGTTGGGCTATCAATTGTAGCTCTTCTGTATTTGAGGTACACTCAGCCGGACCTTAAAAGACCTATCAAGGTAAGTCATATCATGTACTGAAGATCGTTAGTCCTGGGTATAACGATAAACTACATCCGGCAGCAAGGCCTATAATCAGGAGGTTTTGCGGAGCGTGGAACTACCTCGTAATTACTGTTGTTCCCCAGTCCATTCTGATCCGGGGTGGTAGCACCTGCTAGTGTCCAAGCCAGTGTCTCTCAATCTTTTTAACAACGGTACACCTAGGTGCAAATGCAAATCTTGACTTAGGAGTGTCCCAACTAACGGGTTATTCGAAATACGAGCCATATCTCGGACGATTTTTTTGCTTTAAGTTGAGACCTAAAATTTGGGTTACGTGTCAGCTTCAGGTACCCGACCGCTAGTTGGCGCAGCGAACGCAACAGTAGACGCCGCAACATATGCCCAGCATCACGTGTCTGACTCGTTCACTTTAAGGGGTTAGCTGGAAGTGGAAGCATCAGTATTGTGCTCGCATTTGTGGCTGCAGGTATTTTGCAAAACGTCGTTTTTTCCAGATATGGGTCCCGAAGAAAGTGAGTGTGAAGCACAGTGCTGAGAAGAAGAAGAAACGGACGATGTACTTTGAATTAAAGAACGAAATTACTGACAAATATGACCAAGGTGTGCGTGTAGTCGACTTTGCAAAGCGGTACGAGAGTAGTACTTCTACAATCTGTACCAGCAGAAAGATTCGATAAAGGGCGTTAAAATAATTTCTAAACAGCGAACCATGAAAATATGGAGAAGCTGAGAATGGTGTGGTTGACGGAGAAGCAGCTTGCAGGCGATACAGTGACGGTTGCATTTAACCATTTCAATCGCAAAATATTGAGACCGTGCCGCCAATCTAGCACTGCGCTTAAATTTATAAATCTAGGCACCATAGAGGAAAGTTCTTCAGAACAATTACTCTGAAAATATTTATAGAAACGACACAGTTACGTTACGGCAGTGAGAAAGAGACTGAAGCCGAGATGCCAGATCATGACCAATAACATTGCATATTTGTCTTTGTATTATATCAAGAATCTCTAAATATATAGCAGGAACAAATGTAGCAGCTGTATTCAATGTACGGAAGAGGAGTAGACTTATGTAGAAGATAGATTCTAGGGAGAATCACCGTGAACCAACTTTCCTATCAGCAGACTTAGTAATTGATTCAATATAATTTTTCCACTTCATGTCATCGAAAGTTACCCGAGAAGGCGCAGTGAGACACTCTCCTGGGGGTTATCATCAGCCATACTGTTGGAAGGCAAAAAGGGTTCTCTGAAACGTTAAAAGAAAGTAGTTTTGTTTAGGAGGCGATAAAATTAACAAGCCATTAGTTGCCCCAGTTAACAACGGATTTTAAGTCATTTTTTTTAGATCAGCTTCTAATTTGACCATATCAAAAAAAAAAAAAACTCTCAACAACTGTCCATGACTCTCTCCTACTGCTCTCGCTCATGAACAGTTCCTGTTCCTGCAACCTTTAATCATATCGAAATTTGTATTTGATACACAAGATTGTGTGGGAAAATTAAATAAAATCGATTTATAAAATAATAATAATGAATAATAAAAGAAAAAGAAATACATTTTCCTATGACGATAAGAGTAAAGGAACCGGAAATATGATTACTCAACTTGACTTTGTTAAACGCTGTTAGGCGACAATGGTTAAGTCTATAAAATGATAAACATTTTTCTTCCTCTCTCACTTTTTCCTACTTGCTTCAAGATGTTGTATAACGTGGCAATTACGTCCCCGCTGGCGAACGTCTCGCTTCCCCTGTCCGCTGACGACTGAATTCTCTTTTCACTTTCTAATGCATGGCGTTCGTACGTGTCTTTCAAAACCTCTACATATGAAATAAATCAACCTTTTCTTTGGTTGTTCCAACTCAGCACAAGGCTGACTTGGGCTCAGTCATTATAACTACGCCGACACTCCACCGATTAAGTACGATATGTTTTTCTTTGGTTATTCAAACTTGATCATTATAGCGATGCTTATCCTTAAAACACTTCTGAACCAAGAAAAAGAAAACGGACATACCCTAACCATGTTTAAACCGTCCAACGATAAAGTACAAACTTTTCTTTGGTCGTCCCAAATCTTTACAAGGCTGACTTGAGCTCGATCGTTATAACGTTGCCTATCCTTACTCCTCCTAACTTCTGAACAAAGAAAAAGAAGACGGACATGACCATGTTTAAACCTTCCAATGATAACGTAAGTACAAACTTTTCTTTGGTTGTTCCAACTCTGATCAAGGCTGATTGATTTTGACCATTAATCCGATGCTTATACTTACTTACCCTAACCCCTGGGTCAAAACGAAAACGGACATAAGAAACCCTAGATTTCTGTTTCTCTTTAATTGTTTGTATATGAAGACGCACCCACTTTCAATATATATCAAGACACAGCTTTTTAAATTACATGTTAATTCTTCCCTCTTTTTATACATATTTGTCCAGTGGAGACACTGGAATAATGGTTAGCAGTTCGGATTGAGGAATCGGAGAACCAAGTTCGAATTTCAGCGCGAGTTCATTTCTTACATGCTTATACACTTGGGAAAGGTATGAATCCATCTTTTCTCAACCCAGCTATGGGTAAACAGACTGGGTCTATAGCCTTGGTTGGCAATCAGTCTAGGAGAGGGAAAACTCAGACCTCCTGTTGTCTTGTAGGTCTTGCCTCTTTAAACTCTGTGAGGAAGGACGTGGTAACCTCAACATCTATGGTGCAAATGGAAGCAAGCCATTGAACTATTCCGCCTTAAATGACACTATGAATCACAATTGTGAGATGGCACAAAATGCGCTAACTGAATAAGTGATGTTGAATAAATTGTCCAGTATGAATTCAAGTATCAATATGACTAACATAAAACTAGCACGAGAGTATCAAAGAAAAGATTTCCGAACCAAAAGGGCTACCTTCCGACTCTTGCTACATGATCAGGAGAGAGGATCAGCACTCTGAGACTGATATGAGCAGGGCGATCAGCGGATCACTCTAGCAGCTTTTGACTGGTGTGTTACATGCGACCAGAAGAAAATAAACACGGGACTTAAAGCCGAAAGCTTTGGAGAGAAATATCACATGTTAGTATGTAATCTGTTCGAGATTAAAAAAAAAGAAAAAAAAGACGCCAGGTATGACACTGCATGACAGCGTACCAGCAATGATAAATATTTTTCTTTCTTTCTTTTTTTTCAGTTCAATCTCATAATTCCTGTGACTTTCTTGGTATTTGTCATTTTTCTCCTTATTGTACCAATGGTGGCCGTTCCCAGGGAAACCGGAATAGGTCTTCTCATCACCTGCTCAGGAATACCTGTCTATTACATCGGCGTCGTCTGGAAGTCCAAACCGAAATCATTCTTAACAATGATGAGTATGTAAAAGTATTTTATAACAAAAAATAACAATATGGAGTCATTTCATGCACCAGTTTATATTGAAGGTGGCAAAGTCCTTTTTATTCACATCTGTCTAATTATTAATTTAGATGTCTAAAATGTTTTTTCTTTATTTCTTCCTCTCTTTTTATCACTCCCTTTTATTCTTCCCCTCTTTTCAATCACAACTTTTTAATCCTTTTCTTTTTCCTCCTTTCCTTTTCTTCACATCTCTTTCACTTCAGGAGTGGATGTAATTCTACAAAATTTAATTCTAATTAAACTATCAAATCTTTTGAAGACAAGATGTAATTCGCAGAAAACTCAGTCATAAGATAAGTTAACAAATTTGATTTATTTATTAACAATGCTGCATATCAATGCTTATGACTACAAAGAATGTTTGTCTTAATGGCGTTAATTACATCGGCAAACTTCTTTTTTTTTTAAGGAAATACAATCTTTTATACCGGATATAACAGCAAAATTGCCCAAATCGTGTAACAGCACAGGGTAATTGTCTATCTCACAAAATGTATAATATCTAAAAAGCAACAAACAAAAAAACCTACTAAACTACGTTAGTTTCTTTTTTCCAGATTTCCAGATAAGATGTTGACACCATTTTACATAAGAATCACTGAAAAACCCTTTGAGTGATTCAGCTAGAAAGAGAACAGGTTAAAATCGTTTTGTGTCAGCCTCACTATGTCTTCTCAAGTGAGCGATGGTGAAAGGAAAAGGATCATTCAGGCCTTCAATAATGGTACAAACATTCATACTCTGGCTTCCATCTTTAAAGTCCATTCAAGAACCATCAAGAGAACGGTGAATAAGTTTTAAAAAGAGGGAACCTTAGAGGAGAGAAACGGGTCAGGAGGTCACAACAGGAAGAGGGATCATCATTTCAACTTAGAGCTAAATACATTCTTATTGTTCAAAGTCGAGTCTATTAATGATAAAAAAAACTCAGAGACTTTCAGTACGATATTTTTAATCAATTCTAAGACAGTGGTTCAAAGCTTAATCTAACAATTAAACAATTTTGCTGTTACGCCCGGTATATATATATATATATATATATATATATATATATATATATATATATATACAGCATATCTTCATTCAAACATATTTCATTGTATAATATAGACATATTATGTCTTTTTATTTTTATAATGATCCTTTCCATTTCTCAAATCACTTCCTTGATGTTAAGATGACATTCATCAAGGAAAGCGCCATAGTATTTTGCTACCCAAGTACTTTCCATCTCCTCCAAGATTATCCTTAGGATTAAATTACAAAACTTATTGTTGCCGTGATAAAATCTGCATTTAGTTGTGATGGTGATTTCAAAAAATATATATATGTTATAATTATTTTAAAATTTTAAATTTATCCGTTGTAGCTATGGAATTTTTTGGGCAAGAGAAGCGTCCAAATATAAGAGCACTTTTGGGGACACTCTGCATTTCTTAAAAAAAAACCACCATAAATGAGATATTTTTATATATTTTTAAATAAAAGATAAGATTTCTGTAACTCCAATGTATTTGCTTTTATTCTGACAAAAAACTAAGCACTTCACTAAAAAAGAATTATCATAGAACAGCATCATATTTTGTTTTCGTCAATAAAACCACCACAAAAACGCATCCAAATTTGAACGTTTCGGTAGTACGAAAAGCCTAGATTGAAAAATAAAACCAAATACACTGTAGTTACAGAAAGTTTATCTTTTACTTTTAAACAATACAAAAAAAAATCATATTAAGATGTTTTTTTTTTTTAGGAAATGCTGGGTTGATTGTTGTTGTGTATATATACATATGTGGTAATGGTAACATTAACAAGTACTGCTTTCTTACTTCTCTTCCTTCTCTTTTCATCTTAGTGCTCCTCCTCTTTATTTTCCTCCGACTATTACTATTATCTTTTTCTTACTTCTCCTCTCTTCACCTTACTGCCCCCACTTTATTTTCCTCCTACTACTACTATTCTCTTTATCTTCTCTTTCTTTCTCCTCTCTTATTCTTATTGCTCCTCCTCATTATTTTTCTCCTACGACTACTATTCTCTTTATCTTACTTCTCTTCCATTTCCTCTCTTCATCTTACTACCCTCCTCTTTATTTTCCTATTACTACTACTATTCTCTTTATCTTACTTCTCTTCATTCTCCTAATTTCATCATCTGGCTCCTCCTCCATATTTTTCTCCTCCTACTACTATTCACTTTATCTTCTTTCTCTTCCTTCTTCTTTTTTCATCTTACTGCTCCACATCTTTAGTTTCCTCCTACTCCTACAATTCACTTTATCTCCCTTCTCCTCATTTTATCTTACTGCTCCTCCTATTTATTTTCCTCCTACTACTACTCACTTTTCCTTCCTTCTCTTTCTTCTCCTTTTTTCATCTTACTACTCCTCTTCTTTATTTTTCTCCTCCTACTACAATTCTCTTTATCCTACTTTCTTAAATATTGCTTTTTTTTTCTCTTTTAACAGATTACCTGACGAAACAGGCTCAGAAATTACTTTTTGTCGTCCGACCGGAAGAAAAGTCCTCTGTATCCAAACCTTGCTCAAGTCACTCAAAATAACAAATCCGGAGAGCTCTCTTCCATTTTTTTTTTATCTTTAACCAACCATGGCTTGCATCTTTGCAGTAATCCTGAAAGAGTACCCCCCACCAAAAACCAAAAATAGAAATGCCAAATGTAACATCTCCATTAAATCATCATCATTAATATCATTATTATGATTATGATTATTATTATCATTATTAGTTCATGCAATAAACTGACAATTTTTTTAACTGACCTCATATTTTATAATAATACATTTTTTATTCTTTGTTGCATTACTTTAAAGAGGAAGTGAAATTGGTTAATTTTTATAATTTTTATGGGTCATATTTCAGAGAATGTTTAAATGGCCTTGTTAAATGAATTATTTTAGTTTTTTCATCATTTCACTCCAAGTAAGGTGATAAAGCCACTAAGAGGCAAGAGTGAAAAGACAATAAAAGAACAGTTTTCAGAGAGACAGAAGATGGCGATTGACGTTGCGTTTAAACTTTTGAAGATTTTAGACGGCAGGGAAGCAGGAAACTGGAAGAGAGTTCCACAGGTGAAAAGTGCGAGAGAAGAAACTTATTTTTTTAATAACTTCGCCCCAAACAAGGCAATAAAGCCTCTAAGACTCCAGGGGTTGCTGAGTGTGATAAAATATGAAAACAATTATTAAGGAAAGAGAATAATAAAAGAAGAGGAATTAAGAAGATAATGATTGAGATTGCATTTAAATTTTTGAAGATCATAGTTGACTGAAAGCAAGAAGCTAGAAGAGAGTTCCAGTATTGAGAAGAAACTGTTAACACAGAACTTACTGTTACATCTCGCCATTTTATCTGTAAAATGAGACCTTGCAACCTATCTAATACACTTACATCTAAAGGAACTGTAAAACAATGAGACCTTGTTTGCCAATCTACCTGAAAAATTGTTTTGTTTTTTGTTTGTTTTGTTTTTTGCATTGTTTTGTTTTGTTATTTTAACATTGCAGAAGAACAGCAAATATTGTAAAAAACCTGGATTGTTTAATGATAAAACTAATCCGAACAAATATTAACAGGGGTTAGGATCAAATATAAAATCGTTTGAATGAGCAGGTAAATTAATGTTTTTATATGCTAATAACTTTACTTCTTAGCCTGGGGCTGAGGGGTGTTTGTTTTTGTTTGTTTTATGGCATATCAACCTCAATGAGTTATTTAATACAAACAAGATTGTTGCAATAGATTCGCATGAATAGAATATGTATTCTTTGTAAGAAATCAATTTGTAGATCGGTTTTCATTGACGTATTTTTGTAAAGAGGTTTTTTGTCGAGTTTGGTTTATTTTGTTTTACGACATATCAACCTCAATGGGTTATTTAATGCCAACAAGATTTTTACAATAGATTCGTATGAATAGAATATGTATTCTTTGTAAGTATTTTTTGTAAATCAGTTTGTAGATAAGGTTTCATTTGATATTTTTGTGAAGGGGTTTTTGTCGAGTCAAATGTATTGCTGGTAACGATTTTTTCAAGAATGTACTTTCTAAAAAAACCTATTTTTGCATTTTCCTAGTGTTTTGAGCCCAGATTGGGGGTTAACTATTTGCCTATAGCTGGGACCCTAACAGGTGCTACCACATCGGCTCAGAGTGCATCTGGGAACAACAGTAATTAAGAGGTGGTTCCACGCCCATCAAAACCTCCTGGTGAGACGCCTTGCTGGTAGATGTAGTTTATTGTCATACTCGGACGTCTCATTCTCATTGGGTGGAGGGGGGTAGGTATTGAACAAATACAAATGTACCTGAGCAGGAATCTAGCCTGTCGTCATCGGTTACAAGTGGCTGTGCCATTTACATTTTGTATATTTAACTTTGCGTTTTTTTTTATTCATTTGGTATGTAAAATTGTAAATTGAAACATTTAGATTCAAAGTAGGGTTATATGTAGCGCCTATGAAAAAGGATTTACTAAAGTCAATTTTTGAAGATTCTTATTGCATAGAAATTTATTGATATCAGTAGGACTGAAATCATTTTATAAGATTTGATTCAAGTTTAGGGCGATGGGTTAATGTTGACTTAAGTTTGGCTACTTCTACGCTATCCTGTATTAACTTATTTTTTAAATCCCGTGACCCGTAGGGTCGTCAGGGCGCCATGTGTACTGCAGCCACAGTAGAAGGGTATTTCTTGGGTAAGATAGCCTGACGGAGCCCAAACCTCTCCAGGCCAGTTTTGAATTCAGTTTTTTTCCTTCTCCTAGACCGGTTGCCACCCAAGGTTATAGAACCCAGTCTTGCTCTGCTATTTACCCATAGCTGAGGGAGAAGAAGAGGATTAATATCTTTCCCAAGGGTATTAGCATGTAAGTGAATGTAGTGGATCCGACTGGAATTTCAATTCATTGTGGGTTCGTTATATTCACTTACGTGAAAATATCCTTGAAAATGATATGAATCCACCTATTCTCCCACCAGCTATGGGTTAAATAGTAAAACTTGTATAGCTAAAAGCATTATTATATTCCAAAAATAATTCTTAGAATATAGAAATATTTTCTTATTAAGGGTTGATAAGCCGTAAAAACGAATAAATCAATCAAAAAACATTAATAAGAATCAGCGTCACTATTTTAAAGTAGATGTGCGAGTGGTCTAATGAATAGCTGCCCAGTATGAGAATCGGAGTGCCAAGTTCAAATTCCAGTTACATTCACTTCTACGTAAAAATCCTTGGGAAAGGTATGAATCCATCTCCACTCCCTAGCTATGGATTAAATAGTAGAAACTTGTCTCTGAAAAATTATTGTTATTCTCAAAAAATTGTTAATGCAATATTCATTCACCAAAAAAAGAATTATTCTTACAATTCAAAATACGTTTTGGCTTTAAATAAACCACAAAGGGTTGATAAACCGTAAAGTCAAAACGATCTCATGTGTTAGCGCCCCATGTTCAAAATTGAAGTCTTTTTAGACACTATTCCACATATATTGACATAGTGATCTTTAAACTTTCAGAGAAGTAAATATTTGTACAGTATTTTCTTTTCAATCATTTCACCCCAATTAAGACAATAAAGCCACTAAGACGCAAGGGGGTATATTGTGTGTAAAAGAAAAAAATCGTTGTTAAGGAGAGAGAACAATAAAAGAATATGAATTAAGAAGACATAAGATAACATTTAAATTTTTGAAAATCAAAGTTCACTGGAAAGCAAGAAGCGGGAAGAGAATTCCACAAGTGAGAAGTGTGATAGAAGAAATAGCATATATATGTGTGTGTGTTTGTGTGTGTGTGTGTGAAAGCATTATCAAAAAGAGAGGACAATAAAAGAACAGGATTTAAGAACGCGGAAGATAACGATTGATATTGCATTTAAATAATTGAAGATCAAAGTTGCAAGAAGTTGGAAGAGAAGTATTATTATATACTATTTGTGATTATTACTAATTTTTATACTTCACCTTGGCCCTCATTTTAAATCTAAAATATGTATAACTCTTATAACGATTGTTCAGCAATGTTTAAAATTCGGGCCTACAAAGAAACAGCTTCTCAAAAGGATAGTTATTCCCTTGACACGCCTATTACTGTATACACTTTTAACACCCTTTTTCCAGTATTATAAGCATTTGTGACCCACATTTCGTAACTAGTCCCCATATATACAATTATCACAGAGGAAAGTTCCTCATAACAACGACCATGAAACTATTTATAGGAAAGGCGAAAAAGGGACTGTAGCCAAGATTTCAGGTCAAGAAACACCAGACCAGATGTGGCAGTAATATACAATGCATGGTAGACTTATAAAAGAGTATGATACACCCAGGTAGAAATATTCTCTAACGTGGCACGGTGAGTCAATTTTCTTAGCAGCAGATGTAGCAATTAATCTTTTCACTTCATGCCAGAGTAAAACGTTAGCAAGAAAAGTTCTCACAGATGATTAAAAGAAAGCAGTTAAGAATATTAATAAACTGCTTGAAAAGAGAAAAGGAAATATTTTAGTCTTTTCGACTCTCCAAGGCCCACAAAAGGAATTAATACACCCTTGATATACCAACACCTTAACAAACACAAGGAAGTCATAAATTGTCCCACAGAGAAATTAACCCACATATAAAATGGCAAGTATTATATCTAGTGACGTGCAGAATTTGATGATGTTTGGTAATATCCCGGTCAAACTCCTTGATTGTATGACCCTAACACTCAAGTGTGTGGGATCTATTACCTAGAAATGTGAGAAAAGGAGACATTTTAAATAAAAACAGATGAAACCTGAAATAAACACTTTATTGTGATGTATACGTCATGAATTTACTTTGGTGCGGTCTACATTTTTAGTTGGTGTTTATCCTTAAATTTTATTAATAGAACATTTTTTAATATTTTAATTACATTTTCTCGATATATGTTATCATATTTTATTATGTAGATATTCCAAATTAAAATTTGTATAGCGTAGATATTTCTTCCTTGTAAATAACAATCCAAAGTAGATATTTTTTCCTTATAGATAATAAACCTAAGTAGATATTTCTTCCTTGGAGATAAGAAGCCAAAGTGACATCTTATTTTCTGCCCTCTCCCCGCAAAAATCAACTTTCCCCGCCTTTCTAAAGTAGATGTCTACGCATATAGTCTTCGATAGTGAAAAAAGCTGAGTTACCTACTACGAAAAAAAACCTCAAATTTTTTTTAGTAGTGTGGCCCGTTTTGTGATGAACCATAAGCCACGCGGTTCGCTGCTCAAGAAAAATTGCCCCTGCCTGTATTATACGAAGGAGTATTTAAAAATGAAAAATACTTATATCAATATTTTAAATGCTTTAAAGATACTTTTCTTTATTCTGCTTCTATTTTTTAACAACAAAATAAAAAACTCTAATCATTAAAATAAATTAATTGACATAAAAACATAATCAACGTTGTACAAATAGACATATTAAAAAGGTACATGAGAAAAGTAGAAATTTAAAAAAAAAAACGTAACTACAGGCACAGCAAATGTCAATACAAAAAAATAAAGAGGTCATTATAGGATGAATTGGCCGGTCCTACCCATGTAGTCAACCTCACAAGTCAGTCGTCTTTGGTATGACGATAAACTACATCCAGCAGCAAGGCCTCTGATCGGGAGATTGGAGGTTTTAAGGGGCGTGGAACCACCACTTAACTGCTGTTGTTCGCAGGTCTACCCTGATGCAGGTCTACCCTGATGCGAGGTGGTAGCACCTGTTAGGGTCCCAGCTATGGGCAAATAGTAAAACCCCCCAAACAAAAATAAACAGTATAGATTTATAATAAAATTGTTAATCTCGAGTTTAGAGATGGTTGGAACAGAAGAAACAAACTTGGACGCTTGTTTAGATAAATAGATTTATTTTTATATACAAGTTATAATGTCTCTGATAAGTGATCTACAGTAGTGCGTTGAATGTGCTGTGCACTAGATGTGAAATGAGAGCATGAAAAAAGAATATGCTTAACCCCAGCTGACTGCTTGGTTGTTATCGCTTTGTGCTTGTCGCGTTGATAGGGTCTGTTCATTTACATTTACTGTGTTTAGTGGAGGTAGTTTACAAAGCCTAATGGTCGGACGGGCAATCAGCCGTGCGTGCGTGAGTGCACGTGAGTGCACGCGTGCGCACGTGCGCGTGTATGTGTGTGTACGTGAAGTCTCACAATCCATTTTCTGTTGGTATGCTGGTGTCCGGGTTCTCATAGCCTATATAAGAGAATCGTGCGGACGTAGTTGAAAGCAGCTGTGGCAAACGAGATTTTTCTAGATAATGGCTAGCGGTCTGATATATTTGTGTTTCTTTTTAAATCTGTTTTGAGCACGGTGGATGTGCAACTTCGCTACACGAAAATTGGCGTGTAGTTAGAGATAATGTGTTTTTTTAAAATTGTGTAAATTTGACTTTAATTTATTATCTCTATCTATGCTATGAAATCTAACTATACATTTAGAAAATATACTTTTACCTTGAAAGTATAAAATTATGCACAAAATATCTGTAGTTAGAAGCATAAAATTACGTACAAAATATTTGCATTTCGGCATTAAATAACCCATAGATGTGTTATGTCGCTAAACAAAATCAACCAACCAACACTGTAGTGAGCATGACGTAAGGAAGGTCGAATAAAATATTATGTTACATCCATGTCTGCAGTCTCGAAGTTCCTCTTTAAAAATTGACAATAAATTCTTCCGGTGTTAAGTGAGTCGTATTCCAACTATTATTTGAAAGTTCTTGAGAGCATTTATATTAATTCAAGACAGCTATGTGTGTGTAAACAAAAGATATGGTTGCGGGGTCTCAGTGTGGTCCTGTTTATAAGTATACCTGTCTCAATACATTATTGATAATTGCGTATCATATTTGCCGGCCTATTGGACCCACTCAGATTTTGACATGTAATATTTAAGGAAAAAATGCACACATCACAACGCAACAAAATTATAACCTTACCTTTATGCGACCTTCTCACTGACCATGAAGAAACACTTACAGTATTAACAAAAATTATACTACTGGTACGTTTTTTTAATAGAAGCCAGGTAAGTGTTAATTACTAAGACATTTTTTGGGGAAGAGAAGAATTTCATCATGCATTTATTGAAAATTGTTTTAGTTGTTTTTTTCAGGGAGCAACATCTGCACATAGGGTAAATTCATAATAGCTACAAAGAAATCTATTAGTATCAGTGAACACTAGTACATATGGTAATAGGCAAAAAACAAACCCCAGAAGTATTGTACTTGTTGGTAAATGATAGTCCAATACAATGCATACAGCAAAGCAAATTTCAATACCTGTATATCAACATAAACAAACACAAAGCAGCAATATATTAGGTTGGTGCAAAAATAATGTCGTTTTCTCACATATGTTACTATGTGAGAAAACGACATTATTTTTGCACCAACCTAATACAAGTCAAAAAAAATATTTCTATAAATTTTGGTATTTCTAAGAATTGTTTTAAGCAGCAAAAATTTTTTCAGAGATATATTTTTATATATATCATGTTTGTTCACTCCCAGGAGTTCTAGTTTCAGAGATAATCACTATGCGTCCCCTGTTTTCTGGTGAACGCCACTTTTTTCCTTCTCATACATGATACCACTGTATTCGATGCAGGGTGATTTTTAAGCCATTTTTTTAAAATTTCGCGTCTAATAGGCCGGCAGATATGATACTTAGTCAATTTTTCCCTCCTTTATTAGTTGGTATCACAATATTTTAAATCCTCGAATAAGAGAGGAGAACGAAAATCGGTCAGCTGATTCTGTATATTTTTTTTCTTTTCATATAGCTATTTACCGTGGCTGGAGAATCATTTTTTTTACTGGGTTTTCTTGTCCATTTTTTAATGTTTGTTTTTGTAGCTTTGATTAAATGATGTACTACTAAAAAGATCTATAAAAAATATGAGTTCAGGTAAAAAAAATAGGAATGTATTATTATATATTATTTGTTATTATTACTATTTTGTATACTTCACTTTGACCCTCATTTTAAGTTTAAAATGATTGTATGTATAACTCTTATAACGAATGTTCAGCAATGTTTAACATTCGGGCTCGCAAAGAAACAGTTTCTCAAGTGCACAGTTATTCCCTTCACACCGCAATTACTGTACACTTTTGACACACTCGTCAATGTTCATTTACAAGATTATAAACATTTGTCAACCAATTTTTTTTAATCATTTCACCCCAATCAAGGCAATAAAACCATTAAGACGCAAGGGTGTTAGCGAATATGAGAAAATATACCATTAAGGAGAGAAGACAATTAAAAGAACAGGAATTAAGAAGACAGACGATAGCAATTGTATTTCCATTTAAATTTTTGAAGATCAATGTTGACAGGGAAGCAAGAAGCTGAGAGAGAGATCCCCAAGCGAGAAGTGCGAGAGAAGAAACTGTTAGCATAGAACTTATGGTTACATCTAGCAGCCATTTCAAGTGTAAAATGACGAGACCTTGCCACCACTCTAGTACTTTGCTTAAATTCATAAAGTCTAGGTACCAAAGAGGAAAGCACATCAGAACAATTACCATGAAAGTATTTATAGAAAAGGCACAGGGAAGATATGTTACAGCAGTAGGAAAATGACAGAAACCGAGATGCCAGATCAAGAACAATAACATTGCAGATACCATGATATATTTATGATTTACCTTTTATGAAGATTTATTATTTACCATTTTATAAACAAATAAATTTGAAAAGAAATCTTTTTATTCAAAAATTTATAAAAAACTTACAAAATTATCAAACTATGTAAACCAATTACAGTGCAATATTTATTATTTACTATTTTATAAATAACTATGAAAACAAGTTATTTTCATTCATAATTTTATAAAACTATCGATGAGCTATAAAACAAGAAAATTTTGAATATACATATAATATTATCTATATCGCTTAATGAAACAATGAGCATTGATTAGGGAGTCAAGAGTGTATACAGTAATAGCGGTGTCAAGAGAATAATCATCCTTTTTAACACGCCATTTTTGCAGGCACAAAGGTTAAACATTGAAGATTGGTCTCATATTTACCTCTGCATATTTTATTTCCATTTTCTTCTGACTTTTTTTTCAAATTCTATGGATGAAACTTTTTACTGTTTGTTTTCCAATTAGAATCGCTTTTAAATGAACATCCTGGCTCTGACTGTCTCTTCAGCTTGCATGCAAATCATTTTTAACAAGCAGGTATATTACTAGATCTTATTGCTAGCCTCACCTCCCTTTCTTTCTCTCTCTCTCTCTCTCTCTCTCTCTCTCTCTCTCTCTCTCTCTCTCTATATATATATATATATATATATATATATATATATATATATATATATTGTTCAGACGAACAGGGGTGGGGGTTGAACGATACGCGAGATCGCGGATTACATGAGTATATAAAGTATTGTAAATTTTGTGTATGATTCGCAAATAAAAAAAAAATTCTTTTAATTTTGGAACAAAGGCAAAATAAATATTTTTTGTACCTTCAATGTAAAACTACAGGTACCTGCAACTAAAAGTGACCATTAAAATAGCCAAACCTAACCTTGTAAAATTGAAAGCATGCAAAAAATAAACTTGCATTTTATTCCATGCAACGTAAATAAATAAATATATTTGATAACATGCATTATTATTGTTGTTGCTATTATTTGGGTATAAACACACACACATACACATACATTGTTTCATGATGTACCGACAATAAAGATTTTATCAAATGATGATTTTGCAGTCAAGCGTGATTTAAGGGCTGAAGCATTATTACCTAGATCCTAGGGTTGGTTTTTACTCACAGTGTGGAAATGCCAACTGAAAATGCCGCCTCATCAGAAACTTAGGAATACAAGAATATAATTCTTGAAAGTTATGAATGCAAAAATATAATTCTATGTAGAAACTGTCCGAATGTCCTATATGCCCAAGCGCTTTTATTAATAAAAAGAGAAAAAGCCAACATCGACTGTGAACACGGCCACTATGTTTGGAAAATAAAATATTCCTATAACTCTAGATACATAAATAAAACAATTCATACATTCAGTTAAAAGTAAAAATAAAATCATCCTTGATAATGGCTAAACACATCGCCGAAAGCGCTCGGGCATAATTTATGTCCAGAAAGAAGAAAAAAAATATATATGTGTGTGTGTATGTATGTATATATTTATGCAAGGTGCAATGGATACATTACACAAAAATGAAAATAACACTGAGATCACATTTTAACAGATATATTTACCAAAATTACAAAAAAAAGATATCTCCAAATACTAAAGAGTAAATCTAAGTCAATAAAATCGCTATTGACTTCAACCACGGCTTCCAGACAACTTCGGAATCTCTTGCAACTCTTCTGGACACTCTCTTTGTTTAAGTAGGTGAATGCTGCCATAATCTTTGCTTTCAGTTAATCTTTGATGTTAAGTTGATCTCTCGCTCAAATGTTGCCCAAACATAATAATGAAGGTGGTTGCAGTCTGGGGACTTAGGTTGTCAGGGGTGATGTGGTCGCAGAAATTGTTTGACAGCATGGTGCAGAGTCCTGTTGCTAGACATAGAGTCTTTCAGTAGCCACTCTCTTGTCCCATGCCAGCACTACCTCCTCATGGTATTTGATGTAGGCGTCCATATTGAGACAAAAAACCCTCACAAACAAATTCGGGAGTTCTTTTCCTATCAGAACAATCACAGTAAGTTTTCTTAACTGTCGTACCTTCGTAATCACCAATTAGATTCACCCAACTCTTCCCTAATCCTCTGCACTATCCTCAGAGTGACACCCAAACACTTTGAAATGTGCGTATTAGAGCTTCCGGTGCCAATGCCAACCAGTACAGCCTGCCACTTTCAAATATTTGAAGGAGCGAATTGCGTTATTGTGCATCTTTTTCTTGCAGACGGTGACCAACTGACCCCACCATACTGTGCAGTCGACAAAATCAAAAACAATGCGCATGTGCAAAATAAAAATATAAAAATGGTGACAATTTACCCATCTCACCTTATATATATATATATATATATATATATATATATATATATATAATTATATATTTAAAAATATGATTCCAACACGCTACATAAGAGGTTTCATGTTTCAAAAACAAGAGCCGAAAACTTCAATATAATTATTAGAATTAAATTGGGTTAAAGTGAGCTCTGTTTCATCTTCAAGCGAAATTTTTTTTGGAATAACTTATTTCTGAAATCTATGTGTTTTATATAGGAATCAAAAATTCCCATGGTGACAGCCATCGTGAATTTTGTAGGGGTGTTGTCTGCTAATTATATGTATCAACATAGAGTTACTTTCATAGATGTTAAATCAGGGAATGGTGGGGGTTGAATTTAAAGCGGAAGATGTTTTCAATCAGTCAGGTTTACTTGTCTATGAAGATTTATTTATTTTTTTATTTTATTTCTTTATGAAAGGGTTTTGTGTATATAAAAACATTCGTAACATTTGTTATTTGACGACTTCATAAAGGGCTATCATTTTTTGTAGGGTGTTTATGCTCTACTTTTGTATCGAGCACTATTTTTTTAAAATAATAACTAAAATACTAAAGAACCTTGTATTACTAACCTAACCCGTTCTTTCCTATTTTATATATATTTTCACACACACACACACACACACACACACACACACACATATATATATATATATATATATATATATATATATATATATATATATATATATATAATAATGAAAAACAAAGACTTAAAAAACCATAGGTGATATTTACTTCATGAAATCGATAAAAAACGGCTTCAAATCTTCAGAACTGTAAACCAAATGTAAATGGAAAAATCTAATCCAGGTTTAAAAATTAAGAATAGTTATTTCATATTTAGAGAGTGGGTGAAAGAAAGGCGTAAATTTATTATCGTGTAGGAAGGTCGGAGGAAATGGTGTATATACATGAGTTGACAGCGAGACCAAAACAGTTCGTCTCGGTTGTATTGACTGATTTTAGGACACATGAATTTAAGAAGAATCCGGACAGAATTTCGATTTTACACGAAAAATCTTTTTTCAACTTTGATTTAACGTTCAACTTTACTTATCTTAACTTCATGTATTCTCAACTGCCATCTTATGAAACGAATTATGGCCACAATCCCGATGTTAAATTACGTCAAATGAATATCACTTATATGGTTTTTAAGTGTTTGTTTTTCATTATATAATAATTTTAATTATATAATAAAATTCCTCCGTCTTTGACATAGAGCTTTCGACGGATATATGCTTTTGGAAATTTCATACGGGTTACCAATAATTTTATTTTTAATATATATATATATGTGTGTGTGTGTGTGTGTGTGTGTGTGTGTAAAAATATATAGAAAATAGGAAAGAACTCGTTAGGTAAATAATCCAAAGTTCTTTAGTATTTTTGTTAAATAAATATATATATATATATATATATATATATATATATATATATATATATATATATAAACCTAGTGAGCCAGAAAAACCTACGCAGGTTTCACCTAAGCGGATCTTTCCCTGACGATCCGCTTACGTGAAACCTGGATAGGTTTGTCTGGCTCACTAGGTTTATCTAGGTCTGCTCTACGGTTGTATTGAGCTCTTTTAGTTAGTTGTTTACTCGTGTCGGGTTTCTTTCTTTGGGCTTTAAACCTGTATCTGTGCGATTTTTTTCGACAGACTTTCATGTTTCTAGCTCTTTCTATTTTTAAAACCTTTTTTTCCTTCGGGATTGATTTGATTATTGGCAAATCAAAAATTCGAAGGTTTTTCGAAACGAGTATAGTTACCTATATTTATAATTATATATATATATATATATATATATATATATATATATATATATATATATATATATATATATATATGCGTGTGTATGCATATATATATATATATATATATACGTACATATATATATGTCTGTGTGTATATATATATATATATATATATATATATATATATATATATATATATATATATATAGGGTGTAACAAAAAAAAATTTACAAACTTTGAGTCGGGTTCGTCACACCAAAAGAAGGACAAAAGTCCATATAAACGTATGTACGCAAATCTTTTGTTTTTGAGCTATTAAGTTTAAAGAATTCTTATGGTAGATAAAATTGTATTGCTATGTAGAGTAGGTTACATTTGTAATTTCCTTACATTTCTGACTAGTCTATCTTCAACGTTTAACGTGTGTAGTAGCGAGTTAACTGAGAAGTGTTCCATTTAAGAAAGGCAGGTGCAATTTTTACATACGGCCGCGCGTGCGAATGGTAATGGACGCTAGGATGCATGGCTGTGTCAGACTGCGTTTCTAAACCGAAGGCGGCCGAGTCTTTCAGCATTTGCAAAACACAGACATGATCTTTGGCACCATCAACTATGGATCGAGGAAGACCGAAATCCGCTCGTACACCTGACCACGAAGAACACATTCTACGGTCTGCCGGAGACTATCCAAGTATCAGTACACGTCAAATGGCCCTAGAATGTTGTACATCACATAGAACTGCATGGAAAGTACTTGAAGAGCAACACCTGCATCCGTATCATTTGCAACGTATCCAGGGTCTTTCACTATCTGATCACCCACCAAGGGAGAACTTTTGCCGATGGTGTATAGCCCAAACTGCCGATCGGTTGTTTGCCTTTTCAGTCTTGTTTACGGGTGAGGCAATATTTGGAAGAAATGGAATAACAAATTTACACAACCGACATTTGTGGGCTGATCTGAATCCTGATGTTATAATACAGACTAGACACTACAATCAGTTTACAATTAATGTGTCGGCTGGAATTGTAGGTGACTGTATGGTAGGCCTATATGTTCTGTCAGCACGTCTTACAGGAGCTGTCTAAAGGGACTTTATTTCGAACACACTTCCAAACCTGCTAGAGCATGCACCCCTGTGAATACAAAGACGCATGTAGTTGATGCCTGATGTGGCTCCAGCACATTTTAGTCACATTGTTCGCGATGCACTGGCTGACATCTACCATGAAAGATGGATGGGTAGGGGTGGACCAATGCCATCGCCTAAACGTTGCCCCTGATCTCTATCCTTTGTTTTTGTTTTTTTATCTGTGAGACCGTCTAAAACAATTGGTTTAAGCATCAGAAATTAATAATGCAGAGAGGCTTCATCAACGTGACATGGGAGCCTGTGAATCCATTCAAAACTATGTAGGAGTTTTTGAAATCGTTAGACAGCCAACGGGTTCATGCGTGTGTAGAAGCAAACGGGATATTTTGAACATTTGCTTTGAGTTGCTGTGTTCTTGTACAAAGATGTCATTTTGGACATATGTTTATATGGATATTTTACCTTGTTTGAGTGTCAGGAACACCACCCCAATGTTTGCAAATGTATTTTTGCACTGTATCTTGAATTGTACATTTAGATTTTAGCGCCTGCCGTAATGTATTCTCCTTGTGTGACACTTAGGCTGTGATGTAGTTAACTATTAATTCTCAGCAGAAAAAGGGTTAAGCCCAAAATGAAATATAAACTGGAAGATAGATAGAGAGAATGGAAGTAATTTAGAAGTTTAGAATGGGCTATTTAGATTGCCTCATCCCTACGAATTAGAACGATACAACAAGAGTTTTCTTTTTTATCTATCGAAAATCTGGCATGCGGGTAAAGCAAATTAAGAAATAGCTTTATCTCTTTCTTGGGAAATTAGAAAAACACATGTCATTGGAAAAACAAGAAGCAGGCGGGAATATTATTTTCGTTAGAGAAAACGAATTGCGAAATGAAAACAGAGAATGAACCCGCTGCGAAAGTTAGGATTATGAAAAACGATCCGTCATAACATGAAGGTGATCTGGTTTATGTTTTCGCTAAGACGGCGACCGGTCCAAGAATGGAAAACAGCATGTCTCTTTATTGAGAATTCATGTAAACAAATATATTTTCATTGACGAAAACAAATTGGGAAATATTTTTTATCTATCGCTCGGAAGGTTAAAATGAGAAGGTGGTCTATTTTGTGTTTTCGCTGGACAAGAGAGACCAGGAAACAAAATGAATGAGGAGAATAAACCACGCCCTTTCTCCTTTGCACTTTTAAAATTAGATTTGTCACAGTTATGCCAGCACTAAGAAGTGAACAAAGAATACAGAGAAGGAAGGGGTAGCATTTGAACCCATCTCCTCCAGAAGTTTAGACAATGCCCAGGGTCACTAGATTGATGCGGGAAGGGATTGAAGTTGAGGTATTGTCCGGTCAATGTTGGCTTGCAGTATACGGATGTCTTCCGTAGAAGAACGAACCAGTATACCAATAAATAACCCGATGGAAATGCTGACTTTCTGTATACAAACAACAAACTTCGGAATGGTATCATATATCGACAGAATCACGGCTTAACAATGGGCTCACTATTATAACCAGCAATGGCAAACATATACATGGAATACTTCGAAGAAATGGCATTAGAATCCACTGAGATACTTAGATGACACCTTCATACTCTGGCCACACAAGGAAGAGGTCCAGCTACTACTAGCCGTGTGAACTCAATACGATCATCGATACAGTTCACAATAGAGAGAGAAAACGATAACTAACATTCCTGGATGTACTAATATCTCAAATCATGTCTTGAAACCATGCTCTGTTTGAGAGCATGGTTTCAGGACATCCGTATACCGCAAGCCAACATTGACCGAACAATACCTCAACTTCAACTCCTACCACCCATATATAGTAAAGAAAGGTATTGTCCGTTACTTACAACATCGAGAAAAAGCCATAACGACCCAGACCCAGAGAGATATGATCAAGAAATGGTCAGTATAAGCAGCACACTGTAATGTAACTTCTACCCTGGGGACATGGCAGCAACTCTGACAAAAAAAAGGGACAGAAGTGTAGAAGAGGATAACAACACTCAGAAAATAGCTTCGGTCTTCCTACCCTAGGTGAAAGGATTATCAGAGAAAATACAAAAGATCTGTGGTCCATATAACATCAGGACGACCTTCAAAAGTGGTTCGACACTTCGCAGACACCTCTTCCCAGTAAGACACCTGGCCAATAGAGGAGAAAATTACGCATGGCATAGTGGATAAAGGCGTTAGTTAGATCCTGTGACAGGACTCAAAGAGTGTGAGTTCAATACCTGGTTAAGGGGGTAGAGAATTTGGAGAGGAGAATTAACAGGAGATAACTGACATCTATTAGACATGGCATGTGGAAATAGAACAGTCTATCCCAGTGAGCGAAATAAAGGGTTCATTTCGACATTCCAACCACCTGGAGAAAGCTGGAGTGTACAACGGCCGAAACGTTGTGATAAATATGGCAACAAAGATGAGGATGATAGTCATTATTTACATTGTTCGGACTAAGGACTGTGTGTACACCATCCCGTGTAGCTGTGGTAAGAAATATAAAGGAGAAACCGACCACCCCCTTAAGGTAAGACTGCAAGAATATCGTAAAGTGGTAACACGAAGGGAAATAGAAAAATCAGGCGTAGCTGACCACATATGGCAAGAAAAGGGAGATCACACCCCACTGTGGGATGAGGTTGAAATAATAGACAGAGAACATCATTGGAAAATACGAAAACTTAAGGAATCAGCACATATGCTAGGTCACAAAAATTCTCCTAAGCCGGCCAAGCATTGAAATGAATATGGGAACCAGTAATAAGGAGTGCTAGAGGAAAGCTTGGTCAGCTGCTATGAAAGTTTGTTCATTGCATTGTGCAAGACAAGTTTTACATATTTATAAGTCTACCATACGTTCATGCTTAGAATATTGCTGCCACATATGGTCCGGTGTCCCTGCTATTTACCTTTGATAAGAACCAAAGAAGAATCAGCAATTTTATTATTGGTCCTGATCTGGTGGATCACCTTCAGTCACTTTCCCACCGCCATAAGCTTGCATCTCGGTGCTTTTTTTATAAATGTTAATTATTTAGATGAGCTCTTCTCTATGGTAGCTAGACTGTATAAATTTAATCACAATACTAGACTGATGTCAGGATTTCATCAATTTACAGTTCAAGAGCTAGATGTAGCCCTAAGTTCTATGCTAATAGTTTATCTCACACTTCTCGCTTGTGGAACTCCCTCCCAACGCCATGCTTTCCAACCAACTTTAATCTGCCAAAATTTAAATGCAATGTTAATCGCTATCTATTGTCCTCCTGATTACTCTTTTCTCTTTCTCCTCATTGTTTCTGTTCCTAATTCCGTCACCCCTTGTGGCCATAGCAATTAAAAATAAAAAAAAAACTGTTGGAGATGAACATAGCTCTCCAGAAAAGGACTTGAACTCATCCAAATACACAGAGAGACAGATGCCAAGAATCGTCAGAGGTAAACAAGTAAAGAATTAGAGAGCTAGCTATCTACTTACTACCAATTTCAGCAAGACTACGTCAACACCAAGTGACATTTTACTTCTTGATTGTTATCTTCCTTCAATGCAATGAAAACAAAATGGTAAGAACAATTTTAAAAAAAAGAAAAATAAACATAGAAAGTAAGAACAAACAATTTTTTTTGATCTGGTCCATTCATCTTCTGTTTATTAAAAACATTTTTGTTCCTGAATAAAATAACACTTTTTCTTTTTGTTCAATCGATAAAATATAGATTTTACAAGAATAGTTGTACAAAGGCGTTTTACATGGCTTTGCAGTATTTATTAGGCAAAGAATAATGAAGAAAAGATATGTATATAAATATTCAAATAAGATTTGTTGTTTTGTTTTTTTTGTTGTAAATTTAATTCGGAACAATGTTTATTGATACAATCCAATCCTGTTAAAAGGAAAAACATTTACTCAAATTCAGCAGAGAAATTAAAAAGGTTTTTCTTTTTTCAGTAAACTTTTTTTTTTATACTCTTCATCTCTTTTTTCTTTTTATATCATTTGCAGTAAGTCACATCTAATCAGCTTTATTCCTCTGGGCCACATCTATAAATATAAAAAATTGATCAATATAGCCGAATTTTGAAAATTAAAATTCTCAAAATTCTGCTAATTTAAGTTAAATCAAAAACAATCAAAGGATTTGATGCTGAAACTTTGTAAAAGCATTTTAGGTACATACTATATATCAAAAATGCTTTTAAAAACTTAGCTGGAAGCTTCTTCACACCAAAATAAGAACAAAAGTTCATATAAACATGTCCACAAATACTTTGTTTTTGAATTAAGTTTATGGTATTCATTGTTGAATGTACAATACAAGAGCCAGTCCAAAAATAATTTAGAGGTGGATTCCTGACACCAAGATAAGGTAAAATGGCTGTATAAATAGATGTCCAAAAGGTTGTACCTCATAGCAACTCATAATGAATGTTCAAGATGTCCTCTACAGGCATGCACCCATTGTATCAGTGATTGGCAGACCCTTTCAAATACACCCCCCACATATGTGTTAAATGGTTTTACAGCACCCCATGACATTTTGATAAAGCATCTCTGCATCATTAATGTTTGCTACATATAGCAATTGTTTTAGGTGGCCCCAAAGGATTGACATATAAGGGGACCATGCAACCAGCCCTCCCTTACCTATCATGAACTTTATATACACTTTTGTCCTTTTTTTGGTGTGAGGAACCAGCCCACAAAATTTGTAAATGTGTGTGTGTGTGTGTGTGTGTATATATATATATATATATATATATATATACACACACACACACATATATATATATATATATACACACAATTTTTATGCAATTATGAGTTTTAACCATTTAAAAATAAACAAAAAACACAACTTACTCTGTATTTTAACACTAAAAAACAAATTACTTAGAATTAAATTGGGAGATTGGTATATATGTTGTGTCCCACTCCTGCAAATGAAATCCAAGTTTTGGGGGAGGGGGGTTGTTAACCAAATTCAAATGAAATAAAAAGTTTGAATCCAGTTAAACACCGAAAAACTTGATTTCAATTTGGGGTGGAAGATAGCATATTTACCAATTTCATTCTAAATAAATTGGTTTTCAGTCTTAAAAGTTTTATGGCTAACACTCATAATTTTGTATAAATTTTGGAGATTTTATTTATATATATATATACATATATATAACCACAAAATCCTTGATTTTGTACAAAAATACAAACCCAGGTAGTATTTTTAACATCAAAACCATTGACTTTTGTTTCAAATTGTAACATTTAGAATATTTTAACCTTCAGAATTCATTTAGGCCAATCAATTTCTAATATTTGTCAAAGCAGTACAAGATTATTGAAGTTGACATTCAGTTTTTGAAGTCTTTCTGCTTCCAATGTCTCGTTTCTTCTCATACCATTCAGTCAGTTAAACAGCAGATAAAATGATTGAAATAAACAAGAAAATATTAAGGTGTATCAATTTAATATATATATATATATATATATATATATAGCCCTTTACAATAGCTGGCCTCTTATTTCCGAGTATGCTAATCTGCTGGGGTGGCTAGCCAATACCTATTGCAGATGACTGCCCAAACACAGCTAATAAAACCCACAAAGTCTAACTGCAGTTTATACTGCAACTATGCTGAGTTCCTAAGAGAGAGCATATCATCTGGTGGGATGAACAGTTTAAACAAGGTTAGCACAGCTATCAACAAACAATTCAGTCAACCAAATTTCACTCACAAGGCCTTGGGTCAACCTGTTGTATGGTTTTCAAGCACTTTCCAAAGGTGCTGCATGCTGGGATCACTTTCCCAGGTTGATAACAATTCCTGCTTTGGGTTTCAGGTTATTGTTTTGCATTAAGCAAGCTGTTTTCATACTAAATTTAGATAATATCTTATATTACTACTCATTATGTGACTATTTTGAATCAAGGTTTATTTGTGTTGTGTTCTTTTTATTTTTGTAAGGAAAAAAAAAAAAATATGACAGAAGTAGAAAATAGGCAAATACAGTCTAGCAACTCAATGATTACTAACTGAAAAGAATTTATCTAAATTTAATTTGAAAATTGTTAAAACACTATAAAGAAAGAGAAAGAAAAAAAAAAAAAAAAAAAAAGAGAGAAGATTGAATTAACAAAACAAAATAACTTTCAAGAGAAATTATTATTAACATGATTCAGCTGTACCTCCCCAACACCAATTTAATATTAACAGAGACACGTTTTCAGATAAAGGAAAATTTCATCTTCATTTTAAACTGGGCCTCAAAGCTACTGAAGCTGTTTGCAGAATTCAGAAAGTCTGACCATAGGGACAAAAATTAGTTTAAGCTCTTTAGAGGGTAGCAACTTTTCCCTTAAAGTAAAGTCAATAAGTGGATATGGTAGTCAGCTGTCAATTAGGCTTTAAGATGCTAGGGAGATAAAATGATTGCCATCAGGAAGGAAAAAAAGAAATTTTAGAGGAGAGAGAGAATAAGCAGACTAAAATATGACAAAAGATCTTTGGAAAACTCATTGAAGTTAGGATCATTGAAAAAGTCATCATATTTAGACAACCTTTTTACAAATGTACAATAAAGGTGTTTAAAAAAAAATTGTGTGTGTGTGTGTGTATATATATATATATATATATATATATATATATATATATATATAGATAGATAGATAGATATAGATATATATATATATATAGATATCTTTTCTGTATGTTTTGAGAAAAGAGAGAGAGAAAGAAAAGAGGGAAAGAGTAAAAAAAAAATCTGTTCAAATAAGAGATTTCTTTTTTGTACATAGTACATTATTATTATTATTATAGAAAAGAATTTGTATAAAAAAAGATTTAAGTAGAGGGATATTGTAAATACTTCTATTCATCATTCGTTGAATTTTTAGAGATATTCACATTTTAATAATCCCAATAATATTACAACTAAAACAAAAAATGTGAAAATTATGATAACATTTTTCAGGCCAGTAGAACTTTTGTGTAAAAAAAAAAAAAAAAAAAAAAAAAAAAGAAAACCTCCACAAATAACAAATTAGAATTTGAATATTTAATAAATCAAGAAAAGTCCCTTTACCATATATTTCACTGCTTATAAGACAGATGATGCATTAAAATGCATTAGACACCACCACCCCCAAAAAGATTTTTGAAGGACAAAATCTGGAGAAAAAAAAAAAAAAAAAAAATTTCCTCCTTGTACTTCATTGCCCTGCTCCCCCTCCACTATCCCCAATTTTAACCAACTTCATAGCATATTTCAGAATGAAAACCTGATTAATCATGAGACTGAGAAATACCAAATTTATGCTAATTACTGCATATGCTCACATATGCGACTTTTGAAGACTGAATTCTGAAGCTAATTTTAAGGGGGGGGTCTCACATCATACACAAGATATAAAATTAGCATATGTACTGCTGGGCCAGCAGTTACGCCATTGACCAAACTATAGATCCATTTATTGTAGTCAAAAAGTACAGCTGTATTTAAAATAAACATGATTTTGATAAAACTGTTTTACTTAACTGTATCAAATAATAATGCATGTAACATTCACATATTAGTATCATATTATAAAATACAAACATATGCATCTTTGCCATTGTTTATAAGATGTTTAGCTGTTTCTCGTTCAGTTGTTTGTGACTGTACGTGTTTATGCAATGAGTATAGCGTTACTAACGATACTTTTATCATTCTCTTTTACTTTAACTTATTTAATTAGAAGATGGGATAAAGAGAGAGGAAAAAAGGTTACTCTATTGTAATTTGGTCTCTTGAAAAAGGAACTTGAACAATACATAAGATAAAATCATTTTTTATAAGTGAAAATTTGGGGACCACGTATTACATGTAATAATTACAAGAGATGCTATACTCCTGTCATCGACCTTTGATTTATAGGATACAGAATTATTTTTTGGAGATATTTTATAGGAAAAATAATGTGTATCATAATATAGGAATTATTTATTATTTTCAGTTTTTACTGTTTCACATTTATACTTTTTTCTTTTACTTGACACCACTTGATACACCCCAACATTGCATCCAGTTCACTGCCATTTATACAGAAGTGCATTTCAAAAAAAAAAAAAAAAAAAAAAACCACACCATTTAGCAATAGCTTTGTATTTCTCGATGAATTTCCAAGCAGATCTATTTTTGTCATTGCAGGCAGGTTATTTTTTCGTTTTAGATGGTTTCAGCCAATGCATTTTGCTTTCTTCAGGTGTTCTAGTTAAAATGCAAAGAGAAGCTTTCTTTCTGCCCCACCCCCATAATGCCAAGCAACAAAATGAAAGCAAAAACAAAATTCATGTTGATCGTTTCATTTTCAACAAACCTTGAATATTTGAACTTTCTGAACAATATTTTTCTTTAAAATTAATGATAAAGAATTTTTTATTTTACTGTGACCACTTGGGCAGCTAAATTTTATTTTATAGAGAAAAATATAAAATAAAAATAAAATAACCATTTTAGACTCTAGAATTTTTTCATGGCATTGGCTCTGGAGGAAAGATGTTTTTGTTAAGATTTTAAGACGGAGTCAATCAATTGTACAGAATAAACAATTTTGTACTAAATTGTCTTTTTCTTTCACGTGGTGTTTCTTTGAGACTGAATTGTAATTTTTATTCACAAGCTTTAAAAGCAGAAAAATTAAATGATTCGATGTCAGATTAAAAAAAAAAAAAAAAAAAAAAAAATGACTCATCACTTCACATTTAGACAACTTAGAAAAGGCATGAACACTACTACCCTTGTAAATATGCAAATATCTAGACCAGTGTTTCTCACCTTTTTACCCTTGTGCCACCCTTGAAACAGTTTTCAGGACTCTGGGAATCACTTCATAAATATTATTATATACCATTATTATTATCATCTACCTTCTTTTTTTTAATATTTTTTCATACTTTACATGGAAATATATTTTCTTCAGGTAATGGTTTTAAAGATAAATAGACACTTTTTTGTCCAATTTATTGCAAGAAACAAAAAACTGGAAAAATCATATTGCTTGTTTCTGAAAAAAAAAAAAAAAAAAAAAAAAAAAAAGTAAAAATAAATAACCAATATTGTTATAATTTATTATAATAGTCAAGGAATTTCCAACTGTGTGTGTGTGGGGGGGGGGTAAAATTACGAATATAAAATTAAACAAAAATTACTCAAAAATGCATTAGCCTATTTATCATCATTTCTCGTGGAACCCCTAGCAACCTCTTGCAGAACCCTAGGTTTTAGGGAAAACTGGTTAAGAAACACTGCTCTAGACAATTAACCAGATGCCAAGGTTTTATATTAAACCAGATAAAATTATTTCCTATAAAGAATAATGTTTCTTATAAAAGAGATGATAGGCTTATGCTGATCAAGAAAGATAAAGAAAGGGAGGGAGAGAGGAAAACAAAGAGAAGGGGGGAAGAGAAAGTGGGGGAGGATAGAGAATATTTGAAACATATGAAAAAAATTTTTTTAAAAATCAAGAGCAGAGATCTCATGAACCTGGAACCCCAAAATTCTCTTACCATTTACTTAATTTTAGAAAGAAATTTAAAATAAAGAAAAAAAGGAGTTATTAATCAAGAACCTTTTGAATCTGAAGCTTGTCATCAACTGAGAAAGAAAAACCTGAAATGTGCATAAAATAATTTCTTTATTATTATTTTGTAAAGGGTAAAGGATATTGTCCAAACAGTTCTCCTGCACCCCATGGATTACAGATCAACTTTGTAAGCAAGTCACAAAAAAAAGGCACTTCCCCCCCGCCCGCCATTTATTGTCTTCAGCTGTATAAAAAGTTTATTTTGATATTTCTTTATTTTTATAGCGATGTCATTCTGTAAATGAGAAATGTTGCCAAAGTTTAATCAGTGTTCCCACAAAAGGACGTTTTGTCACCGTTATTACTTTAGACTACTAAAACTTCCATGGCCATGTTTATTTACAAGATTATAAAAATATATGACCCAAGTACAATGAGATATTTATTATTTACCATTTTATAAACAAATAAATTCTCAAAGAAATATTTTTATTCAAAAATTTATAAAAGCCTACAAAATTTTCAATTTTCTTTGCCATGGTTGGCAAAATATCGGTAAATTGCAAATTGATTCAAACTTCATAAAATGGTAAATAATCAAAGATTACATTGGTTCACATATTTTTAGGATTTAGTAATTTTTTTTTTTTTTTAGAAATTTATGAATTAAAAAAAAAAAAAAAAATTGTTTTTGTCTCTTTTTGTAAATTGGTAAATGATAAAAGATTGCATTGTATGTAATTTTAGTTGGTTCTTGTAAATAAACAATCTAGTAGTGTTTAATATTTTTATTGTAAATTCTCGAGAACAAAGAAAATGTATGAATTCCATTTCATATGTTAGGGTTTTATTAAAATTCTAATCATTGCTTTTTAAAACAAGCGTTGCCGAGAGAGCAAAAGTAATAATAAAAAAAAAGTTGTGTCACGGGGGGGGGGAATATTCTTTTGACACTGCGTTTTATTGTGGTCACAAACGTTAAACTTTGATGAAATGTTATTCTAGATTTTATCTTGTCAGTAAACAGAATATTTAGAAATAAAAAATATTAATGGGGATATTTTCATATTTTTCAGTTGTAGAATTGAAAATTAAAAAAATTAACATACTAAAAGATGGAAGACAATTATTCTTTCATTCTAGATTTTATTTATTCTTTCTTATTAATAAAATACAAAGTAAATTTATATTTCCAAATATCAAAAAAAATAAACTAATTGATTTACAATTAAACACTAACTTCTGTATTAGAAATAAACATTTAGGAGACTTAAATGATTAGCTCAGGTTATTCAATAAAGGGCTCAGTTTGAAATTCCTCGACGTTACCCAGATTGAAAGTCAACTGAAGGCTGTAGGGTACTATAAACGAAATATAATAATAAACAAATGTATAGACATTAGTCTAAATGTGAATAAAATAAATTGTAATAGTTGAGCAATTTTTGTTTGTGTTCATGTAAAATGCTGAAGTCAAATTTGGACTTGACTGACAGTATAAATTTAATATGTAATTTTTTTTTTTTCTTTTGCTGCTAATCTTTAAAGGATATGTAGGTTGCATCATGGATAGAGGCACAGAAAATGAATCTGGCAAGCCAGGTTCAAATTCCAGGCTTCTCTCTTGTGTCCATTTTTGCAAAAATGTTTTCGGAAAAAGCATGAATCTGTCTTCTTCCAGCTATGGGTTAAATAGTTAAGTGTACCTTGGATGGCAGTCAGTCTAAGAGAATTTAAAACTGGAGAATGCAATGATAAACTACCCCACCATCCAAGAATGCATGGCAATTAACAGTAAAGGAAGAATAAAGAAATCTCTGAAGAGTTGTGAGAGAGAGGAAACCCCCACACCAAAAAAAAAAAACAAGATTTATATATAAAATTTCTGCTACCAAGGAAGTACAGATTTTTTTTTTTTTTTTACCCTGTATGAAAGAAAAAAATAATAATCAACTATAACAATTTGTATACTTTATTTACATTTAAACATATCACTGTCTGATGTTATTATCCCACCATTTTGACAGTCATACTCTACAGCCTTCTCCAGGTCTTTTTCAATCCAGGTAACCTTCAGGTAATTTTAAACGGAACTCTTTATTCAATCTATCAAGATTGATTGTTCTCATTTTTCTGACCCTGTCAAGTGATATCTAGTCTTGTTCTTATTTGGTATTTTACTGAATCTAAATTGTTACAACCCAGCTTGGGGACTGAACTCACAAGGTCACTAAATTCATGAACCAACAATTTAATCCACCAGACAATTATCCAGTGAGAGATATCCTTAAACGCATACAGTGGAATGATAACAATCTACCCCATGTAGATTAAATAAATGTCTTGGCTGAAAGTTCCCCAAAGGTTACCTCCAAATTGACAGCCACTTAAAGAATGTCAGAAGCCTCAACAGCTGACATGTTATAATGGCGGCAAAGATGATGATATTAATCCGAATGAAAATAATGAGAACTTAACCTAGCAATTTATTAGTGTTTATCATGCTAATTGCTAACAAGATATCCAGAATAACATTTCTTTAGATTTCAAATTTCAGTGCATCATAAAAAAAAAAAAAAATAAAAAAATAAAAAAAAATTTAATCTTCTGTTTCTCTGTTGATAATCTCCTCAAAACTAAATGGATTGAATTTGTAGCCTTCTCCGCCATAGAATTTGTTCTGGAATTCCACCCTGAAAAAGAAAAAAAAATGTTTAGAAACTGAAAGTGATCCCCACCCAAAAACCACCAACCACTTTTTTTTTTTTTTTTTTTTTTTTAATCTGTTGAAAATTCCACTCCAGTCAGATGAACACTTGCTTAAAGAGGTCAGAGTTATCTATCCCTAGTTCCTTTGTTTTTATTATTGTTATGAGGGCGCAATGTTGTGTTGTCCCTAATAAATAAGTCACCACGTGTGCTAATACAGTATGTGTGTTTCTTTCTTCAATTTATCCTCTACTCTGGAATATGAAGTTGAATACCTGCATTCACACAAAACAAGGTGCCTATATTTGCTACTGAACTTGATTGGTAATTTACTGACATTATCTTCATTATTGAATAATCTATATATTAATACTAAAGCTCTAATCTTGTATGTACAATGGTCACCTGGCAAGTTCATAGGCTGATCAAAATATAAATGTAAATAGATGCACCAGTTGGCAGACTAAAAGATATGCATTTTATTGTCAACCTATGAACAGCCAGATGAACCTTGAATGTGTTCCCAAGATACAGCTTAAACAATACATAATAACCCAACTAATTTAGGAGCATTGTACCTTGAACCTCTGAAGTGCACAATTTTATTAAAATTAGACAAGGTGTTCTTTAGCTAGGACAGTTTTTCTGTTTATACAGCATTTTTAATAGGAAATTCAGTATTTGTTTTCAATACACATTCTTATATCAATTCACATAAACAAACACTTTTGGGCACCTTGGCGTGGTGTAATGGTTAGCAAGCTTGTCTCGCTAGAGCCATTACAACTGAGTAGTGAATTCAATCCTCACTGGGTGCCCCATGCTTTCGGCCTTGTGCTTGGAAAATCCCTATAAACAAACACTTGGATATATTCCAGCTTTTATATGTGTGAAAAATAATAAACATGTAAAATACATTATGACAACATTATTAAATAAATTTATATAATATATTTATACAATCCGCTACATTATATTAGAACATGTTTTATAAACAATTATCTCAGATGTTTAGCTTGATAGGTGAAGATGCAGTGTGGGTCTGTCATTGTAAAATGTAATCTGTATGACTGGAAAATTGTCACATGACTTGATGGTAAATAAACAAACAGATGCATGCTGGTTTGCCACTGATGTATTTCAAAATAGATATGATGAAGAAACAAGTATGTATAATAAAAAATATAATTAGTATTTTGAAAACATTACATAGAAAAAATGAAACTAAGTGCACAAAAAGGAGGCATCTGTACTTTGTTATTTCAATAAATAAAAATTGCTCTCTAAGATGATTACTGTTTGTTTTTGGAATTACCTTCACCTTTGAAGATTATAATATAGTAAATACTAAATTGCCACTCTGGGACTAATATTACTTGAATAAAATAAATTTTATCTTATTACCTTGATTGATTTTAAAATCCTTGTGAGTAAATCTTAATTAGTAAGGTGAAATGATCATAACTATGAGGTAATTTTAATTCCTACTGTATATAATTTATTTGCTCTGTTAGAATAAATACATTGAGCTCTCTTTGTGGATCAGTTTTAATACTTTATTTTATTAGGATTCATTTGGATCATATACCAATGGATTATTACCTGTATATATATTATAAATTTACTTTTTTAAAAATATGGTTCCATCACTACACAGAAATTACTATGTTTCCAAAACAGAAACTAAAAACTTAAATTATTCCAAAATTCGCTTGAAAATGAAACAGAACTAGGGACTTTAATTCTATAATTGAATTTGAAGTTTTTAGCTTCTGTTTTTTGAAACCTGGTAATTTCTGTGTAGCAATGGAACCATATTTTTAAATAAGTAAATTTATATTTATGCTCTGTAGATTTGCATTGAGCACTGTTTTGTAAAAATAAAAATATTAATGAGAACACCAGATTATATATCTTACGGTTCTTTCTCTTTATTATAATATATATATATATATATATATATATTTTAGTACTTCATTGGACTAAATTTGTAAATGTTGACCATATGAACAAGGGATGCTGGAAATTTAAAAATTTTTTTTTCTTTAATCTAGCAGTTTCACTTATATTCCTTTTTCTTTTCTTTCCATCCCTTTTGTTCATAGATGTTTTCTCCTTTGATCAGAACAGCATTTATTATATCAAAGTTGTGGTCAGTCTTGTTACAATGAGCGACCAATGCATTTGATACATTGTTTCATAAAATGTTGCTTTTGTGTTGAGAAACCAATTCCCTGCAATGTAAATGTCTAGAAGGTGCCATGATCCCAAGGTCATCTACAGTAAATTTGCTCTTATAATTCCTGGCAGAATTTCCATTATCACAGTATAAAATACCTACTTACAAAAGTGATGGAAAGAAAAAAAAAAAAAAAGGAATTTAAATAAAATTCGGTAGATTAAAATTTAAATAATAATAATTATAAAATTTCTTTTAATTCCCAGCATCCCTCATAAATTTCCTTATATATCTATTCACACATACAATACAATATTACTGTCAGTCAATTATGTGCCATGAGTGATACACACGTAGGTGATCCTGTATCTTTTGATACATGACTGACAAGGCAGATTTTTTCCTGCAGTAGGTTACCATTTCTTTCTGTGGGAGACCAGTTGCCATTCCAGTCTGTCCTCCATAGTTGGAGGTAGAAGATTAATACCTTTCTCAAGAGTATTAGCACATAAGCGAATGTAATGGATCCAACTGGAATTTGAACTCGGCTCTCAGATTCCTCAATCCAAGCCACTATCCATTACTCCACCGTGCCTCCATTGTACTCATTAATTTATAACGCATGTATTTCACCATTATAAGTACATTAGATATATAGACCTGACCTGTTATTTATCTATTTAGTTTTGCACTTTTATATTATATTTCTAATCTGCATTATAGTTTATGTTAATAGACATAACTTGGGTTAACCTCCACTCCTGCCACACACAAAAAAATAAAATAAAACTACTCTTGAAATATTGTTTACTTTTAAAGCCAAATAATTTTTTTTTTTTTTTTTATTTATCTTTTAATTCTTCGACATTAGAACTTATGAATTTGAACAATATAAATTATTAATAGTTAATTGTCTATTTTAAATAGACAAGTTTGTATAGAAAATTTTGAATCATCATGAGAAAACAATAATGGTCAGAATCTCCACACCTGAAGATTGCATTAACTGCATGAAACTCCAAGTAGTGTTATCAACATTAGATGTTCTTTGTTTTGGTCTGCATATCTGAAAACTGTGGCACATTCTAAAAAAAAACAAAAAAAAAAAAAACCGGTTTCTTATTTACTGACACCTAAACTGATTTACATATAAATAAACCAGCCTATTCTTTCAGTAGAGACAAGAGAAAATATACTTTTTTTTCTTCAAGTGTTTTTTTTTTTTTAGCAAAAGATAAACTTACCAATGTAATCTGAGGGCGTGTAGAAAGGCTGAGAGGCCCTCCATAATGAGGAGCACAGCAATGGTGAGAAGGGCCCAGGCACCAAAAATGAAAAGCATTACAACGCTCCCTGCATAGCCAATATTCATGGACAAACCAATTTTCATGACCATGTTCCATAATACTTCAGATAATTCTGAAAAGAACAAAGTTGTCATTTGTATATGATGTGTTAAATGAAGACAGATAGATTGCATCACAAAAAAAATAATTTCCTCACATGGACTTTGTTAAGCATTTTCTCAAAGGATAAAGTCAGAAATTTATAATGATCCACCTGGTGTGAACCTGGATTGTAGTACCTTAATCAATAGCAGCCCGGAGGGAATAAAAACAGATGAACCTTTAAGTAACTGGTTTCCTGTTATTCCTCTTTTTGAAGTGCGTACCATCAACTTTTCACACCAAAGCAAAAAAAGGGCTGTGGATGTTTCATATACGAGTCACACCTCCATAGGCGAGTGACACAAATACATAAACAATTTTTACTGTGCATTCCATTTATTTCTAGCTGAAGAACTCTTAAACTTTCCTTTTATTTTCATTAAACAAATGTTATCTTGTATTGCACCTCAAATGGTCGCTGTTGTTTTGTTTATGCACTATTTCACCACCATTATTTCATGTAAAATATACCCATAGGGACCTTATACCTTAACCATAACATACTGCAGGCAAAAATTGTCACTGTAAAATTCTCTCCCTTTGCTACTCTAGGCACATCCTGTTGCCTTGAGACGGTTGCTATAAATAACACACTTGTCAACTGTTATTTCCAGTATTTTAAGCTGGAAATCACCTACATTTTTGGAACAAGGTTAAACTTCTGTTTTATTCAGTTTTTCTTTGCTTAAGACTGATGATGATTTTGAAGGCTTTACTTGAGTGGATATTGATGGTGAAGTGGTTGAAGATGATAACCATGCTAGTGATGTGGAAGAAAGTGATGATGAACACTAGCAGCCACTATCATCCATGCCTGACTAATTTTATGGAAGCTACTAGCGACCATCGATATACCTGATTCACCTTTCTGAAGGTGAATTAATTTGTCTATTTATCAATGAGTCAGGTGAAAGAAAGAACAAACAAATGCTAGTGTCTTCTTGTATGTAAACACGAGGAAACATGCCACGTTTTTGGCAAAATGAAAGCCTTCTTAGTGATTTTCTTTCTTATTGCACTCCCAGAACTCCACAAGGAATAATAAAAATTAAAGTACATTGAATTATTTATGTATTTTTTAATGAATTTGTTTTTTATTTCACGTTTCAATTTTGTTTTCAACGTCAAAACATGCATGCAAAATATAATGCATTACATCAAAATATTACTGATTCATTCTTTTATTATTATACAGAAATTAAAATCTTTTCACACTATACAAAGGAATTTATAGCAATTTTTAAACAGTAGGTGTTCATGTTTTGCACCGTCAAAAAAAAAAAAAAAAAAAAAAAAAAAAAAATGCAATGAAAGAAATTAGCATGGTGGTAAAGGTTAATTATAGAAATAGCTGACACACTAAATGATAATTATACAATATTTTAAATGAAAAGAAATTGCACTTTAGAACAGCTCTCTTTTGTCTTAGAGAAGCTTTTTATTTTACCTTCCATATGACTGATGCTAACCTCCAGGAAAGTTACTCATTGCACCTTCTGAGGTTACCATTTTCCACTGACATGGAGTGGAAAGATTATATTGAATCAATTTCTAAGTCTGCCGCTAGGAAAGTTTGTTCACTGTGTCATACTAGACAGTTTTTTTTGCAATAGAATCTATGTTACACATTTATTATCTACCATTCACCTTGCTTTGAATATTGCTATTAAATCTAGCCTGGTGCTCCTTGAGAAAAGGCAAAGAAGAATCTGCAATGTTATAGGTCCTGACTTGGCATCATAACATCAGTTACTTTCCCATTGGCATAATGTAGCTTTCTGTTGCCTTTTTTATAAATATTTTCATGTTAATTGTTCTGATTAGCTTTACAAATTAAAGTGCAGTACTAGATTGGCAGCTAGGTCTCATTTTATAGCCGAAATGAGTTAGATGTAGCCGTATGCTAACAGTTTCTTCTCTTGCATTTTTTGCTTGTGGAACTCTTCCAGCTTTTTGTTTTCCAGTTAACTATGATCTTTGATAAAATGTCAATTGTTATCTACTGCCTTAATTCCTGTTCTTTTATTGTTCTCACACCTTAATAATGTTTTTCTATTTTCTTATACTTTCACACACAGTTACCCCTTGTGTCTTGGCGGCTTTACTGCCTTTCTTGGGGTGAAATGATTAAATAAATAAAATGAAAAAAAAAAAAATTTATGTACTCACCAGCATGGGCAAGACTCAAGGCCCACAACCGAAGATATGAAGCTGTGTTGGATATGCAACCAAGACAATATTCAATCGTATGAATTGCCTGGTGGACCAATGCATCACTAAAATTAAACTGTAAAAAATAAAGACAACAATATTTAATACAATTTATATTTTGTTCAGTTAGAGTTTTATTTTTTAATTTCTTAATTTTCCGTTTCAAGTTTTTCCTTTTCAAATAAACTGATAGGCACCATTTAATTTTTCCAGTTTTTATAACAATGTTCAGGTTGTTTTTTGGGGGATTTTTGGGGTGGGTAGGGTCATATTTCCAATATGAAATAAGCAGCTTCTAATTTTTTTATTCTTATTTAATGGCTAAAGTCTATGAAATGGAAAGTAACTGAAATAAAGATGAAATTATTAGTCAAAAATTAATAATGGTTGACATGACTTCATTTAATAATAAAACTTAAGATAATACTACTACTACTACTACTTGTTTATTGCAAAAAAAAAAAAAAAAAGAAAAAAAAAAATAGTGAGATTAAAATGGAAGAAATATCAGTCAAAAATTAATAATGGTTGACATTACTTCACTTAATAAAATTCAATATTACTAATGGCCATAGAATGTTGGAATCTTCTTTTATGTGCCGTGTCCCCTCAGAATTTAGGCGATCATTGCTCTCCACATCCTCTTGTTCCTTGTAATTCGCAACAAGATTTTGTCTTTTTGTTATTTCTCCCAAACCCTGTTATACCATCCATTTACTCAAGATCATCAAGTATGTTTTGTATTGCTTTCCTCTGTCCCTCAATTTGTTCTGTGAGTATCAGACTTTTCAAGCCTTCCTTCCTCATTATATACCACAGAAATTTCAAATGAGTCTTCCTGATGTTAAGTTTTTTTTTGTTTCCATTTTCTCTAAAACCTTGTTGTTGCTTATGTTCAGTCCATGGTATCCTCAATATCTTTCTGTAGAACCACATTTCTGTTGCTTTGAGTCTCTTCTTCATCTGATATTACATAACAGTTCAGTACTCTTTTCTTTGTTTCTCTTGCTTAAAGTCTCTTCTTTATCAGTGAGGAGATTGTCCAGTATTCACTACCATATAGGAGGGCTGATATTACATAACAGTTCCATACTCTTTTCTTTGTTTCTAATGAAATTTTCCTGTCTCTTAATACTCTGCTTAGCTTTTGGAATGCATCTTTGTCCATCCCAATATGTCTTCGGATCTCGGTGTCTCACTTCCCGCCCAGTATTAAAACACTTCCCAGATATTTAAATCTCTGTACCTGCTTGATTTTAGTATCCCCGACTTGTAATGTGTATTTTGGCCTCATCCTTTTGCTGATAACCAAGAATTCTGTCTTCTTGTAGTTTATACTTAGTCCTTTCTTCTTGCTTTCCTTTGCTACCTTCTGTAGGAGATTTTGTAATTTCCTTTCCATGTCTGTCATCAAGAACCGTGTGTTATACGCAATCTTTACATTTCATCAAAGATTCCATGAAATAAACACATCTGTCCTTAAATGTAGCTATCCTGTTACTTTTGAAGATATTTTTATTTTCTCAATTATTTTGAAATGTCTTTTCCAGCTATCCAATTCCTTCTAATGTCCAAATACTTGACATGAAATGATAAACAAATTGTCAATTTGTAGTTTTGCGCCATCAAAGATTCAATGACCATAATTGACTAAAATTGAAGCTTATGTAAATTCGTCTAAAATGTTAGTAATCAACTGGTGAAAGTTTGCGGCCTACCAGAAGGCAAAAAAAAGGCAGACAAAAAGAAAATAAAAAAGCAGAAAATGCCCCCCCCAAAAAAAAAGAAGAAAAAGAAAAAAGTGTATCTAAAAAACCCCAACTGGAATTTGAACTTAGCTCCACGATACTGAGCTACGATCCATTACACTGAAAATGAGAGAAAAGAAAAAAAAAACAATTGAGAAATAAGCACTTACGCCTTCTCCACCTTCAGCGTGCAATTCTACAGATTCATCAGCCACATTTTCAAATATACTGCCATCCATTGTTCCGTCAAAATTAATTGCATAATTACCATCTCTGGCTGCATTATGAGATGAATTCATATACTAGGAAGTTTAAATAAAAAAATATTTTAAAAACATTAAGATAATAATGACAAGTGATGAATGAATAAAATATGATAGCAATATTAAAGTAATTTTACAATTGTATTTTCTGAGGTTTTTATTGCTATACTAGACTACTTGTGATCCATTGGATCACTGATGGTTCAGAAGATGATTTCAACATTCCATTGAAATGAAAGTTAATTTTATTATGAGTCTGTTAAATATTTCAATTCATTTGCGTCATCATTGGTCTGGTTTACAAGTTAATGTTTAATGTTTTACTGATTAGTTATAGCATTTAATAGGAATAAAACTTCTGGGGTAAACTAAATTAAATTCGATTAACTTAAAAATATTTTTTTAATATACCAAAAATATTTTTAAATCATATTCAATTGAAAATATGTTTTAAGTATGCCAAAAATTATTTTTAAATATTTAAAATATTGTTTGTTTAAAGAAAGCTGAAATATAAATAATTACTCTACAAACAACTGACGAAACAGCAAAGCGGCATCTCTTTGTGTCTGTCTTGTACTTAATAATATTTTAATTAAAAAATTGTCTGTTTGAAGAAAGTAAAACAGAAATAATTACTGTATAAACAACTCATATTTTTAAATCTTACTCATTAGATTAGATTAACTTAAATTATTATGCACCGGACGGATGCACCACACAAACATGAATGCAATCACAGACTTTTAGTATTATATAGAAAGATAGGTATATAGATTTTTGTAAGAAAAAATTCTGCTTTTTAAATCTTTAAAAAGCAAAATATCCAAGTAAGATAACAAAAAAAAAAACCCCAAAAAGTAATATATTAGCAGCCTAATCTCCCCTACTTAGTAATGACATGCACTTAAAGACAGAAAATAATGCCTTCTTTTATCATAACATTGGAATATTTCATTACCAAGACTGAAAAGATCAGGTTGCATGACAAATTATATAGATATATAATGTCATCCAAATACAGACTATTTCACAGCTCTTCAGTGTGGCTAGACGTTTGGTTGCCTCTAGCTATATATATATACATACATATATATATATATATATATATATATATATATATATATATATAGCTTTGTGTAAAATTTCAGATATATTCTATCTGTAAGAGAGCAATATGGGAAACTTATCTTAGCCTATGTGTTTCGTTCTCTGAGGGACTTTATCAAGTACCTCAGCAGACAAAACATGTTGACAAAGTTTTCCTTTTGTCTTTATTCATATAGCTTTATCCCATCATATAAAGAATAATTTCAGTTTTGAGTTAAATTCTTTAAGATTTTTTTTTTTTTTTTTTTTTTACTTCAACTTGTTTGAATCTGTTCCCCAACCAAAGAGTGTTTCATGAGTCTAGAAGGAAAAAGGTTTAGAGAATTAGGTACATGCAGAAGAACTTCCCATCCAACCACAATGATTGTCATGTTACATTTGCAACTTAAGAGCAGGTTTTATCATGAAGTAAATATCAATGATCAACTTATTTGCTCAGAAAACCATTTTTTTTCTTCTTTCAAATGTTGCATTCAAATGTAATCCAGAATTCACCCCCTATTTTTTTTCCAACTGAAGCCCTCACAAATTCTTTTATTTAAACTTCATTGTCTTAAATTCATTCTTCCTTTGTCTAACTTCTACTGAATTCCCCCATGAGGATAAAATACACATTTTGTATTCATCAAAATAGAATTATCACTTTTCAACAAATAATTTGGAACTACAGGACTCCCTTGATTAATGTGTTTTTGATTAGTGTGCTAAGATTTTTCTATATTAAAATTCGATTTGTGTATACAGAATACTTGATTAGTGCAAAAAACATACTTCAGTTTAACGATAGTAATTGAAAATGGATTTTTTAGTTACAGATTCATTAAAAATTTTCTAAAATTTAAAAATGAAAAATGGGTAACTATTTTGTTTGTTAAGTGTTACGTTATCTAAGTAATTCAATATCTTCATTGTCCCCTTGACTTTTGTAGTCATAGAGTGGATCCAAATACAGGAGCCATATTGAATATCCTCCACAACGATCTATCAATGACAACCCTCAGCAATTCTGGTGTAGCCATACTTGTCCAACCAGGTTTTGCGTTGGCGTCCTCTCCTATGTCCACCTTCAATAGTGCCTTGCATAATGGTCTTGCACAGACTGACGTGCCTTGTAATGTGTCCAAACCACACCAATTTTCTCCGTTTGACAGTGGCAAAAAGAGGTTCCTGGTGGCCTACAAAACTTTCAATCATTTTCCACACAAACTCATTGGGTTTATGTTCACAATAGAAGATGCCAAGAAGTTTTCTCATGCATTTCTTCTCAAATGCTTGGATCCTTTTCTCTGTTTCTGCCAACAGTGTCCACATTTCACCTCCATATATGAGAATGGAGACTAACAGCAATTTGTAAAGTCTGTACTTCTTAGTAATTACAGTGATAAAAAAATGCTTATAAATAGATAAATTTTTATAAGCTGATAATAAAAATACATATTTGTGTGTAATGAAAATTTTTTAATATTTTGATTTTTTTCATGTTTGAAAAAAAAAAAAAAAAAAAAAAAAAAAAAAAAATGCAATTTACTTCAATACAGAAATTTACACATTTATTAAATAATATAAAGATATATGTATTTACTAAGGGAAGATAATAAATAAAATTTTCAAGTTAAAATACTAATGATTAGATGTTCGGAAAATTTGAAAGGGCTATTTGCCAGTACTGTCTTTTATATGAAGAACAAAAGGATATGATGCGGCAAACCATTCTAAATAAGTTTTTCATAAAAAAAATCAGATTAATAAAAAATAATTCATAACATTTTTATTGTATCTTCATAAATGTACATATATTTTAATTAAAAAGTAAGCAAATTAAAAATTAACTGCAAATGAGACTAAAATATGAGATACAAATATTACATAATTTTCTATAAGTGATTATATTCAATTAATATGTTTTCGATTAGTGTATGTCTTAATGTGCACATTAGTCGCACTAATCCTGTACTAATTCCTGTACTGAAGCAGATTGGTCCACTTATAAAAAACAGGGAAGAATTTTTGTAGATTAACATTCCATAGTTTTTCTTCAACTTGTCAGAGTCGAAAAATTGATATTTAAATAGATTTAGAAACTGGGGGGAGGGTCCTGTTAATAACATCAGTAATAGTGTAAAATCAATTTCTGATTTTTAGACTTATCCTTTTTTTAACTGAATTTTTTTATTTTTACAGAAAGATATTTTCAAATAAAGAATATATACATTTTTAATTAAAGAACAAAAACTTACGTAAATTAATATAAAGTATATATCTGTTTATTCTTCATGTCAAGTAAATAATTATTTTTACAGCAATGTTTGTGCATGTGCCTATGAACAACCATCCACCTCGTAAAAAATGTTTATTGATTCGTACATCCGAACAAACATTTTTTAGGAGTATGTAATACTTTATGAGTATACATACATGTATGTGCATACATATGTGATTACACAGACATGTGAGTATACATGCTTGCATACATACAAAGCTGATATCAGTGATGCAACCAGTTTTAAACTTGACATTTTGTAAATAAACTAATTCCAAAAAAAACTTAAGTCATTTTTTGATCGATTCATGTCGGCATTTAAGTCCTATTCATAATGTAAATACTGTCAATTATGAAAAAAAAAAATTAAAAAATTAAATTAAAAAATAAAATAAAGAAAATTTTTTAAAAAACATTATAAGATAAATAATTCATAAATTACTCTATTGTTAATTTGGGACTAACTTGGATACTTTTCAGGGCAAATTAGTACATCTGGAAGTACCGGTTCAGAAACGCTGGTCTAAAACTGTGTATTGAAATAAAAATAAAATAAAATTTTTGTCTTACTGGAATTTGACCAAATGCTATTACAGTAATGAAATGGACAATTGAATCTGCCAATTTGTAGAAAATTAAATCAAACTTACATCTGAAGATTCATCATAGTGTACGAGCACCCTTTCTGATGAAGCTCCTAACATCATTGTTCGCTGAGGGGAAAGAAAAAAAAATAAAAAGGAAGGGATATTAGTAATCATTTGGGTCATGCAATACAATTAATCTGTTCTATTCAATCCACAAATTCTCAGAACAATTAGAGAAACAGAAAGCATTTCCAAAAGAAAAAGAAAAAAAAAAAAAAAGAAAAAAATAATATATATATATATATATATATATATATATATATATATATTTCATTAAATATGACGAACAAGGAATATTTTATTGTTTTTTTTATTTTGTTTTTCCAGCGTTCTTACATTTTTCCCTCTGGTAGGAGGGAGTGCAGAATGTGTTCTTTTGTGGTCAGGCATACAAGCATATCTCAGTCTTCCTCGATCCTGTCTCTGTAATGCAATGATAAACAGCAGCAAAGGTTGGATGTCTCCGCTGCCTTTGATCTGGAAACGCAATCTGATACAGCCATGTAAGCCTTACGTCCATTACCATTTGTGTGACTGTATGTAAAAAATTACATCTGTCTGCTGACAGTATGAGTAGCTTGCAGTTGTTAGATGGAACACTCCTGAGTTAACTCATATTAAGCATTGAAGACAGACTAACCACGAATGTACACGAATGACAAATGTAACCTAGTCTACATGGCAACATAGCGCCATCTACTCAAAAATGAAGTTTAAAATATCAAATGACAAAGATTTGACTTAGACATGGAAGCCATGTGCTTGGTGTTTGTAGTTTTTTAGTCAAGTTAAAAAAAAAAATTAAAAAAAACTGACACATCTACAAAAACAATACCCTGTCCAGTCGCAAAAGCTGCTGGTGGCACCAGGTGTGGCAGTACCACCTTAGCTACCAAAACTGTTACTTCTCCTGGTTGGCAGCTGACAAAGGCAGGATATTGTATGTGCTTTTACATGTATGTAGAAAAAAAAATGTTTTAAATAAAAATAATTAATAAGTTACTTGTCAACTTGGGGCACACCTGGCTACTTTTCAAGGTGCATTAATATGCCTGGATGCACCAGTTGAGAAATGCTAGTCTAAGTATATAATCTAAAATCATGAAAGAAGTGGTTCTTCCAACAGTTGCTGAGGGCATTATGGACTGAACATATGAGTAATGGGGAAATTAGTTTTGAGGCAAGTAGGAACTAAAAGGACACTTATATCTACAATCATAAAAAGGTGAAATTTCTGGGACATACAAGGAAAGAAGAACTAGAAAATTTAACACTCAAAGGATGTATTGATAGAAAGAGAAATGAGGGGAAGCAACAAGTAACCTACTTAATATATTAGTGTGAATGGATGACAGAATAGAGACAACAGCTACAAAAAAAAAAAAAAAAAAAAAAAAAAAGAAGAAGAAAAGTTGAGGAGAGCAATGATCAGTTGCGTCATGACCGGGATACAGCATGTAAAAGAAGCTAATAGAAAAGAGGCGGGAGGAAAGAGAGAAATTATTGGATTGAGGTCTGTTGAGTTGAACAACCATTCCAAGAATATCATGTCCCCGAAACCATTTTGGTGTGTAGGGGTATGGAATCGATTCTTATCCTGTATATAAATAAAGCTTTTGTGGAATATTATGAGACTAATTAAAAGCCGCCCTACTGAGCAGCATTTAAGCTAGATTCTGGGGAGGGCTCTTTGATTGGGCTTTTGGCCCAACTATCACACTTCATGCATTGAGTACATATTAAATTTTATTAAACTTGAACAATATTTTTCAAACAACAGTTTTCATCCAAACAATGATATTATTGGAACTTATTTCAAAGCTGCATGATAAACAACATTTTTGGTTTTCCCCATTTGGGGTCAATACAAATAGCTTGTTTCCATTCCTAACCATTGAACAACCAACATAGAACTGGCCATGAGAAAAGCAGGGTTCCATCAGATGAGGTTCAGTTACTTTCAATGATTGTCCTTGGGACTTATTGATTGAAATTACATAGATCACTCACAGTGCAAAAGGAAGATCTGGAGGAATTAAGGGGATTCTTGGAGTTAAAACTCTTTTCTGGACCAGTAAGGTTCTTGACAATTAACCTTGTTCCATTACAAAAACTTTAGAGGATCTAGATTTCTCAATAGCATAACTAATGCATTTTCTTTTAGTTCCAGTTTGTGTGATAGCATTCAATTCTATTGGATAATTCACTGCTTGCTCTTGTTCAACCACAATGTCAATGGAAAAGTACTTCATGCTTTCTTTTGGAATTTCTTGGAGAAGTTTCCAATTGACGTTATCCGCAGTTTGATTCTTGGGAGCTAATATAGCAAAATGTCACAAAGCCAGTTGGAATCCATGAAATGTTGTTCAATGTTTGGATAAACATGGTTAATGAAGTCTTGGATACTTGACACTGCAACCATTTGGGGGTGAAATATCTTCATTTTGGTCCATTTTGATGGTTCCATTGCAAAGCTGCAACAACAAATCTTCCTGCTTCAATTTCACCTGTGATTCTAACTCTTAGGTTTGTTTTCAGGCTGAATCTTTGAAAAATTCTTACATCTGCAGTCATATTCAGAGAGTTGTGTCCCTTTAATTGAAATAGTGTGACACACAGACATTTTTACATTTATTATATAAGAAATAAATGCAATATATTGACATTGAAAAAAGTATTTTCATAATTTTAGGTGGAGTTTCCAAACTTTTAAAAATTGTATTCATTTTTTTTTTTTTTCAACCCTTTGTGAGATATTTAAAGGTGAAACATATTTTTGATTGTAGAAGGTTACTTACAGTATCCAATGTTCCCAAGGAAACCCCCATCCAAGTACTGACCAGATTTGACACTGCTTAACTTCACTTGTTCTGATCTATAGAAATTTATCATATTCTTGCATTTAAAAACTTACCTTTTCTTTCACATTATGTTCTACCATCAAGACAATCGGTTTTATGAATAACATCCATGGAACACAAATAACTGCAATGACGACCAAGATGAACTGCACCGTTTTCTGAAAAAATAATTTTAAAGAAATGGTCAAAGAAAAATGGAGACTTCACAAATTCTGCTCAACCCACATTTGCCACTATTTAGATCAGACATTTTATCTTAGTCACCATTTTGACAATTTACTGTTTAGCTGTTAGTAATTACCAGAACTAATACAATGAATCTCAGAGTCAAAGCATGCATTTCCTACTTTCTTATCCTCCTAACTCTACCCTCAAAGATAGCATTGCCAGGATATAACTTCTTAACCTTTCTGGGCTCTTAATATTGTATTATTATTATTATTATTATTATTATTATTATTATTTGAACCTTTGTTTACAGTACCCACATTTGTAGATATTTATTTTTACTGTCTTGTAGAACTCCTTTCATCACATGTCGAATATACTTATACTGTGCCAGACTGTAATTTCCTGTAACTTTCTTCTTTTCTGTGAACTTATTATTGTAAACTTTATAAATAAACTCCTTTAAGCAAACTACTTGCTACATCATTTACCCATTTAAATGATCTTGGTCTCTCAGATATGTTCAGCATTTATATGACTGTCATATTTCTTCTTTCCTTTTTATTTATTTTTGGACTAAGCTAGTCTCAAAATTGTATTTATTTCTTTATTTTTTTTTTAGTTTCATCCTCTTGGCTTTCAATAAACCTGCTGATAAACTTTAAGGGTAGCCACCTTTGTAAACATTTATTTTTGCTGTTGCACATATCATGTCAGATGATGTCACATTGTAAATTCATGTAACTTTCTTCCTTTCTGCAGACTTATTATTGTAAACTTTATAAGATATTCCTATGAGCAAACTTCCTATTTGATTTTATGCCATCAAAGTAAATAGTAATCGTGAGTTCAATCCCTGTGCCAGGTAGTACGGACTTAATCTAAATAGAAACAGACAAGCAAAAACAAAGCAATACCAAAAAGAACAAGAGATCATAAGTGAAGAGAAAGGCAGCTCCTGCCCATATATGGTAACAGTATTTTTGGTCTAATCTTGCTCTTGTAAATGTAGAGAACACTGGATTGTACGTATGAGTACCACTTGACGTCTGCATTAAATAAGTCTCAAGGCTAAAATTACTTTGTCTACACTAACAGGGTGTACTATCAATATAGGCAAGGTATGCAGTGTCTACCCTGTTTAAAATTCTAGAGGTTCATTATCTATCTATAAAAGGCAGGATGTGTGTGGGTGTGTGTGTGTAACGAATGCACGGTTGCAATTCTCAACGGATTTGCATCAAAATGTACATGCACATGCTCCAAGTTAGTGGGAAGGCCAAGGCCGACTTTGCATTTCCCAACTCCCATCGATAGTGGAAATAATTGATTTTTTCATCCTTCTACAGCAGTTTTCATGTAGTTTGTGGCCATTTTGTACTGGCCAGAGTGAGAGCCAATAGCTGGCTGCCACAAATAGGCAGGAAGATTCTATTGGCCAGCGTGAGAGCCAACAGCTGACTGACACGAATGTTAACTAGCATGCAAAAAAAAAAAAAAAAAAAAAAAAAAAAAAAAAAAAAAAATCGATAGCTGCATTCGTCACAAGTGGGAAAAACTTAAATCTGCATGGCACTTTAATCCAATTGGCTCATTCGCTTGCTTAAACTCAACATTGATTCTGATTCCACAGAACTGGGTTGGGTGTGAAAAAGTATTTGTTGTTAACATTCTTTTTTCATTCAGTTTTTCCAGTTATGAGTCCTTTTTTAAAGCTGATCATTTTGTGTTCATTTTGTTTAGTTCTTTTTTCGTAACAGATTTAATGTTTAGTATAGAGCTTAGAAAAAATTTGCAGTGTGAGATAGGCAAGAAGTAAGGCATGTAGGCAAAGGGCACTCCATTAAAACCAAGGAAGGGCAAAAATATTTTAAGTCAAGTGATAGCGATTGCTGTATGAGTTTTTACAATTTTTGAATCAAGCATGGGCAACGCCAGGTCATGCTGGTAGTTGAATATAAAAAGAAAAACCTTTTACTCAGGTTTAGTGGGAGATATGGACAAATGTTAGCAAGACTGTTGAAATGTCATGAATATAACAATCAAGTTAATCCAGTTTCAATCAAGAAAGTATCGTATATGTTCACGTATCATGTGACTTTTGAACACCTAATGTTGAAGCTAATTTTAAGGGGGGGCGGGTCACACCATACTTAAGATATAAAATTAGCATATGACCAAACTATATATCCATTTACAGTACAGCTTTATTTAAAATAAACATGATTTTGATAAAACTAACGTTTTATTTAACTGTATCTAATAATAATGCATGTAATATTCACATATTAGTATTGTACTATAAAATGTCCTGGGTATGACGATAAACTACATCCGCGTCCTGGGTACGGCGATAAACTACATCCAACAGCAACGCCTCAGATAATGTTTTCGGAAAAGTAATGATGCCAGCTATATGCTTTTGAAACAATAATGTTGCCAGCTATACTTTTTTGAAACAATAATCTTGCCAGCTATACGTTTTTTGTTAAAAATAATGTTGCTAGCTATACGTTTTTGAAACAATGTTGCCAGCTATGCTTTTTTGAAACAATAATGTTGCCAGCTATGCGTTTTTGAAACAATAATGTTGCCAGCTATACGTTTTTGAAACAATGTTGCCAGCTGTACGTTTTTGAAACAATGTTGCCAGCTGTACGTTTTTGAAACCATAATGTTGCCAGCTATACGTTTTTTGGAAAAAAAAAAAAAAAAAATTATTCCAGCTGTACGTTTTTGAAACCATAATGTTGCCAGCTATGCATTTTTGAAACAATAATGTTGCCAGCTATACGTTTTTGAAACAATGTTGCCAGCTGTACGTTTTTGAAACAATGTTGCCAGCTGTACGTTTTTGAAACCATAATGTTGCCAGCTATACGTTTTTTGGAAAAAAAAGAAAAAAAATTATTCCAGCTGTACGTTTTTGAAACCATAATGTTGCCAGCTATGCATTTTTGAAACAATAATGTTGCCAGCTATACGTTTTTGAAACAATGTTGCCAGCTGTACGTTTTTGAAACAATGTTGCCAGCTGTACGTTTTTTATTCCATACAAAATAGGCATTTATAATTCATATAAACTGGATTTGGCATTAAATAACTGACAGTGGTTGATATGCCATAATACTCAAACAAACAAACGTACGATAAAATACAATGAATATGCATCTTCTCCTTTGTTTATGTTTATAAGATGTTTAGCTGTTTCTCGTCTGGTTGTTTATGGCTGGACGCGTTTACGCAACGCGTATAGCGTTACTAACGATACTTTTATCATTCTCTTCGACTGGATAAAGAAATTGAAGAAAAGAGGTTAGTCTATATTGTAATTTGGTCTCTCTAAAAAGCAACTCGCATAATACACGAGATAAGAATTCCAGTATACTCCAAAATTCGTCCAACACCCATGGATCACTGCGTGATATAGTGAGAAATTTTGCCGGTGGGACTTAGTTGGAAATACATTTAGGTCAAGTAACGCATTCAGCTAAGATTGTCTCCGGTTGAGGGCGTTCCCAAATACCTCGATGTGTCTCCCAACTCGTACTATACACGGCATATAAAATCACCATATGTATTGCTGGCCCTGGTGACGCCGTTCACCAAACTATATATACATTTAAAAAGGTACAGCTGTATTTAAAATAAACATGATTTTGATAAAACTGATGTTTTACTTAACTGTATCCAATAATAATGCATGTAATATTCACATATTAATGTATTATAAAATATAAGCATTGTGAATCTGCATCTTTTCCATTGTTTACGTTTCTAAGATGTTTAGCTGTTTCTTGTTCGGTTGTTTATGGCTGTACGCGTTTACGCAACGCGTATAGCGTTACTAACGATACTTTTATCATTCTCTTTTACTTTTTTAATTTATTTAACTAGAAGATGGGATAAAGAGATAGAGGAAAAGAGGTTAGTTTATTGTAATTTGGTCTCTCAAAAAGGAACTCACATAATACACAAGATATGATAGAATCATTTTTTATAAGTGACAATTTGGGGGTTGCACGATAGACAAGATTGTGCATTACACGAGTATATATGGTAAATAATAACAATTGTTTCAGACATGGCTTTCCTTGAATGCACAAAATAGTTGGTTCCCTGTAACTGACTTTTCCTTCTAAATCTCTAGCTTTACAAGAACCAGATCAAGCCAAAAATGTACTACTGTTGCCATATATAAGCAAGAGCTGCCAAGTCTTCACATTCCAGTCTCAGTAGAATCCAAAAGCATCTCCACGTCCTTGTGGGTGATGAATTACACAGATGAGACGTTGCAAACCTCTCACTACTCTCTTGACATTTCCATGGAGAATGTTCAGATGAATTACATTCCTTAGTTCCACCAGTTCTAACCTTCATGGCTAAGACATGCCAAGACATGCACATTATAGCAAACCATCCTAATTCCCTTCATATTCCCCTGGTGAGATGTAAGTGCCACTCAAGCAGCTTTCCCCCACCCCATAAACCACTGCACTTTGGAACTAATTTCCAAGAGGTTGCTTCCCCAATCACTTTCGATCTTAACCTGTTCAAGCCTAGGGTTAATCATTATCTTCCATACACATATCCAAATAAGCTGTGCATCTTACTCTACAACCCTCTACCTTGAGTGGCTCTTAGTCCTTACACTATAAAATGCCTTTTACTAATCTGATTTCTCAAGGTTCTTGCAAATAACCAAAGTCCCCAAAACTGACTTCATAACTTGTGCAAGAAAATAACAAAGGACATTATTCAAGATATTTAAAACATTCCATTTTCACAAAGTTTAATTTTGTTTCTTCTATCCACATAGCCATGGAGCAATGGTTAGCATTCTACTCTTCACCTGATGCAGCATAAGTCTAGAATATTTTTAGAATTCCCTCATGGGACAACTTCTGTAATTAACTGACAGAAAAACGCTGTACTAATTGAAATGCCTCTGATGGAAGCTTGAAAATCTGAATTTCTTTTCATACAAATATTAAATATGAACTTCCTAAAAAAGTATTGAATATATTAGGATGTGTGAGAGATCAGTGTCAAACAGCTAATTGGCAAGAAGAGTTTAAACAGGAAACCATTCCTCACACACAGAGTACAGGAGAACTTTATAAAACCAAAAGCAGAAAAGGCAATGGGAAACCACCCCACAATTTAGTAACTCATGGTAATTTACAGATAAAGGAATCTGTGGATATCTATGATAGGAGACACAGCATGAGGAGAGCGAGAGAGATAGTAAAAAGGAAGAGAAGGAGAGATAGTAAAAAGGAAGAGAAGGAGAGAGAGGAGGAGGAGAGAAAACAGGACGAGAGATAAAAGAGAGGGGAAGAGGAGGGGAAGGGGGAAGAGAAGGAGAGAGAGAGGAGAGAGAAAAGAAGAGAAGGAGAGAGAGAGGAGAGAGAGAGAGAGGAGAGAGAGAGGAGAGAGAGAGGAGAGAGAGAGGAGAGAGAGAGGGAGAGGAGAGAGAGAGAGAGGGAGAGGAGAGAGAGAGGGAGAGGAGAGAGAGAGAGGAGAGAGAGAGAGGAGAGAGAGAGAGGAGAGAGAGAGAGGAGAGAGAAAAGAAAGAGAGAGGAGAGAGAAGGAAGAAGAGAGGAGAGAGAAGGAAGAAGAGAGAGGAGAAAGGAAGAAGAGAGAGGAGAAAGGAAGAAGAGAGAGGAGAAAGGAAGAAGAGAGAGGAGAAAGGAAGAAGAGAGAGGAGAAAGGAAGAAGAGAGAGGAGAAAGGAAGAAGAGAGAGGAGAAAGGAAGAAGAGAGAGGAGAAAGGAAGAAGAGAAGGAGAAGGGAAGAAGAGAAGGAGACGGGAAGAAGAGAAGGAGACGGGAAGAAGAGAAGGAGACTGGAAGAAGAGAAGGAAGGAGAGAGGAAGGAGGAGAGAGGAAGAAGAGGAGGAGAGAGGACAAAAACAGCAAAAGAATGAAAAGAGTGAAAAAAGAATTTTACAAACCTGATCTTCATAGAATAGGCAACTGTTGCAATCTCCCTTAGTATATTTGAACATGAACATATTGATAAGCTCTGAAAATTAAATAATTATGAAGTATAGTTATTTTAGCAACGTGAGATTTTATATATTTATATGCAAAGTACTTTGTGGAAAGTGCTCAATATCAGTGATAGAGCTAACATATTTAGTTGTATGGATATCCATACAATTGAATATATAATAAGAGAATGAACATTAAGATATGTAATCTGGTGTTCTTATTAATTATTTTTACAAAACTGTGCTCAATTCAAATCTACAAGGCATAAATATTATAAATTTACTAATTTATAAATATGGTTTCATCACTACACAGGAATTACCATGTTTCAAAAACAAACTAAAAACTTCAACTCCAATTATAGAATTAAATTAAAGTCCCTGGTCCTGTTTCATTATTATTATAAAAAGGTGAGCAATAGATAAAAAATTCTTATGGCTACTTTGACATCACAATAGGGTCACTAGACTGCCGAGTCTTCTGACTATAGGCCTTTTTATATTATACAATCTCACAGCATATCGTGAAATTAATATTGACATTGGATTGTACAGAGATGATGGACTTATGGTTATAAAGAACTTTACAAATTTTAAAATTGATAAAAATTAGAAAGATATTATACAGAGAAGTTAAATGCCTGAACTTAAAAATTACTGTAAGCACTAAATTGAAAAAGGTGAATTTCAATGATATAGCATTAGATTTAATGAAAAATGTATACATACCTTATAAAAAACCCAATACTAATCCTTTGTATATACACCCTAAATCTAATCATCCTCCATCTATAATTAAACATATACCTTTATCTATCGAAAAGAGAATAAGAGCAAATGAGAAGATTTTCTATGAACATATTAATATCTATAATAAAGCTCTAAAAGATAGTGGCCACAAAAGCCCAAAATTAACTTATATAAAAAAATGAAAATAGTAAGCATAGAAAAAAAACTGAAGTAGAAAAATAATTTCGTATACACCCCCATACAACCAAATGGTAAAAAACAAATTAGGACAAAAATCGTTAAACATTTTCCTAAAGATAGTAAACTCAGCACTATTTTCAATAAAAATACCCTAAAATTAAGTTACAGTTGTATTGAAAACTTAGAAAAATTATTAAGAAACATAATGCTAATATCTTGAATAAACACTTATATCAAGACCAAAGAAATTTAGACAGAGAATTTAATAATAAGAAATGAAGATAAACAAAAATTATGTAACTGCAGAAATCCTCAAAACTGTCTGCTTAATGATAAATGTCACACTGAATTATTAGTGTACCAATGCAATATCTCATCTATTGAGGATCCAGACAATGTAAAAGTCTACATTGAATGCACAAGACATGAATTCAAAAAACGGTTCCTTTAGGATAAATAAATACTGAAATCAGATGTCCCTGTTGAAATATTTCTGGCACTTAAAAGAAACCAATAAAGCACCTACTGTAAAATGGAAATTAATAAGAAAAGCTAGAATGCGTAGGTCATTAAATGACTCATGTCCTTTGTGTGAGAAACTATACATTATTAGGTTTATAAAAAATAAAAATTTAATCAAAGAAATGAAATAGCTATTCTTTGCCGACATTGTTAAGGATTCTCCTTAAATAATGTTAAAATCAGGAGGCTGATGATTATGGTAGTTTGAAACTGAAGTAGCAATTTGTCTCTTTCTGAGTATTAGGTGTGTGTGTGTGTGTGTGTGTGTGTGTGCGTGATAATAGCTGGCCACTCGTTGAGGATGCCCATCTATTAAGGCGGCTAGCCAATCTCTATTGCACACACTTGCTCAGGTGCATTTTGTGTTTGTTCAACACCCACAGAGCCCACCTGTGGTTTATACTGCAACTATGCTGAGCAAGCCTTAGATAAAGTTTCTGGCAGAGACGCATGTTATCTAGCATGATCAACAATCTGAACGGCCAGCATGCTCAAACCCTCTGTCATAATGACTTGTGACTTTGTGCTAGCACAGCCATTGAAGGCTCCCCAAGGTTCTATCTACCCAGTTTCACTCACAAAACTTGGGTCAACCTGTGGTATGGTTCTCAAGCACTTTCCAAAGGTGCCACACACTGTGATCGTCTCCTTTCTGACAAATCAATCATGGCGAGATTTGATCCCGTGTCTCATTGTCAGAAAGCAAATGTTCTCAGCACTGCCATGTGCCCTACACATAAATAGTTTGGTCCAATAACTTGGACCGATTTTAAATGTGAATTAAGTTTAAGTGTCTAATGATTGTTTTCTTTTTCTTTCAGATTTAACAACTTAAGTCTTTGGCAAATTCAACCATGGAAAGATTAACAATCAAACAACATGCTAAAGTTATCAAAGCCTACAAAAATGGACATTCAAAAAAGAAAAGAAAAAAAAAAAAAAAGAAAAAGCAATTTTTTGGTTCGACCAACCAAGAGTGCAATTGGAAACAACCTAGCATTGTTGTGAAGAGGTTCAATTCCAGCATGTGATGATGAATAGAAGTGTCCGGATTTTCAGCCACATTCTCATGCACTGCAACAATGTTTTCAGCTGAACGGCATAAACGAGCACGCAATGGCGTTTTCACATCTGCCACCGACCTAGTTTGTTTGAATTTACAAAGAATTTTTCAAATTGCACTCTTGAAACTAAAATGTTATTTGATTGTTAATCTTTACATGGTTGAAATTGCCAAAGATTTAAGTTGTTAAATAGGTCCAAGTTATTGGAACACCCTTAGATATGTTTAGGCAGCAAGTATTCATCCAAACAAGTTTGATTAAAAGGAATCAAAAAGGTTTGTCGATTTCTTTTATTGCATTTTTCAAATAAGGTGTTGTGTATTGGATCAAAATAAAATTTTGGACAAACTATTCAAAGATGATGTCTGTCCAAACATTGGTTCTTGAAAATGACTGAAAATATACACATGTGTATGTATATATCTCTCTCTCAGGCGATGACAGAGTGGCTGTGGGCACACGATTGATTTGGCGACATCGTAGAATGCAGCGAAGGCAATCGTTGTAGAACACTTCAAGCCTTCGTAGGACAACCACTCTAAGTGGCCATGTTTCGCAGCTATAGAGAAGGATAGTCTGAACAATAGCCTGATAGATGCGCCCCTTCGTAGCCATGGAAATTTCCCATCACCCCCATAGTGACCGCTTGAGACACATGAATCCGGACCTTGCAGCTCCTATACTGTCCTCTTCTACCTGTCCTGCTCCAGCGTTATCTCCGATGGTTCAGGCATGCAGCTCGATGCCCAGAGGGAGAGCTCATCAGTGATGTACTTCTCCCTCCCTCCTCTTCCTGGCTGGCGAAAACGTGTCGGTGGGCAGCTGAGGACGTGGGCTAGCACAATCAAGGATGACCTAGCAGTATTATCGGGTCCACAAGTAGTTGGTCTTCGACAATGGAATTGCGATTGGCTTGCCATTTCGTGTGACCTGGCTCAGGATCGGCGAGTGTGGGCAGCGATGGTCTGTGATGCTGTACTTGCTCAGGAGGAAGCCAGTTCAACCCGACCAGGGGAAAAACCGATACAAGTCAAGTATGTATATGTGCATATATGTATATACAGGGTGTATAAAAAATATACACTACTAACAACAAATAAGAGATTCAGCAAATATTTTGTTGTTCTTGGTCCTACCTTATCTGACTTATATTAAAAAAAAATAAAATAAAAAATAAAAATAAAAAATTATTTTGTCTGAAGAACTATTTGAATGATGCCTGCAGTCAGCTCACATCTACTGTGCTGTATAGATATTTAGAAATAAACAAGTAATGTTGCAAAAAGTGGCATTAAAGCTATTTGGTTAAGACAAGCTCGTTAAATCATTGCATGTACTGGATGCAGTCAGGTAGAGTTTCTCATTTAGTGGAGCACTCATTTAGCATCCAGCCTCCCAAAACGAAACCCGTTCATTAAGGGAGGAGTTAACAACCTCAAGGGTTAGAAAAAGACAAAATAACTATACAACACTTGTGAAGGTATTTTCTTCTTATTGGTTGGCTATCTGCACTGGAATCAAACACTGGATCATGACAGCCAAGGCACAAAGACGTCCACACATGCGAGACAAACGCAGCCAAGACACAGGAAACACAAACAAGGAGGAAGTAATCTGAAATGATGCTGGGTAACAGAATCAAAAATCATTGGTACCACACAGCAATCCTGTTGTGCCGTCAACACTGATTTCCCAGAAAATGGGCATGCTCTTTGGAGCCTAAAACTATAGCAGTTAGCTAGAAAAAGAAATCACGTGCATAACTAACACCGCTGTCCCAACTATCTCATGCGGGAAGCTGGTAAACACTTTCTTTTTCCATAAGCAGACATTCCAGGGCTCACACCAATTCTGTTCTGGCATGACAGCTGTGTACTGTATTTCTGCAGAGACAACACACTAAACATTGTCTCTTTGACTGACATGGGCAAGAACTGTTATCAGTAGCGACTGGTTGCTCAGTCTGCATTTCGTTTCCACTACAAAAGTTATTAGTAATGTACTTTGATTAATCAATATAATTGCAGGCATGAAACTAAAGAGATTAGTTTTTAATAAAATCTTTTTACTTACGGATAAGAAGAGCTGGTGCAACGTATGCTCTGGAGAAATTGTACACTATCCATTTATAAAAAATAAGAACATCCAAATATCCAAAAATGGCCGTCAAAAAAAGTATTTGGGGGATGAATTCACAAATGATGTTAAGTTTGCGTCCAAAGTAGCTGGAATGAAAAGTAAAAAAGCATTGTCAAAAATAAACACAAGAGATGTGAAGTATGATTCAAAATTCAACAAGACAGTTGGAAAGAATATGAAACTATCAAAAACATTGAATGATTTTTTTAACAGTTCCAATTCTTATGGGAGATTGTATGTGTATGTGTGTGTGTGTGTGTATATATATATATATATAATACAGGTAATAAATCCATTGGTATATAATCCAAGTGGATCCTAGTAATATAAAATATTAAAACTGATCTACAAAATCCCAAATTACCTCATGCGGGAAGAGGGGGGGGGTAATTCTATTTCAACCGATGAAAATTTTGTCAGTCTTACTTCAGCATATAAACTGAGTTTGTGTTGGAATTAGTAATTTTGACAGTCGTCGAAAAATTAACATAGAATTTATCCATTTTGATGTTTCTGTCAGGCAAAATGCCCAAGATGGCAGTTAGGGGAGGGTGGAAGGTATTAGCCTTAAAGGGAAGAGGTTTTATAAAATTAATCCCGGATATTAACCTTATGACATTAAATTGGGGTTACATGAAGAATGAGATGTTAATTTGAAACTAAAAAGAGGGCCGAAAAAGGAGGCTTTATAAAAATAATTTATATGTATAAAATACTCTTCCAATGATAAATTATACTTAAAAATAAGATATTATTTAAAAGATTAAAAATAAGTCATATTTAGTCAAGTTATATTAAATTTAAGTAAGAATATATTTTTAAAACATTTTATATTAAAGAATAAAAATATATTTAAAAATAAAAATATAAGATAAAATAAAATTATACATTTTTAACTTTATACAGTTACTTTATACATTTTTTAACTTGATAGGTAATATCAAGTTATATTAAAAATAACCATACAAAGTTATATTTTTTTTAAAAATCTATCCCCCCATATGAGGTAATTTGGGATTTTGTTGCATAATTATATGAAAAAAATTCAATAGCAACAACAGATAAATTTTAACTGAATTAAAGGACATGTTTGCACATGTTTTTAAAAATCACCCCTGAAGATCTTAGAAAAGATCAAAAGTACTTGGGTTATAAAAAAAAAAAAAAAAAAAAAAACTATGGTGCTTTCCTTGATGAATTTCTTAACATCAAGAAACCGATTAAACAACTGGAAAAGAATCAGTATAAAAATTAGTAGACACAATATGTCTATATTATTCAATGAAAGATTTTTGAATGAACATCTGCTGTATATATATATATATATAAGGCACAGTGGAGTATTGGATAGCAGCTTGGATTGAGGAATTGGGAAGTTGAGTTCATTACATTCACTTCTTGCTAATAATACCGTTGGGAAAGGTATAAAGCCATCTCTTCTCTCCCCACCCCAAACAATGGGTATGTGTGAACAGTCTAGGAGAAGGACAACTCTGAATTCTCAGCAGATCAACTCATTTCACCTTTTCAGTCTGACATTTTCCACTGACATGTAGCGGAAAAATTATACTGAATCAATTGCTGGCTTTGCTGCTGGAAAGTTGGATCACAGACAATTTTCTTGCCAGAATCCATCTTACATCTTTGTAAGTCTACCATTCACCCATGCACCAAAATTTTTTTTTGTTCATAATTCTTCCACATCCAGTAATCCCTTGTGTCTAAGTGGCTTGGAGTGAAATTGATAAAAAAAAAAAAAAAAAAAAAAAAAAAAAAAAAAATCACACACACAATGTTCTTGCTAGAGGAAATGATCCCCGAGTCAATATACAGTAAATTTTCTACTTCCTTGTAGATGTGTGCAATAGTGACAAGGTCAGTTTTCACTGGATTGTACAACATGAACTCTCCAGAGAAAGCTGAACTGTTAAAAAATGAAAAACAAAATCCTGAATTGTTTTTTGAACTTAAAAGTACTCTTAGAAAATGGAGTCAGCAATTGTTTGAAACGCTAATCATAGGTAGAAAGAAATTATCAAATAAATGTTAAATAAAATAACAAGGGGGGGGGAAGACTTACATATTATTGAACAAGCTGAGAAATACACCAAACATCATCTGCATTACACCAAGAATGACGGACATTTTCATTTTAAATGAGTTGGTAAATGTGATCTTATTTTTAGCAAACTGCCAAATCTGAAAAAAAAAAAAAAAAAAAAAATTAAATTCTTTCATAAAAACCACTTCAAGTGAGTAGTTAAATACTAGCTGAAATACTTATTCGTCAAACAATAGTATTATAAAGAAGTCTACTTGTACAAGTGCTCTTCTCTCATTGCAAATGGCTGTCAACATGCAAAGCACACAAGATATCTTTTGTTTTGCTTTGGGTTGGAAATTCATCACACTTTATAAATTTATTAAAAAGGGATGTGGCTTTATTTGTATTATTTAAAGATATTTAATAGCTGTGCTATTAAAAATGACAATTACATTTGCATACTTCATTTCCCACTTTGAAGCATATTTATACTGCTCAGATTTTATATATATATATATATATATATATATATATATATATATATATATATATATATATATATAAAAACATACACCCAAAGTTGTAGCCTCTGTGTTTGTTAGCGAACTCCTCCTAGAATTTTAGAGATAGGCCACCATAACCATACATATTCTGAAACTACATTACCCAGGGTAGTTGGATAAGTATGTTTCATTTTGATTAAAGGTGGTCCCCGGGAGAGAGGGACAAAACCCTTCACTGAACATGTTTTTCCCTTTGATTGAAATTAAATATAAGTTTGAACAAGGGACTGACTCCTATCCAAAATATAGGAGAAAGCCAGAAGATGGAGGTCACATGGGTATGATCAAAATGAGACAATATGGATGTCAAGTTGAGCAAGGAATCACCATTCTGGTGGCAGTGCCTTACAATACATATTTGATGCGACAATTCAACTGTCAGATCAGTGTTGAAATCTGCTCATCAATTCATTAAGTACCACATCAAATACATATCAAAGGGATCAGATCAAGCTGTTTTTACACAAACTTTGCACTGAAAATTTTTTACCCTTTGATTTAAATTAAATTTAAACAAGTGAATAACCCCTATACAAATTATAGGAGAAAACCAGAAGATGGAGCTCACATGGGCAAGATCATTGAATAATACTGAAAAAGCATCATTTTTCTCCACAAATTATAACAATGATTTAAAATCAATCATTTTCTTACAAAAAATGTGACACAACAAGGTGCTGGTAATTCTGCTAGTAATAAATAAAGTAGCCTTAACAAAAAGATAACACACTGCACTATGTATGGGATTGATGAAGTTTGGTTGCAAAGTATCCATCCATTTTGAATATGATGTAATCACTTAACAACCAATCAGAAGAAAATGCTTTAGATGCTTGAACTTACTGTGATCAGTTGATAGTGAAATGTCATTGAGCAACTTTGGGCATCATGTGACTACCATATTTACAATGACCAAACAATTAGACTCTTTAGAACTTGTACAGAGCTTTTAGTAAAATAATCACATCACCCGAGTGTTTCTGCAACCAGCCATGGCTGGAATTGGCTCAAAATAACTTCTACTTTTCTCAAAGTTAAAGTCACTGCAAAAAGGGTAATAGCAAAAAAGAGTCTAAGACAGTTGATGAAGATTCCAGCCAAGGAAATTTGTTTTGCAAAGTGGAAGGGATATAAAGGTAAATTTGCAAAGGTCCAAGGGAAATACTTTGAACAGAACTAAGCCACCATTACAAAAGGGAGTCTTTATTTTCTTTTTTTTTTGTTTAATTAGCCAGACATCATATATGTTTAAGAGCTTGAAGAGGAAATTGCTTACAGGGTCAACACCAAATGGATATGGATTATTCTTTGCAAATGTTGCATTGACTGAATATTGGACGATTTTTGTTGTATTCAGGACACTCGTTCTGCAAAAAGAGAGAAAAAGATTTTAAAATCTGCAATGAAAAGACTTAAATAATTATCAATGTGTATTTATATATTTCCTGTCCCATATATAGTGGCAAGGGAGGCAAATCAACTTAATTTAGTAAATTTATGAGTGATTACTTTCCGCAGTCAGTTTTAATAATCTATACCAAAAAAATATTTATCTGCATTTAGACGAAATTTAGACTAATTTTGTCTAAATGCAGATAAATATTTTTTTGGTATAGATTATTAAAACTGACTGCGGAAAGTAATCACTCATAAATTTACTAAATTAAGTTGATTTGCCTCCCTTGCCACTATATATGGGACTTCTACATTTCTTAGATAGCAATCTTATTTGTTCAAGCCTTTCATGTTAGGCACTCGCATACCTTTGTTGATTAAGTGATCGTCTTGCTTCAAATTGGTTTTAAAATAGGCTTTGTCATTGCCATTTTTGTTGTTCTATTGGTTATCCTTTTTTTCCAAGACGTATTTCCATTTCACTGTTATATTGAACACAAAATTTTTAACACGAAAAGATATTGAGCAAAAATCTATTTATATAATACTAGAAGTAATCAATGAATCATGGATACCATTGGTTGTCTAAAGAATTATGAAAAGAACGGATTAATTAATCGATTCATTGGCCTTATTTTAGTTGTGAATTTTTTATCTGCACTTTATTGAATCTCAATACATTGTTGCAAGACTTTTTTTTTCATTGCATCTCCTATTAAAACTTTCTGGCAAGTCCTGCCATTTTTGACAGCACAAGTTCACTTGTTGATATATATTACTGATATAGGTTTGGGTATTTCCATAATATCAAAAGGCATATGTTGAAACACTGGTTCTTGTATGATCACCAAAGTTAATAAATGGCAAGCCTGGTCAGTAACTAGATGGATAACCACTTAGGAATAGCAGATGCTGTAAGCTTGGATGTGTAGGTGGTGTAATGGATAATGGCTCACAATTGGAAATTGGAGAGCCAAGTTCTAATTACAGCTAGGTTCATTATATTTATTTACACGCAAATATCAATGGGAAAGGCATGAATCCTCCTTTTCTTTCCCCAGCTATGGGTTAATTAGTAGAACCTGTATCAATAAAACATCATCATCAAAAAAAATTCTTAAAATTTTCTTATTTTGAAATAACCTAAAAAAGGCTGATAAGCTGTTAAAAAAAAAAAAAAAAAAAAAAAAAAAAAAATCAATCATTCCATGTCAAGGGTATTGTGGTGCCACCCATCATTGCCTTTACATACTATTCCTTCAGTTTATTTGGCACATATTTTGTCTCTTATAGAGATGCAAATGATAAACTCGCATATTTTATTATTTGCATAACAGACTAAGTATTTGCATGCACACATTTCATATATAGAAATATAACATTTCGGCCGTTGTACACTCCAGCCTTCATCAGGTGGTTGGAATGTCAAACTGAACGCTCTATTTCACTTGCTGGGGGTAGACTGTACTAGTTTCACGTGCCATATCTAATGGATGTCAATTATCAGTTATCTCTTGTTAATTCCCCTCTCCAAATTCTCCACTGCCTTAATCAGGTATTGAACTCACAACTCTTTCGGTCCTTTTGAGTTATTTAATGCTGACAAAATTTTTTATTGCTGGTAATATTTTTATTTTTTGTAAAATGTATTGTTGGTAATTTTTTTTTTTATTTCCAAAAATGTATTGTTTGCACTTACTTTCATAGTGTTTTGATCACAGTTTAGGGGTTACCTATTTGCCCATAGCTGGGATCCTAACAGGTGCTACCACCCCAGGTCATAGTGAATCTGGGAACAAGAGCAATTAAGAGGTGGCTCCATGCTCTGAAAAAAACCTCACAGTCAGAGGCCTTGCTACTGGATGTAGTTTATTGTCATACCCAGGACAGGCTTTCATTTGTCTTCAATAATGCAAATATCAGTATGTCGCACATTTCAATTAAAGGGAGACAACTCTCTAACTTTCAATAGCTCATGTTTCAGAAATTTCGGATTCCCAAGTTTTCATTACGGTGTTTGTTTTTGACAATTTTTTTTACGTGATTTTTTTTGCAACAAATTTATTTGTACGATAATTTTTATAACTTGGAAATAAATTTGGGAATAATCAAAATTAGATTGAAAAATCCAGCAAAAGTCACCTGTGAAATAAAAATAATTGTTTGTACAGAAAGTAAGGATTTGCGTACATCAAATTGTCTTTAAATTAAGTGGTGGCAGAAAAATTATCGTTAAACTTTTAAAAGGAAAGCTTAGATATTAATGCAATAATTAAATGCAGCGATCAATTTTGAGTTCTTCTGTAGTTTATTGTTGCCTATCATATACTGCAGCACTATGCTTCACAAAAAGAAATCTCCGCTAACAGGGCACCAGATCGCAATCAAAAGAGCAAAAGCTGCAGTGAGGAAAAGAATGTTCCGTGCAAATGAAAACCCAGATCAAACAGCAGCCAGGAGAGCTTCCATTGCTGAGAATATGCAGACTTAGGAACTCTTGAACAAGCAAAAAGCCCAATCAAGAGCCCTTTGCAAGAGCTAGCTTAAATGCCACCCTATCGGGGGACTTTTAAGTTAGTATCTAATATATCTTAAATGATCAAATGACATATTATTATATATCATTTAAGATATAAACTGATTATTTCTCCTATTTGCATGCAGACTATTGTCCTCATTTTTATTTTTGTTATCACAATATTTCACCCGTTGTGTTCTCCAGGCTTCATCAGGTGTATGTCAATCCAGTTACCCTATAGGAGAGTTCCTATTTAAATCTGTTTAAATCTGATCTACACTTTGTTGAATGCTTCACTTCACTGAAAAAAACAAAAATTAGAAAGCAAAAAGGGGAGATAACTTCTATATTTGAATTCTGAGCCACTATCCTTTACACCACCCACACATCCATTGAAGGCAACACAAAAACCATTCCACCACCATTGTCAAGATTGTATGGCAATTCACAGATAATTAAGAATAATCTGTAAAGAGTTATGATCACCTGGGTATCAGAGGGAGATTTTTTTTTTTTTTTTTTAAGTTACCATCTCAGTCTTTGTATAAATTGGTCATCTCATCACCTAACGAAAAATGCAATTTCTGTGATGAGATATTGTAATTATTTACACTATTTAAACTGTTCGAACTGTTGTCCTCACTTTTGTTGCCATATTCCCAATGTTTTGACTGTTGTACGATCTGGCCTTTTTCCAGTCACTGGAATTTCAAATTGAACCCTTTATTTCATCCACCAGGTAGATTGTTCCAGTTCCACATGCCATGCCACTTCCAAATGTTTCTATACCAGTTATCTCCCTTTAACTTAATGCTTCAAGTTTTTTGTTTACTTCTGCTGTAGCCAGGTATTAAACTCACAACTCTTTGGGTCCAGTCACTGGATTCAATCAACATTTTTATCCACTCAGCCATGTGAATATGGCAATGGTGACAACAATCTGGACAATATATGACAACGGGGACAACAGTCCGAACAATGTAAACTGTGTAAATAATAATAAGAATGCAATTGCTCAGTATTTTCAAAAGAAAAAAAAAAATAAGTAAAAAGATCCTAATGCACTTATGGGTGCGGCAATTCAAAAAAAAAAAAGAATGAGAAAATAAATGATCCACATTGAGGAGAAAAAAAAAATTACTTAAACTTACGGAATGGCACTTGAATTCCAACTGGTACCAAATATATTAATAGATCTTGAATAACAATCATTATAGATGATTCCAGTGTAAATAGCAAACAAACCCATCATCATAATAATATACCGACCACCAAAAAACGTATTCCATATCTGTAATATAAAGAAGTATTAATTACTTATATGAAATATTAAGTCATTTTGATTTATATTGCTTTCATCTTATTTCTTTTGCTGTTCATCAAAATACACAGACCAGCACTTTATTACCATCACTAAGCATCAGGGACAAGAAATCAAGAAGAAGTTACAAGAAAGATTCAAATTTAGACAAACATGAATAAGCATGCCCACAAGAAAAGGATATTTTTTTCCTATGACAACTTTTTTTTAACTACCTTCACTCTTCGGGAGTGTTTGTTTTAAGTGATTAGAATTGGAATAAAACCTAGACATATGATTGTACATTCTTTTCTTTTTTTCTTGAGAATTTACAAAAATATTAAACACTATTTATTTATATTAAAAAAAAAAAAAAATAAAAATAAAAAATAAAACACGAACAATATTTGCAGTTTGACCAAAAAATTAATTTTTAGAAACTTTAAATTTATATTTTTATGAATGATGAAGTAAAAAAAAATAAAAAAATAAAAAAAACTGAAATAGAAATTATTACCAGAAATAAACAGAATTTTCTAAGAAAATAACTTAAACCAATTCCCATCCATCAGAAACTAAATGATGGACTCCTTGTTATAACTTCAGTCTCTCATCAGTCCCACAAAAAAGAAAAAATTAGGACTTATTTTTCCTTTTCTTTTTTTTTCCACATGCAAACTCACTCTCTTGAACTCCCTCTCTATATTTGACACACTCCCACTATTTGTTGTTGACCCTGCCACTTTTTCATTCTTGTCTTTTTTTGTTATCATGTCTTTTTGTATTTTTACATCTTTAGTCTTTCTTTTTTGATTTGTTTTTTTTTCTTCATTGCCATCATTTTACCCTCCTTATCTTAAAGTAGGTACTGCCAAAGAAAACTGATACCTAAGGTTTAAAATTAATTTTTAAAAATTCAAAATCTTTCTTCAAGCTTTTATTTCAGTTTTAATTTCAAGCTAATAGATTAAATTGAATATTTCCAATAAGCAAAAAACTTTACAGCGTTTTAAACTGAATTTAAATTGATCGGAATAAGTATTTTGGGGAATTTTTTTTTTTTATTATTACAAAACACTAAAATTGTTCATTACAAATCTATCAAAACAATTCTCTTTATTAAAAAATACTTTTGTGAAACTTTAATTGAGGAAGATTATCTGATTTAAAGTTTAATTAATCTGTAAATATTGATTATCTGATTTAAAGTTTAATTAATCTGTAAATATTGATTATCTTTGTGGCAAAGAAGTAAAACACAGTTCTTTAAAAAAATTCCAACAATCCCCATAGAACATTTCATTATTTTCATGATGGGCATTTGTATAAAAATGCATTATTTCTTAACAGACAGTAACTGGTTAAAAATCACTTATCAAGACTATACATAACTGCATCCAAAACAGTTTGTTTTTTTTTTCAAGAATTATCTCCCTTGAATCTAGTCTCCCTTCCACTACTGAAGAGATTTGTAATGACAATGAAGAATGGTAAATGCAACTTAGGACATATGCAGATCAAGATTACAATACTTAGGAAAATTAAAATAAAACAGCTCTCCAGAAAGTTTACAAATACTATTTTGGCAAACTTGTACCTTTATAAAAAAAAAAAAAAAAAAAAAAAAAAAAAAAAAAAAACACACAGAGTGTCAAAAAGGACAGTTTTTCCATTGACACAGCTATTATTTTAACTACCTTCACTCCTCAGCAATGTCTGTTGTTTTAAAGACCATGATTAAAATATTAATAAAACTTAAACATATGAAAATGATTCACCTTTTCTTTGTTCTTGAGAATTGACAACAAAAATAATAAATACTGTTTATTAGATTATAACATTATTATTTAATAGATTGGAACTAATGGTTGGCAAAACATTCGCTAATTGCCAGTTGATTTGAACTTTATAAAATGGTAAATAATAAAAATTTCCTTATAGTTAGTTCACATATTTTAATATTTTAGTAAATGTTTCTAAATTTATGAATAAAAAATTGCTTTCATATTTATTTCTTTGTAAATTGGTAGATATTACATAGCAGCATTTTTAATTGTATTAGTTTTTAGAATGTTGTAAATATAAAATTATTCTTGTAAATAAACTCTAATAAATAGTGTTTAATATTTTTGTTATAAATTCTCAAGAACAAAAACCTATATAAATTCACTTTCATATGCTTGGCTTTTATTAAAGTTCTAATCATCGCTTTTTTTAAACACGAAACATAGCCGAGGGAGTGAAGGTAGTACAAAATAAAAGCTGCGTCAAACGGTTTTTTTTTATTAAAAAAATTATTAAAATATGTAAACCAACTCATGCAATATTTATTATTTACCATTTTTTTTTTTAAATCATTACATGCCAAGTGAAGCAATAAAATCTCTAATATAGAAGAGGGTTACTGAATGTTAAAGAAAAAAAAAAAAAAAATAAGGAAAGTGAACAATAAAAGTACAAGAATTAAGAAGAGAGAAAATAATGATTGACATTGCATTTAATTTTTTGAAGATCAAAGTTGACTGGGAAGCAAGAAGTCAGAAGAGGATTTTACAAATGAGAAATGTGAGAAAAGAAACTATTAGCATAGAACTTACAGTTACATCTCACCATCTCTGCTGTACAATGAAGAGACCTTGCTGCCAATTTAAATTCATAATGTTTAGGTAACATGAAAATTCATCAGAGCAATTACCATGAAAGTATTTATAGAAAAAGCACAAGGAATCTATGTTACGGCATTGGGAAATTGACTGAAACTGAGATACCAGGTCAGTGACATTACAAATTCTTTGGATTTTATCAAGAATCTCTAAGTATATAACAGATTGTAAATTCTAAAGATAAGGAAGCACAGTGGAATAATGGATAGCAGCTCAGATTGAGGAATTGGAGAGCCGAGTTCAAATTCCAGTTGGATACATGACATTCACTTGGGAAAGGTATGAATCCTCTTCTTCACAAGCTATGGGTAAATATCAGAACAGACTGGGTTCTATAGCCTTGGGTGGCAACAGGTCTAAGAGAAAGAAGAACTGAATTCAAAACTGGCCTGGAGAGGGTTGGTCTCCATATTGCCAAAGAAACACCACTTCTACTTCTATATAAATTAATTCTTCAAAAATACCTGTTTAAGAAAAGATAGATTAAAAAAAAAGAGCTTTTGCAATATTTGCAACCTATGATTATAAAAAATGGAAGTCACTCCAAAATTGCTGAATGCAAATTATATAAGAATTGGTAAAGATTGTTTGTTTTATTTTGTTTTATGGCATATCAACCTCAATGGGTTATGCAATGCTGACAAAATTTTTATTACTGGTATTTTTTTTTTTTTTTTTTTTTTTCAAATGTGTTGCTAGTAAAAACTTTTACCTTCAAAAATCTATTTCTGGTAATATTTTTTCATCAAAATTGTAATTTTTTTTTTTTTTTTCAAAAGTATAGTTGGTAATATCTTTTTTGCAAAAAAAGAATGTATTGCTGGTTATAATTTGTTTTTCAAAAACTTAATGCTGATAAGTTTTTTTACAAAGTATTTCTGGTATTAAAATGTATTTTTACACTTTCATAGTGTTTTGAGCCCAGTTTGGGGGTTAACTATTTACCCATAGCCAAGACCCTAACAGGTGCTACCACCCCAGGTTAGCACTAATTGGTAAAGAAAACTTACTTCATTATCACTTTTGCCACCAAGTCTTCTTTCAAAGATCACAAGCCACAGACCAAATAAGAACATCACCAATCCATGGCCGCAGTCACCAAACATGACAGCAAAGAGGAAAGGGAAAGTAATTATGGTATAAAGAGCTGAAAAAGAAAAATAACATTTATTAGGTTTATGTGGGATAAAAACAATGAAGAGAATACATATTTCTTTTTAATCATTTCATCCCAAGCAAGGCAATAAAGCCACCAAGACGCAGGGGAGATGAAAAAAAAAAAAAAAACACAAGGAGAGAGAACAATAAAAGAGGAGGAGTTAAAGAAGAGAGATAACAATTGACATTCCATTTCAATTTCTGAAGATCAAAGCTGACTGGGAAGCAAGAAGCCAGAAGAGAGTTTCACAAGTAGTTATTTCAATTGGGAAACGAGACCTAGCTGCCAATCTAGTACTGCACTTACATTTGTAAAGTTGAGGTTGCAAAATAAGATAATAAAGCCACTAAGACATGAAGGATTATTGTGTGTAAGAGAATATGTGAAAAAGAAAAATATTATAATAATATCTTATTTAATGAGAGAGAACAATAAAAGAATCTGACAGAAGATAACGATTGATATTCCATTTAAAGTTTTGAAGATCAAAATTGACTGGAAAGCAAGAAGTCAGAAGAAAGTTCCACAAGCGAGAAGTGCAAGAGAAGAAACATAGTATAGAACACACAGTTACATCTTTGCTAGTTCAACTGTAAAATGATGAGACCTAACTGCCAATCTAGTATTGTGCTTAAATTCATCTAGTATAGGTACCATAGAGGAGAGATGTCAGGTCAGGACCAATAACATTGCAGATACTTTGGTTTTATAAAAAAAAAAATCTTTAAATATATATCAAGAGCATCAGACCAGATGTGGCAGCAATATTCAAAGCAAAGTTGAATGGTAGACTTATATAAAGATAGCTTTCGGTAAGAAAAATTGTCTATTATGACACAGGGAACTAAATTTCTTGGCAGCATGCCTAACAAAGGATATTAGCTTGAATGAAAATTATTTAAATAAATATATAATTGTCTTCAAAAGTTGTTTTGTCACCGATTTTTCTAATTAACAAGTAAATAAAAATCAAATTAAAAAACAAAACTGATTTACAGAAATAAACTCTTTCCAGACTTATTTCTAAATTTTCAAGTAACTCGAATTTAAATTTATTTTGTGAACTATCTGCCCCTATGCAACATACAGGGTGTGGCAGAAATACCTGATCTAATCTATATAATAAAAGTCAATTCTCTGTCCATTACCCACATTTTGATTGCACGTATGTAATGTATATCACTGTGTCGTGCTTATGTCGTTTAATGTATACACACACAATTGAATGAGTTTTAATATTATTTTAAAATTTTCCTCTAACACTTAATCTGGGGAACCCCTATCCTGGGTTGAGCAATAAAATCAAAAGTTGGGACAAGGAAAAAATAAAGTTAGTTTTTTTTAAAAACTTAAAATCAGACTATAAGATCTTATTGAATTTTTCGGTTGATTGATTTTTCTTCTATTCTTTAACACCCTGTAAGCCATTGCATCTGCGTGACATTATTGCCTTGTTTGAAATGATTATAAAAAAATGGAAAGACAGTTGATTACAAACAAAAAAGAAATGGCAGTTAATATACAAACTGGCTTGGCTCATTCCCAGCAGTATGAGCCACACAGACAATTTTATACCCAGTAACCTGTGTAATTAGGGATTATATATGGAAATTTAATTCTTTGTGCAATGAGAAAATTCCCCACTAGGTTGAAACATGCAACTAACCACCATTCAATTTACTTACCTTATCAATCTAGTTGAGTTCATGGTTTGGGTCAGCAGTTACTTGATTCTGTAGGTCTTTATTCTAGGGCATGAATTTAATCTCCATATAAACAATCTCCTTGAGAAGGAGATAGGATAAATGTAGTTCTACTTATAAAGTATTCAGCCATCATCAAAATCGCCAGCTACAAGTCACAGAAGAAGAAAGCACCAGTAGCATTAGAAAACAACCAGATTTTCCTGTCTATGATGTTGAGAAAATTTGTTAACAGATCAAACTCTTATAATCTTGCTCATAAGAGAGACAAGAGGAAAGATTTGAAAGGATCTGTCAATGTTTCACTAACATATGTTTAATAGTAAATCTACCATTTTTCACTGCCATACAAGAGTTGGTGCACGATTAAAAACTGCATATATAACATACTTTGCAGATGGGGTAAAGTGGAAACCAGTCAAAACTATAGCAGAAATAGAGATGGAAAAAAGAAGGGTACACATTAGCCTTTCTGTGATTAGGCTAAAATAATTAACATATAGCAATGTTATAGTAAGCAACTTAAAGGAGATAGTGTATGTGTTTGTCAGCCAAGTACTTAAATAAGACTAGTACAGAATTCAACAATGTAGTTAACTTTGCTTAGTAAAGTGGGGGTTGGGTAATTCAACATTGGGTATAATTTTGCAATCACCTGTATATTTGGTGTGTCTGTGAAAATGGATTGGTCTGATAAGTATATTAAGGACCATTTTCCATCGTCATTGTGATTTTTTTCTTGACACCTGACGAGGTCTGGAGAATGGATGAGCTGAAATGGGTTAAACAATGGCAATTACATAAAGAAAGAGTTCAACTGGAATTTTAAAAAATACCAAGTACTGTGAGCTTGGATGTGTGGTCGGTGTAATGCATAATGCCTCAGAATTGTTAATTGAAGAGCAGAGTTCCAATTCCAGAGTTGGGTTCGTTATATTTACTTTACAGTAAAGTATAAATAAATAAATGTATTTACTTTTTCAGCTTCGCCATTTATGATTATTTCTCTTTTGTATGTTTGGGTTTTTATTTTCCCAACTAATATTTTTGAAGTGTTCGATGAAAAAGATGCCTTTTTAAAGAAAAAAAAACAAAAAAAACAAAAAAAAAAACAAAGGATAAATGTTGCCTAAATTATGCAAAAATAAAAAAAATAAAACTGATATGTTAATGGATATATTTTCCAAAATTACACAAAAATATCTTTAAATACTAAAGAGTAAATTTTATTCAATCAAATCACCATTGGCTTCAACCATGGCCTCCAGACGACTTTGGAATCTCCTGCAACTCTTCTAGACGGTCTCCTTTTTTAATTTGGTGAATGCTGCCATAATCCTTGCCTTTGATGTTACAAGGAGTTTTGTTGGTATCTCGCGTAACTGTGCTCCACATATAATAATCCAAGGAGTTACAGTCTGGAGAGTTAAGTGGCCAGATATAAAGGATGATGTGGTTGCAAAAATTGTCTGACAGCTATGACTGGGTTCTCCTGCTAGTGTGGCATGATGCAGAGTCCTGTTACCAGACATACGATCTTCCAGCAGCTACCCTCTTGACCTAGAAGCCTCTGTGTTGGGTCCGAGGCCCTGTGAGAAGATGAATGGAGGTATAACGTCACCATCATGCCAAACACCATGTTGTTGATATATCATCCAATTCATCCCAAATCCATTGCACTGTCCTCAGACTGACACCCACGTTTGTACTGGAGATTCTGGCACAAATGCCAAGCAACACAGTATGGTGTTTGCAAATTTCTAGCAGAATTATTTGTGTCATAGTGCTCTTTATCTCACAGTGCTCAACTGATCCTACTATACTGTGCAGTCAACAAAATCGAAAACAATGTGCATGCACAAAATTAAAAATATAAATGGCGACAATTTGCCCATCGCATCCTCTGTGTGTGTGTGTGTATATATATATATATATATATATATATATATATTTGGGCAGCAATCCTGCTTTTATACGTTTCATTAAAGATGACTGACAAAGTATAGCATTTAAGCTTTTTATTTAATTTTTCTTATGTTCCGATAAGTTTTTTTCTTTTCTAGACATAAGGTCTGTAAAAACAAAATAATGTCCAAATGTTTTCTATATCCAAGTGCTTTCAGATATTCTTTTAGCCATTATCAAGGATGTTTTTTAATTTTTAATTGTAACTGAATATATGCGTGCGTGTGTGAGTTTGTCACTTAGCTGAATGATGTTACCTTCAGTATCGCAACTCCAGAGTTTCTTAGGTGGACTTATCTGTCCACTTTTCAGGAGGTATAAACAATCCCACACACAGATGTACATGTATATATGAATATAAAAGCAGACCTCGAGATCAACAATTGGCAACAACAGTGTTTCATACTTAAACACAATCTTCATGATTTGATTTGTTTAATTATGAAACCGACTGTTACCACTTGGTGTTCACCTCAATTGTCCATGTTTATGTTTGCAAACACTATTCATGATATTGAGCACTGTAATCCATAAATAGAGCATATGTTAAAACTATATTTTTCCATATGTGTACGTATATATTGCACATGTGGATTCTCCCACCTAGTATGATGTGGGTTCAGTAAATTTTAAGTTTTTACTGAACAACCTGCACAAGTCAACTGTGTAAGGTAGTCAATTGCCTGTTCGTCCTACAATGTTGGCACCACATCCTGCACATTGTATTATATACATGTTGTAGTAAAGAAAAAAAAAAAAAAAGACTGTCAACTTATAGTAGCAACTGCAATAGATTTCTTCTGTTTCTCAACCGCAACACTTGTAGTCAAATCGCAGTTCAAATGATAGCCCGTCATAACAGTCCAACAAAGTAGAAACAACGAAATGGGGTTACATGTCCAACCTTCACGTCTCACGAGCAAAAAATACGTGTTCCATCTGCCAGCTCAGAAAATCTGCCTTTATAAGCGAAAAACAACGGCTTTGGTTCATCGATAGATCTTTGATTGGTCAAGCCATTCAGGGGAGGGGAGAACATTAGCATAGATTCTAGTCATTGAAGTAGATTTTTGCTAACTACTTTTTGTAATTTTTCTTTGGCAGATCGCACACAGAACACAAACTATTTTTCAGGGTAAATGATTATTTCTTTCACTATAATACAACAGCCAGGATGAACACTTATCCCAGAAAGATTGTAATTGTTCTGTCCAGTTGTCAGGAGGTATCAGCAGTTGACTGCAAATTTTTCTCATTTTTGTTTTTTTTATAGAGTTAAAAAAAATAAATTATACACCATATTTATTGGTGTTGATTTGCATGTAGAATATCACAATTTAGTGAATTTAGAGAATAATGGTGAAACTTTTCAAAATAGAAAAAAAAAAAAAAAAAAAAAAAGCTCTCAATGTATTACCTGGATTTATTTCTTGATAGGATGAGACTCCATAAGCATCAACAATTGATTGAAATCCACTTGTAAATTTTGTGGTACGAATGTAAGTTGGTGGATTCTCAGGTGTGCTCATACGATTCAGGATATTTGGGGCATGACTGTTACTCACCTCCTGAATTCAACAAAACAGAATTAATTTGAGCCATTTCATTGTCTGCGTGAGAAAGAACTTCAGAAAGGTACTAAATAGCAAAGATAAACGTTGAAATACAAAAATTATTTACCAATGTTCGGAAAAAAAAAAAAAAAATCTTTAAAAACATAACTTTGATTAAGCCCCAATTTTTTTTTACTCAAAGTAAGCAGTATTATAATTGGTACAATGTTGATGATATGGCGGGGAATTTATTCCATCCTGATAAGAAGTGGGGCGGGGGACACAGGAAAATGACAAACTCTTGGTAGGGATTTTTGACAACGTTTACATTGGTGTACCCTTACTAAAGCAAAAATACTTTGATTCAATTTTTTTCTTTTACAGTTTATCAACCTTTTGCAGGTTATTTAAAGCCAGAAAATATTTTTGGATTGTAAGAATATTTTTTTTTTTTTTTTTTACACTAAGGTTCACCCTGTACAAGGCTACTCAATGTATATGGTTACATTAAGAGGTAGTTTGTATGGATTAAAGTGGAAGATAATGGTCAACTCTAGACTTGAACAAGTTAAGATTGTAGTGACCAGGGAAACATCCTCTTGGGATTTGGGGGAGATGAGTTACAGACACAAGTCCTACAATTTAGCCCTTACCAGGGGGAGAAGAGATAGATTCATAGCTTTTCCAAGGGGATTTGAATAAGTGAATATAACAAACATGACAGGAATTAGAACTTGGATATCCAATTTCTATTTCTGAGCTATTATTCATTACTCCACCCCATATTCCAAAGTGGTCAGTCATTTAGGTACTGACCAGGCTTGACATTGCTTAACTTCAGGAATCATATTTGAAATCGGCTCTGTAAGTTCTCATTCTTATCTGATATCCATTAAAGGCTAGGGAAACCAAAAACAACAACAGTTCAAAAGATTGCAGTCATTCACAAATGGAATTGCTGTCTTTTCCTAACAGCTTTACTGTCACTTCAAGTAAGACCTTTGTCTTTGGAGGAGAAGGAGGCGGGGGGTCAATAACTGCAGAGAGGATTATAAGTTTTTCCAATATGCAATAAACAGGGAGAACTTAATAAAGGGGAAATTGAAAGATTATTTAAAAGTTCAAAAATTGCAAAAATTAATAAACAGGGTGGCCATAATAAGCTCAGCAGGGTTACAAAATTTACTAAGAAAAATATGTAAAATAAATAAATCAAATAATAAACAAACAGCATCACCCTTCTTCACCAAAGAGCAAATACTGTCTGGACTCATATTCATCAGGTCATAGAATTCTAACAATTCTTTTCACATTGCAAATGACCACCAGCATGCAGAGCATCAAATTCATTTTCCTTCAGCTATGTATGTTGTAAATTCATTTCAGAAATGCTAAGAAGCATTTTTTAATAAAATTATCATATGCTTAAATCTCAGTGGGCCTCATAAAAATTGTTAATTCAAGATGACACTGGAAATATAAGCACTGGAAAATTATGATATAGATTATTTTCAGAGAGAGGGGGGAGAAAGAGAGAGGGGGGAGAAAGAGAGAGGGGGGAGAAAGAGAGAGGGGGAGAGAGAGGGAGGGAAGGAAGCAAGAGAGAGAGAGGGAAGCAAGAGAGAGAGAGGGAAGCAAGAGAGAGAGAGGGAAGCAAGAGAGAGAGAGGGAAGCAAGAGAGAGAGAGGGAAGCAAGAGAGAGAGAGGGAAGCAAGAGAGAGAGAGGGAAGAAAGAGAGAGAGAGGGAAGAAAGAGAGAGAGAGGGAAGAAAGAGAGAGAGAGGGAAGAAAGAGAGAGAGAGGGAAGAAAGAGAGAGAGAGGGGAGAAAGAGAGAGAGAGGGGAGAAAGAGAGAGAGAGGGGAGAAAGAGAGAGAGAGGGGAGAAAGAGAGAGAGAGGGGAGAAAGAGAGAGAGAGGGGGAGAAAGAGAGAGAGAGGGGAGAAAGAGAGAGAGAGGGAAGAAAGAGGAGAGAGGGAAAGAAAGAGAGAGAGAGATACACATACATGCAGACAGCGTTAACAAGACAGATAGAAATGACTCACCTTTCCATGTTGTAAGGCGGCATGGACTTGGCCAAGGGCCATTACAGGTGTCCAGCATTCGGCAATAAGGCTATTGTGAGAAACATCAAAATTAAACATATTCAGAGTGTGGTAGATGGCTTTTATCTTCTCCACTTTAGTTCTCCACACATACAATTCCTTTTTGGCGCCAGTTAAAACACGATGACGGTGGTCCTTAGTCTGATTAAGAACCTAGAGAAAATAAAATAAACTGTCTATATTTCTGAGATGAGGTATTATGTACACTATTTACATTATCTGGACTATTGTCCTTATCTTTGTTACCATATTTATCACAATGTTTCAACTGTTGCACGCTCCAGCCTTCTTCAGGTGGTTGGAATGTCGAACTGAACCCTTTATTTCCCTTGCTGGGGGTAGACTGTTCTGGTTCCACGTGCCATGCCTAATGGATGTCAGTTATCAGTTATCTCCTGTTAATTCTCTTCTCCAAATTCTCCTTAATGACACATGGCACAGTGGATAAATGGACAGTCCAGAATTTGACTACTTTAATCAGCGATTGTGATTGTTAATTTAAGCATCTGACCAGATATTCTCTATATCTGATTTTGTTGTTACCTGTTCCCAAAAGTTTACATTTATTTATCTATTATTTAATTCTCTTTTAATCAAGTGAGTGGCTGTCCCAAAGACCCCAGCCCACAGACTTTATTGCGGGTCATAAAACAAAATACTTTATACTGAGAAAAAAAAAAAATCTTACACCTTCCACTTCCGTATCCTAATCATAGTGAACATTATCAGACATTAACAGCATTTTCTCTATTCCACTAAGCAGGATTTAATTGTCTATTTCAACAATGCTCAAAAAGGGTTTACAATGATTCAAATTTAGCTCATTCAGTTGAAAAACCAGGTTTAAATTAAAAACTGGGAACTGAATTTAAAACATTTTTTCAAGGAAAATTGTATAAATGCTCTTAACCACTATACTCAAAAATGTTACTTCTCCAAAATTAAAATGACAATTGTTCTGATTTCCGTGTAGCAACATAGCTGGTAAATTAATTGTATTTGTTCATTTAGAATGACCAAACGTTAGTGAAAATAAGCATACTATGTTGTTCCAAAGCTGAACAAATATAAGGACAACTATTTTATAATTTTTGCTTTACTGATAGTAAAACAATCAAATTTCAAATTTAACTTGTTTGCCCATTTATAATAGAATATTTTTGCAAGACACTGATGAGTGTTGAAATCGTCACAGTATTGTTGAAGTTCTTGCTAACATTTTTTGTCGAGATTTACAAACTCTACATTTCGTTTAATGTCCTTCAATGTTTTGCGGTTTGATTTAGGATTTACCAGATGTTAAACTGAGCTGAGCTACTAACAAGGTATTCACTTAATGGTTAATTATCTTTGGTTGACTTTTACTTCTTTGTTCTTGTTAAGTATTTATTTGTGGTTGTAATTAAATACTGTTTTATCTTAACATTGAAGTCTTCAGTTATAATTAATCACTAATGGCCACCGTACATGAAAAAAAAAAAATTTCTTGAATTTTATATGACTTCATGGTAAACAATATTTTTTAAGAAAATTTCTTTTTTTTTTTTTGCTTAATAGCAAAGGATAAATTCTTAGGATTTTTTACTCTTGAGTATGCAACATACAACTGGCCATGCATAAATATTTCTGGAACCAAACTCCAACTTTTAAAAGTGTTTGGCCTTATGATTTGTTTATAGTTCTTGCAGGGCAAACTGGAAACTGGATTCTTGTATAAAATCTTAAAGAAATATATGCAAGAAACAATATTGCATTTTTATTAAAGAAATATTTGTTATTCTAATCATTAAATTATTTTTAAAATAGTAGGAATATTTTGTATGTTAAATAATAAACCTTAATTTTTCCAAAACATTTACTGAAAATTTATTGTACTAATCTATGCACCCTAGTAAATCCAACTGGACCCTTTTACTCATTTTTACTTCTCGCCCAAATCTGGTCTTAATCGGTGAATGTATGGCTATTTTAGAAGGTGTGATGGACGGAGAGATGGACAGACTAATGGAAGTCAGTTTATATAATAGACTACATTTATTCCAAGATATATTCATTTTACCATGGTAGAGGGCGTACTTGTTACAGTGATCCCAAGAGCAAAGACGTCTAGAGTTCCAACTCCTGTAGGGTCACCCATGACAAGAAGGTCGAAGAGGAAGGACCATTCTGAACATGGCCAACTCCCGAAAACCCCAACAGCAGAATAGGCAAATATCGACGTGCTCTCAACGACCAAAATAGTGAAAGAGGGCAGCACCAGTCGGGCTGGCATAGCTAAAGCAGACCTCTATAGACAAAGAATCCAACCACTTGATGCAACCAGGTTTACTAGATCTCATCTATTTCAATCCCTAATGAGGGAGGCACTCCTGGCCAAGTGTGTGGGCTTTTTCATTGCGCAGAGTTGTCCACTGCGAATGGCCTTGTCAAGCGCTATGATTCACAGCTATCTCTGCCACTGCCACTGGGGGGTGGGGGTGAGAAAGGATGACAATCCTGATTCTCGGATGTGAGCAGTGCCAACAACAAATATTCAGTTTTTCTGTAACACTGCGGTTGTTATCAGACAGGAAGGGAAATTAACTCACACAAGAGATATCCATTTTAATTTCATTCAAAGTGTGTGAGAGACACAGAGAGAGAGAGAGAATTTTCATAATTTAATGACAAAACTAAAAATATATTTCTGCAAAGTTTTAAAAAAAAAAAAAAAAATCTCTAAAAAGTAATTTTATTACCAAATAATTTCCGAAAATTACAGTAAGAGTTTTTCTTCAATTTGATTGTTTTTGCTCAGCCCACACTAAGGGTTGTCCAGACAGAAGTGAGAGGGGAATGTATTATTCTAGTATCATTTTAAACTCAGTTAAATATTGTGTTTGTATGTGTGCAAACTCACATGCAGATTGCGTGAGAGAGAGAACAGCATTGTTTTTTTACATAAGATATATTAATAAAAAAAAAATAAAAAATAAAAAAAATTGGCAAAAAGCATAAAAACATTTCCATTAGAGGGATAAAAATTTTCCCCAAGTGTTTTACATTTTAGAAAGTTATCTCCCTTGCACAAGCAATAATTTCCAATACCATTATTATGACATACATTTTCCCCCAAGATGAAACCAGGTGAAAAACACTCCATGAAAGCCGAGAACAATAATTTAAAAATGTATATATATATATATATATTTATTTAAAACACCATTTTTGACAGCATAATAAAAGCCTTTACTTTAAAGTTTGTTTATTTTAATCATTTCATTCCAAGCAAGGACATAAAGCCTCTAAGATGCAAGTGATTACAGAGAATGAAAGAAACTGAGTAAATATTATGGAGTAGAAACAACAATAAAAGAATATGATTCAAAAAGACAAATGTTGCATTTAAATTTTTGAAGAGTGTAACTGACAAGAAAGCAAGAAATCGGAAGAAAGTTCCACAGGCGAGAAGTGTGAGAAGAAACTATCAAAAGAGAAGCTACAGTTATATTGAAATTCTTGAGATGTAAAAATATAATATGTAGAAACACCGATTCTTTCAACGTGGACTTCTAAAAATTATAAATGATAATTTCAGTTCTGCTGCCCTTTTTAAGGGATTGTGTCTATTGATTTTTAGGTTTTTTGTTTTGTTTTTTTTAACTTGAGATAACTGATTCCAGAATTCTATGTTGGATCCTTAACAGTATTTGCCTGATTTAGACATTCAATAATTTTTTTTTTTTGAACACAAAAGAATGTGTGTGTTGTCAAAGAATCAGAGAAAAGTTCCAAATTGAAGAAACTCACCAATTCCAAATCTTGTAACCTTGTGGTCACTCCAGTGAGCGTCTCTTGGCGTTCTTGAGCTGTGTCTGGACAAGGATAAATGGTAGCATGGAACCTAGAAATCAATGAAAATGATAAAAGGAATTCTTACTTTCATATATGGCATCCAATCAAAAAATCTCATTATTAGCAATACACAATAGAGGCAAAGATGTTGGCAAGATTAATGTGTGTAATAATTAGGTTTGTCATTTAGCTGATTCATGTTACCTTCAGCATCCTGATTTCAGAATTTCATAGATGGACCCATCCATCCACTCCTCAGAGGATATCAGCAATTAACTGCTTTTTTTTTTTTTGCGAGTGCTTATCATTGGTGACAGTTTTTTTTTACATTACTCTTTGTATGTTTGTGTGCATATATATATATATATATATATATATATAGATATGAAGAAAAATATACGGAAAAAACAAACAAAAATCCTTATATATATATATATATATAATATATTTATTGTTTATACGTTATTTTTATAGATACAAATATTTAAGTAAAAGCTCTGTTTATAATAAACTGTATTAATTACATTTACCAGCCTGAATGTCAAAGAAATTTCATAGAAAATATGCATCCTCCGACAGGAATCGAACCTGTATCCAACACAGAATCATCACATAACCTGATGTGCCATACCATTCAGCCACAGAGGAAGTGTCTGTGGCTGAATGGTATGGTGTGTCAGGCTATTTGGCAGTTCCATGTGGGATGCAAGTTTGATTCCTGTTGGAGGACACAAATTTTTCTTTGCAATTTCTCAGACATTCAAGCCAGTAAATGTTGTTAATACTGTTTATTATAAACACAGCATTTACTTAAATATTTGTATCCATAAAAATAATGTATAAATAAATATATTAAAATAATTGTTGATCCATTTCATAACAAACAAGATAACCAACACATGAAAGCAAACATTACAATAATATTAAGAAAATATTAAGAAAATAAAAAAATTAAAATCAATAAACCAATTCACAAACTATGAATACATATTGGTTAGTTAGGAGGTTATCAGTCATGAATGAGTCGTTTCTTACAACAACAGCTGATCCCATCATGTACTGATATAATTGATTTGGGTGTATATTTGTCTTGTGTAATAAGTAAAAGGTGTTAATAAATAGAAAATAAATCTTTATATATCACAATAATACATAAGGATAAGATGAAATGTAAAAGTCCTGGTGCATACGAGATATAGATATATAGAGGGAGAGAGAGACTTGGTGGAAGCATGCATATATATATATATATATATATATATATATATATATATACACTTTATATTAATTGGAGAGTGGATAAATGAAACGGCCAAATATAAGCAGGTGTGTACGCATGTGCAGGTGTGCATATGCAGACAAGCAAATAAATAATCGTTAAATTTATGCACGAGGTGTAAAATGTAATAGCGCTCAATGTGGTTTTACAGAGCAAAGATATGTATTAGTACATATACGCGTACCTACGTTTTTGGCGGGTGACTAAAGAAACTATAGTTGCACACCAAAAACATAGGTACGCGTATATGTACTAATTTATAAACAATGCGTTTTGCCAAGAGTGTCTGCAGGGATATCATCAAGTCTACATGCTTTGTGGAGATCCAGTTTAGAGATGGTAGCAGAAACAATGGATGGGTACATATCACTCAATAGAGACTCAGTTCTAAATGCAAAGATTCCCTATATGAGTCAAGAGTAGAATTAGAAGAAAATTTACAAGCAAAGCATTCTGCATTATCAGCAGATGTTAACACCTGAAATTGAGTGAATATTTGGTTGGTTAATTTTGTTTAGTGGCATATCAACCTCTATGAGCTATTTAATGCCAAAATCTAAATATTTTGAACACAATTTTATGGCTTCAACTAAATATATTTTGAATGCAACTGTACATCTTCAACTTTTAAAAGGTATTGTTGGTAATTTTACTATAAAAATTTATTTTTATACTTTCATATTGTTTTGTTTGGGGGTTCACTATTTGCACTAACTGGTTCTACCACATGGGGTCAGGGCAGCCCTGGGAACAACAGCAATTAAGAAAGGATTCCATGCTCCTCAAAAACCTCCAATCTCCCAATCTGAGGAATTGTTGCCAGATGTAGTTTATCACCATACCCAGGAGTGAGTGAAGAGACTTACTCTTATTTAAGACACTATTACAGAGCCGCCAATAGTCATGTGAACCAAGCTTGTCAGAGGTTATACAGTACATCATTCAGCAAACAAAGGCTTAGCCTCTTTGAGGAGACTTTTACAATTATCATGAGCAAACATGTACTAAACAGATGAGGATCATGTATAAAAAACTTAATTAGGAATAAAAATAAAAATGCTGGTGAGCAAGTAAAATTACCAATAATTGGTATGATCCTACTTAGTAGCGTAGCTAGAGAGAAGTGATAGGGGTAGTCTAAATGGGTTGACACTTGGCTTATTTTGTTTTACAGCATATCAACTTCAATTGGTTATTTAATGCTGACAAGATTTTTAGGATGGGTTTCTATGAACAGAATATTCTTTGTAAGAAATTAGTTTGTAGATCCGGTTTCACTGACATACTTTTGTAACGAGGTTTTTTGTCGAGAGTCAAATGTATTGCTGGTAATATTTCTTTTTCAAAAATGTATTGCTGGTATTTTAACTATAAAAATCTATTTTTATACTTTCATAATGTTTGATCCCAGTTTTTTTGGGGGGTGGGAAACTATTTGTCTATATCTGGGACCCTAAGAGGTGTTACCACCCCAGATCAGGGTTAAACTAGGAACACCAGCAATTATGAGGTGATTCTACATTCCACAACACAACCTGGATGTAATTTATCGTCATATCCAGGACAAGCGACACTTTTCGGGCTGCTGCATAAGCCTGTATTGAAATAAAAAGGGCTTTCATGTTGAGTCAACAATGGATATCTCCATAGATTTCATTTTAGTAAGTCTTAAACAATCCTTGACCTTTATATAAGCTTCTACCTTGAGTGGCCCCCGGGCCTTGTACAGAATGAACCTTACTGTTAAAAAAGTAAATCTGAAAGACTCACAATCAAAATTGAAGGCATGAAAGTAAATTTTTTTTTCATTCATTTCTGTGTCTAAAACATCTGTCCATTTTATGTTTGCATAAAAATGATTTCATCAGTCATGGACAGATAATGAGAAAGGAAGGTTTGGAGAATTTAACACTCACAAGTTATATCTCTTAAGAAAGCAGCAAGCTGCCTAATTGACAAGTTAGAGCAAATAGATGGAGGGACAAATTATGGAGTGACATAAATAAGAAACTATTGCTGAGAGTACAAAGGAAGCTATGGAGAGACATGAGCACTCACATCAGATCTGGCACAGAGACAGAAAATACTACACTGATTCTTACCCCTCACAAATTTTACGGAGCCTGTTTTTCAGTTGTTCTCCTTGATAAAAGACAATGAAAACGGTTTTCCTGACTTCATCACCCTAAAATTAAAAAAATAAAAATAAATACAGTGATACCTCAGCTTAAATCATTTTGAGTTAAGTCATTTTCAAAGATATGTTGGTTTTTCTTAAATATTATATGGAAAAATAAAACTTGTCTCAGGTCATTTTACTCAGATTTACATTGGCTGTTAAAAATATTAGAAATGTCTAAACACCAAAATAAACATAAACACATAAAATCATATTTAAATAAATTTAATAATTTTATATATATATATATATATATATATATATATATATATATCATCAAAAACAAATAATAGAATCAAAGTATATTCAGTAGATGTTTTTATTTCAAATTCCTGCCAACGAGCAGCACACGTGCATTGTTTCCCAGTCCAACACCAATTTTGAATTCAGACTTGTTTACATCTTTGCTCTGCCATTGACATTCTTCCAGTTACATTTCAATTGTGATTTAGAATACATTTTTGCACATGGCTCCAAAGAAAAGTTCCTTGTGCAAGTGCTAATGCTAAACATAAATCTATATTGCTAGAAGATGAGGTCGAAATTAATTATTTTATTCTAAATACTGTATGTACATACCATAAATATTGTCATAGGCAACGTAGAGTGCTTATTTGCGGTTTATAGTGTGGTTATTATGACTTAAATAGTTTTTCAACCTAAGTCATGACTTCTGGAACCAATTAATGATGTAAGGTAAGGCATATCTTGTATACCAATAATATCAACATGATAAATATAATACAAGATGTCAAAGTCTCTTTACAATTTAAAAAAAATTATTACAAAAGCAAATGAACAGACAAATATGTGAAAATTGTTACAAAATTAGGAGGAGATAATGAAGTTTTTTTTGTTTGTTTTTTTTTACTAATTTAATCCACCTTTATATGGGCACCATTCATTGAACGGAGCACATCAAGACAGTAATAAATTTCTTCCATGTTCACTGTAGCATAACTTCATCAATGGTGGCAATGGCATCAGTGATCTTTTACTTTAGATCAGTGATGTCCTATACCTTTGTTTGATACACAATAGCTTTAACATAACCCTATAGAAAGAAGCCCAGAAGAGTGATATCTAGTGAACAAGGTGCCCAGAGAATTGGGCTATCTCTTCCAATCCGCCAGTCTGCAAATGTTTAATTTAGGAACCCACAAACAGGCAGTCCCCAATGTAGTGGTACTATATGAAGACATAACCAGTTTGAAATTTTTTTATTATATATATATATATATATATATTATTTAAAAATTATAACATAAATATGTTATAAAATCACTACAAAAATAGCCATTTTGTTTCAACATCTGATTTCTTATCAAACGATGTTGAACCTAAAAACATCTTTGTTAGAAGAGTTAGTACTAATCCTAATTCAACATCATTACTTGACAAGACTCCAGAGGTGTTAAAACAAAATGACTATTTTTGTAGTGATTTTATAACATATTTTATGTTATAATTTTTAAATAAATAATTATATTTGCTCTACTCTGTATTGAGCACTCTTTTAAGAATAGTAATTGTTGATAATTGGAATTTATTCCATATACACCAATCCTATACTTGGAGATTATATATATATATATATATATATATATATATATATATATATTAGTTGTGCTTGAATAAATGGCTAGTGAAAGAAGGTTTAGCAGAGATAAAAAAAAAAAAAGCAGTAAATTTGTTAAGAGCTACAAAGAGGATATTGTGGAGAGCCACAATTGTCTGTAACCTGAAGGGACACAGCACATAGCTGGTGCTACCACATATCTTCTCTACAGTCAAACATCTGTTTTGAGAACCTAAAATCACTACACTGTTAAACTCTTGTTTCACTGTAAAAAAAATTCATTTTTTTATATTATATATATATATATATATATATATATTTTTTTTTTCTTGAATTAATAATTTTAATCAAAATTTTTAATTTTTTTTTATCAGTAAATTTCATTAGTTTTGTTTGAAATTGTATTTTATTTTTTAAAATCCAAATAGTTAAGTTTTAATGCTTATTTTCTTGAACCCTTATTTGATGTGATACTGCATATTTTTATGAAGATATGAACCTCAACAATCACATTATTATAGGATCATATAGAAATAACAGCATCTGTAAAAGTGATGTACAAAACTAACCACTAAGGATATAACATTTTTACTGTTTTATATTAACTGGCTGTTATATGCAAGTCATACCAGAAAATAACAGATGTCTGAATCAAATTTAATGTCCATCAGGGACCTTTGATCAAAAAAGAGTTGATCTGTGGTGACCTCAATATGTATTGGGTTCAACGTAAAAGATAGTTAAATAAGCTTTCTACTCAATGTCACATCAGAACCATAAAAGAGCCAAATGCCTAAGAGAGTTGAACAAGGTGTATTCATTGCCAAGGATTGTAGAATTGGGACACAAAGGATGTTGAAGGAAGTGCCAACCTAAACAGGAAGTCAACCTAGCTGAATTTCAGAAGGTTACTTACAGTACCTGGTGTTCCCAAGTGGTCCCCCATCTAAGTACTGGCCAGATTTGACACTGCTCAACTTCAGTGAAGGAACAAGATTTGGTGTTTTCAGCTTGATTTGACTGTAACCCAAAAACCACCGGGGGAGAGCTGGACTCCCTTGTATTCTCACAAGAAGATCTAACGTCCTAAGAAAGTTTTCAAAACCATATACCCTCCACAACTGATGGTCATTTAACAGAATCCAGAAGTGAATGAACAATTATTTTATCATAAAAAAAATAAAAAATAAAAAAAAAAATAAAATAAAATATTGGTCTAATATTTATTATCAAAGTTACATGCAGAGGAAGGGACATTCAGTAAAGAACATGGTGAGAAAGCCGTTTCTAAACCATTTCAATCATTTGTAGACAAAAATGGGTTAGAATCTGCTCCTTTACCCCATTCGTTTAGAAACTTACCGTAACTGGATCTTCTAGGGGATTCTTTATTTCATCAAAACGCGGAAAGACATTACCCCGACAAGCAAACCACATGAGTCGTTCAAATGCTGGAAGCCTTTCTCGGTTGATGACACCAGTAATGAATCTGAAAATAAGAACAGATTTGAGTAAGATAAGTTGAACTTGGTAAATTCAGGATAATTCCAATGTTGTACAGGTAAGCCTATACAAAAATTTTGTCCAATATGCTTCATGACTTGGTAGTGTGTTTTGAATATATTTAATAAAAAAAAAAAAAAAAAAAAAAAAAAAATGCTGGACTTTTCAAATTCATATTTTATTTGTTAGTGGTCAGTCATGTTTATCTAATACAGACAGTACATACATAAAAACAGCCTCAGATTAATAGGACACTCCCACACCACTATGCCGACTGACCACACAAAAGTGAAAACATTAAAACTCCTACTAGACAGACACAATTATGAATACAGATTATGATCCGATGCCTGCTTAGACATATTAGAATTTTTACAAACTTGCATACATATAGAATTATCTACGGTTTTAATACAAATGATACATGACTGACCAATGAGAATCAAACCACATAAAATTGAAAACACCAAAGATCTGTTTTTTGTCTATTTTCTCACAAAGTTTTAATAAAAGTGAAACATGTTAGATTGATAAATGTTAACTATTTGTTTTTTATTTTATTATCCTATCAGATTCTGATCTACATCTGATTTTCAACATGCGCACACACACACACACACATATATATATATATATATATATATAAAAAATGGATTTTTATTTTTTTTATCTTACATATTTTTATTACTTCAAACATTATTTTTAGTGGATACCCATATTTGAGTAGATCCCCTATTTATTTTAAACACTATTTCCTCTACTAGCTTGCAAACTCAAAAAATGATCATGCAGGCTGGTAAATGAAATAAATACTCTTTTAAATAAGAAACTGTAATATGAACATTTCAGAATGTTTGGTTGTCAATCTGAGGACAGTGCAGAGGATTCAGAAAGAGTTGGAGGAGTCTAATGGTGATTACAAAGGTGTTTTGAGTGATCACTAATGATGGCAATGTTATACATCCACAGGGCCTCAAACTCAACACAGAGACTGACATCAAGTGCCTTGAGGAGGTCATGCTTCACTGGGTCAAGAGGGTTGTTGCTGGACAACATTATATCTGGCAATAGGTCTCTGCACCAAGCCACACAAGAAGAACAGTTATGGCTGTCAGGTAATTTCTGCAACTTCATCGCCACTTATCTGGCACCTAACTCTCCAGACTGCAACCTCCTTGATTATTATGTATGGGGTACAGTTGTGAGAGACCAAAAAACTCCTTGTAACAACAAAGATGAACTGAAGACAAGGATTATGACAACATTCACCAACTTAAACAATGAGACGGTCTAGAAGAGTTGCAGGAGATTCCGAAGTTGTCTGGAGACCGTGGTTAAAGCTAATGGTGATTTTATTGAATAAATTTACTCTTTAGTATTTCAAGATATTTTTATGTGATTTTGGTAAATATATCTGTTAAAATGAGATGTCAGTGTTATTTTCATTTTGGCATAATTTAGACTTCTCCATCGTACCCTGTATATAACCTCTCCCAAAAACTCGACTGAAATAAGCTGTTTTCATCCAGTTATCTATGCTAAGTTCAAAACAAAAACAAATGCCAAACACTTATATTTTCCCAATTGAAAAATTAGGCAGTAGAAAATGGCCAAGTAGAACAAGAGAAATAGTTTTCCCCAAGAAAATGTTATGAAGGAATTTTTTTTCTTCAGGTCAAATTCAAAAATAGGTAAGCCAATCTTAAAACTTGTGTAGATTATGTAAATCTTTTCTCTGCAAATATTTAGAAAGCATTACAATCATTTATTGTATTAATTTTTTTATTAATTTTATCATGTTGCTTCTAATCCAGGAATGAACTGTAAGAACGTCCCCTACCCTAAATTTATAGACAAATCCTATGGATGCAGGCTGGATATTCTTCCTAACCAATAAAAACACACCACTTCTCAATCTTGTCTGCTATATTTTTGTTCTTTCTTAAAGTCAAAATGCTATAATCACTTGACTGCATCCCTTTTGCATGTAAACATAATTCTTACTTTAGGAAGTTTTTTGTCTTATTACAGTTCCTTTGCCTGGTTTTCATTTGCATCTATGTTGTTTGCTTAATATTATTTTTACCCTGTTCTTTTTCTTTTGTTTCATACTGAGAACTTTGTCAATTCCATTTGTTGAGAATTTTACCAATTACATCACATTAACAATGCCAGAACTAAATACCATTCCTCTGATTGGTGTCATTATACAGGTTTCTTTGAAAAATATGTGCATGCTGTGATATTATAAATAAGGCAGTTCAATAAGTTTAAACATTTCAGAAGTCAGTTATTTCATATATGGCAAATTATGATTTATAATATCTGTTAAAATTTCATAATTAAAAATTGTGAACATGGCTAACTTCCCTTTATACATTGCTTAATTCCTTATACTCCAAAGCTGTGATCTAAATTCTAAGGTAGTTATCACTTTCAGGACAGAAAATGGCTTTATTTGAATACCTATTTTTATGTCCAGAATAGAAGTGTAGGTTGACATTAAGGATAGGCTCAGATTAAAGGGCAAGTTGGAAAGTACATTCAAACTTATTTACAAAAAAAAAAAAAAAAAATGGAGAAAAGATTGGAATAAAAAGACAGGTTGGAAAAAAATGTAGAAAAATAATTTTATTAATTAACAAATAATTTCTGAAAAGTTAAATAGAATCTTATAACAATTTCTTTTATGGTTTAAAAAACTAAGTTTTTCATTTTTTATTTTTTTCAAAATTTATGATTGTATTACTCAATCCAGGGTGGAGGTTGTCCTGACTGATTGAGAGAGAGAGATGCCTTATTTCAAAATTGGTCACATTGCATGCATGCATGCACATTAAATGGTCCAAGCATATGTCACTTGCACACAAAACGGACATACGTGCAAAATGATGAACATCTGATGACCAGAGAACCAGACTGTTCTTTTATAATGTAGATAGATACACACACAGTTTATATATTAGATAAGCAAAATCTAATAATTTTCCCAAAATTATATTAAAAAAAAAAAAAAGGTGGAAGGGGAGATCAGAATTTATAAGGATCATAAGTTTATAAGTTACATACCCAAGTTGAACAGAATTGCCAGAAGCCATGGCAGAGTTATCAGACATCATTGCATAATGATCCTCCATATACGTCTGAGGTTCATGCGCATGCTGTAAAAAGAAATAAAATTCAAAAACCCATCAATTATTTAGAAAAAAAATAAATAAATAAAAAAATCATTGATTAGGTATTTGGAGTTTAAAATATTGACTTTAGGAATTACTTTTATTTTTATTGGTTCAGAAGAACATCCAGCCTGCATCTGTAGGATCTATCTATAAATTTGAGGTGGGGGATGTTCTTAGAATGCATTCCCAGATTAGAAGCAACATAAAATTAATAAAAGTTTAATGCAATAAATGATTGGAATGCTTTCTCAATATTTGCAGAGAAAAAATTTACATAATTTAAACATGTTTTAAGATTAGTTCACCTATTTTTGAATTTGGCCTGAAGAAAAAAAAAATCCTTCATAAAATTGTCTTGCAGAAAACTATTTCTCTTGTTCTACTTGAGCATTTTCTACTGCTCAATTTTTCAATTGGGAAAATTGAAATTTTTGGCATTCGTTTTTATTTTGGACTTGAATGCTATGATTTTTGTATTCCAATACAATCATCAATAGATCCATAGGCAGTAAGGCAGCTTTTTAAAGTTCTCTTTAATGAAAAGAAGTCAGTTTTCATTGAATATAAATTTCATTTAATAACTAATTTCTTTCTATTGAATTCTTAAAAATATGGCTCTTACTTCAACTTAACTGGTTGGACGGACAGGTCTTCTCTCTCTCAATAGAACCAGGATTCTACTTGTATAAGGCTGCAAGCAGAAATGTCTAACTTCCAACCAAGTGTCACTTGATCTCTTATTTTGTTAACTTTTGGTCAAGTGGGTGGCTGCTTCAGAGACCCTAATCTCACAGACTTTATTGCTGGTCATAAAGTAAAAGATGCTTCAGACACAGATAACATCATTTAGGGCCCACTGGACTGTGTATACCCAAGTGGACATGTGAGGGATCACTTGTGGCACACCCGCTCATCCCTGGATTATTTTGGCATAGATAAATCATACAAATATATAGTCTCCACATATTCAAACTACACAGGCTAAATTTACAAGGATTAAAGCCCATGAAAATTTAGATAATTCATTCAAATGAATTAAAGATTATCCAAAATAGTTATAACATTGAAAAATCCTTTTCTCTAAGATCAATACTTGCTACATTTTTCATTTGCAAAATTTAAAGAATGTAACAATGCAGTGGCTCTGATGAAGTCATAATATATGAAATGTCATTTAGTGACTTAAGCATTGAGAGAGTTAGGAATTCTAAGTGAAAGAATAAAGATACTAAACAGTAAAAATATAGAAGATTACCATATATACTTGTGTATATAAGCCTACCTCATGTATAGTGCGACCCCTGAATTTGTTATATGAAAAACTTGATTTTTTTCCATATAGCTCATATAAAATGTGATCCCAGCTTCTGAACAATACTAGTAGGCCTAATGTAGTCAACTATTGCAGTTCTGGACATATTTTATAGCAAATGGTCTTCATTCTTTTCTGTAAAAAGCTGAGAATAACCACTTACCATAAAATATTTGATATGGCAATTTAGACACTGTACTTATGCTTTCATTTATACCTGATTACAGTAGCTCCTTTATCCTAACAAAGGTTTTTCATTATGTGCATTTTATTTTTTATACATTTTTCTATATATTTTTTCTCACTTTAATATATATATATATATATATATAAAACACTTTGCGATGGGTAAATTGTAACCATTTTATATTTTTAATTTTGCGCATACGTGTTGTTTTTATCGACAGCACAGTATAGTAGGGTCAATTGGGCACAGCCTGTGAGAAAAAGAGTATCGTGATGCAATTCACACCACCAGAAATTTAGAAATGGTATGCTGTACTGCTTGGCATTCATACTGGAAGCTGTAATATGAACATTTCAGAGTGTTTAGGTGTCAATTTGAGGACAGTGCAGAGAATTTGGAAAGAGTTGCACGAGTCTAATAGTGATTATGAACATGTTTGGAGTGATCACTAGCAATAATGACATTATACCTCCATTCATCTTCCCACAGAACCTAAGACTCAACATGGAGACTGACATCAAGTGCTTTGAGGAGGTAGTGCTGCCCTGCATCAAGAGGGTGGCTTCTGGAGGACCCTATGTGGTAACAGGACTCTGCACCATGCCACACAAGCTGGAGAACACAGTCGTGGCTATCAGTAAATTTCTGCATGTCACTCCTTACATCTGGCCACCAAACTCCCCAGACTGCAACCCCCTTGATTATCATGTGTGCGTGTGTGTGTGTGCTGCAGTTGACTGAGAGACTAACAAAGCTCCTTCATAAGATCAACTGAAGGCAAGGATTATGGCAGCATTCACTGACTTAAGCAAGGAGACTGTCCAGAAAAGATGCAGGAGATTCCAAAATCATCTGGAGGCTGTGGTTGAAGCCAATGACAATTTTATTGAATAAATTTACTCTTTAATATTTCAAGATATTTTTGTGCAATTTTGTTAAATATATCTGTCCAAATAAGATGTGTTATTTTCATTTTTATGTAATTTAGATGACAATTTATTCATCACACTATATATAGATATATGAAGAAAAATATACGGAAAAACAAAACAAAAATCCTAATATGCAATTATGCTGTTTTAATGTTAATATAATGTCAACGTTGTACGTTTCAGTCTAGTAGACCATCTTCAGGACATATTCATAAAACATAAGACTATATTCAATTCAACATAAAAAGACAATGGACATAAGAGTAAGACTAATCAAAACAGATAACAGAAATTTTTCAAGATCAGCGTTCCGTTTCAATATGATCACGTCGGCATCACATGGGCAATGTTGTGAAAACGTATTCCTAAAATAGAGTATTTTGAATGAAAAATGAAAAGAATTTTATTTTAATCTACTGTTGGATCTATATCCATATATTTGTTTACATATACATATACATATATATATATAAAATTGCACAGATATCATTTAGCACATCCAAAACAAAACCCTAGTAACATTTAATCACCATTGAGCAGACCCTAAACCTGCAACAATCCTGAGGAGTGGTCATTCCCTGAAAGAGACTCCTTGCCTTGAATGTCTAGTGGATCTAAAGCTTACTCCTGATCTCAAGTGAAATGTGTACGTTTGTGTTATCACAAAAAAGATGGATCAGTTCATTGTATCACTCCAGAAAATCTTAACATTCGATATCATACGCTATCATTATAAGAGGCAGATCAGACTGAGAACGGAGTATGGCTGCCATTTTGGGTTGGTACTGTTCAGCCTCAACAGAGTTCCAAAAGTGACTATGTCACCTTGTGTGTGATGAATTATTCTTCATTCACCCTTCATACAACAGATGAAATGTTGATAGCCTCTCACTACTCTATCATGATTACCATGGTGGATATTCAGATGAATTACATCCCTTAGTTATACCAGCTTGGATCTTCAGATATGACCCTCTACCAGGCCATGCTCACAGTGGAAAACCAACCTCATTTCCTTAGTGCTCCTTTCATAAGAAGCAAGTTCTACCCAAACAGCCAAAACTGTTACTTTATGGAACAAACTCCCAAGATAATGCTTCTCTGACCACAGCAATCTTGATCTCTTCAGGTCCAGGGTTAACAGATAGCTATTCTACATATTCTCATAATATTTACTTATTTAATCCCCCCCACTACCTTACAACAATCTCACTCAGTAACCCTCTACCTTGAGACTTGGATTGGGTGAACAGAAAATAATAAAAATAAGAAGAATTGAAATTGAAAACAAGAATAGTACCAGTCATAGTAGGTGCGATTGGAATGATAAAAAAGGAACACAACAACACATTGAAAAAAATCCATGGAAATCCCAGCTCAAGATGAATACAAAAAATTATCTTGATAAGTACGGTCCACACACTAAGAACTTTATCCAGAGCAGAAATCAAAATATGATGATGAAAATAAAAATAAATATAATAAAATAATAAATATGATAAAAATACAATTAATAGTAATAAAAATAGTTAAGAGAACAGCACACTTTAAAAAAAGATAACGAAAAAACAGTGTTTGACAATGTTAAACAATATTTCAACAGAATGCCTTTTTCAAGTTGAAACAATTTTTATCAAGTATAAAAATATATAAATCTACAAAAAAATTATAAGTCTTTGTTGAAAACATTGCTTGTCTTGTAATGAAAAATGGCTGTACTAGTAATGAGCAACATTTATACAAAGACTTATATTTTGTAGATTTATATATTTTTATACTTGATAACAATTGTTTCAACTTGAAAAAGACAGACCTTCTTTTGAAATATTGTTTAACATTATCAAACACTGTTTTTTTCTTTTCTTTATCTCTTAAATCATGCTCTTTTCTTAAATGTTGAAAAATATTGAAAGTTATGTGAATCATTTTGTTTAATAATAATAATAATAATAATAAATTGACAGTGAATTTATATTTACAGCAGCAAAGAATCCTTGAACTTTGGTTAGAACTTCTTTCAATTCAACAAGATCACAGTAATTTCTTTTGAGCGCAACAGCATTTACATTCACTTCCCTCAATTCGGATTCCATTTTCTCCAAAGATGCCTGCAAAATAATTCCAAAGTAAGTTTTAAACATTTAAATAAAAACCTAAAATGGCAGGCAAACGGGTAATAAAAAAATTCAGATTTTCCTACTTATTTTCAATTCAATTATATCAAAAAAAGATTATAAAAATGATATTTTAATTCTGAAATTATAAAAAAGAAATAAAACAAAATGTTAGATTCTTAAATTTAATATTAACAATATGATTCTCTTTGAATTTGAGTTTCTTTTCAGTTTGAATTGTCATTATTTTTGCTTCTTTTCTCTTTCAGAAGTATGCTTGCAGACACTCCTCCAGGAAATTATAAGTGGCCTTTACATAAGCTTTCACTGTCATAATAGAATCCTAGAAGTGGCCTTTACATAAGCTTTCACTGTCATAATAGAATCCTAGAAGTGGCCTTTACATAAGCTTTCACTGTCATAATAGAATCCTAGAAGTGGCCTTTACATAAGCTTTCACTGTCATAATAGAATCCTAGAAGTGGCCTTTACATAAGCTTTCACTGTCATAATAGAATCCTAGAAGTGGCCTTTACATAAGCTTTCACTGTCCTAATAGAATCCTAGAAGTGGCCTTTACATAAGCTTTCACTGTCATAATAGAATCCTAGAAGTGGCCTTTACATAAGCTTTCACTGTCCTAATAGAATCCTAGAAGTGGCCTTTACATAAGCTTTCACTGTCCTAATAGAATCCTAGAAGTGGCCTTTACATAAGCTTTCACTGTCATAATAGAATCCTAGAAGTGGCCTTTACATAAGCTTTCACTGTCATAATAGAATCCTAGAAGTGGCCTTTACATAAGCTTTCACTGTCATAATAGAATCCTAGAAGTGGCCTTTACATAAGCTTTCACTGTCATAATAGAATCCTAGAAGTGGCCTTTACATAAGCTTTCACTGTCATAATAGAATCCTAGAAGTGGCCTTTACATAAGCTTTCACTGTCATAATAGAATCCTAGAAGTGGCCTTTACATAAGCTTTCACTGTCATAATAGAATCCTAGAAGTGGCCTTTACATAAGCTTTCACTGTCATAATAGAATCCTAGAAGTGGCCTTTACATAAGCTTTCACTGTCCTAATAGAATCCTAGAAGTGGCCTTTACATAAGCTTTCACTGTCATAATAGAATCCTAGAAGTGGCCTTTACATAAGCTTTCACTGTCATAATAGAATCCTAGAAGTGGCCTTTACATAAGCTTTCACTGTCATAATAGAATCCTAGAAGTGGCCTTTACATAAGCTTTCACTGTCATAATAGAATCCTAGAAGTGGCCTTTACATAAGCTTTCACTGTCATAATAGAATCCTAGAAGTGGCCTTTACATAAGCTTTCACTGTCATAATAGAATCCTAGAAGTGGCCTTTACATAAGCTTTCACTGTCATAATAGAATCCTAGAAGTGGCCTTTACATAAGCTTTCACTGTCCTAATAGAATCCTAGAAGTGGCCTTTACATAAGCTTTCACTGTCATAATAGAATCCTAGAAGTGGCCTTTACATAAGCTTTCACTGTCCTAATAGAATCCTAGAAGTGGCCTTTACATAAGCTTTCACTGTCATAATAGAATCCTAGAAGTGGCCTTTACATAAGCTTTCACTGTCATAATAGAATCCTAGAAGTGGCCTTTACATAAGCTTTCACTGTCATAATAGAATCCTAGAAGTGCCCTTTACATAAGCTTTCACTGTCATAATAGAATCCTAGAAGTGGCCTTTACATAAGCTTTCACTGTCATAATAGAATCCTAGAAGTGGCCTTTACATAAGCTTTCACTGTCATAATAGAATCCTAGAAGTGGCCTTTACATAAGCTTTCACTGTCATAATAGAATCCTAGAAGTGGCCTTTACATAAGCTTTCACTGTCACAATATCTTATATGGTTGGGTATTTGGTAACTGCTGTCATAGTTTGGTAGTGGACAGTCAATTGTGTTGCTACATTAGTTTACATGGATTTCTTAGGATCAATTTTTTTTTTTCACCAGAATTAAGGTATCAACACAGTCTGAACTGACTACTTTTATTTTCCTCAGTAGAGAAACTTTACCAACTACTTGTCAGTGAAAGAGAGAGAAGTGATTGAGAAAGAAACTTCCAATTCTCAGCAGTTTCAGTCCAGCATGTTCACTAAGAGGCAAAATTTCTCACTGAAAAGTATTAGATATAGAAATTCTGTTTACAGGATATACTTCATCTTTTTGCTAATTGGTTAATTCATGATTGAATGAAAAGGCATATAAGCCACCAAATCTTTTGTCTTCTATTTTGTGATAGCCAATTCCTTTTTTTTTTTTCCTCTTTGTCATGTTACAAGTTCCTAAATTGGGACTTGCAACATGACACCCAAGTGTGACTGTCAAATTACCCTGTATCATTTGTTGGTTTATCCTACCTTCAGTAAGGATTTCGTTGGCGAATCTTCTGAACTCCAGGATATTAGATATCATATTACGGATATATGAATATATTTTAAGACACTTTTATGTTTATACATTCTTTTTATAGATACAAATATTTAAGTAAGTGCTCTGTTTATAATAAAAAGTATTAATAACATTTACCGGCCTGAATACTGTTTATTATAAACAGAGCATTTACTTAAATATTTGTATCTATAAAAAGAATGTATAAACATAAAAGTGTCTTAAAATAATTGTTGGACTTTGTCCATTTCATAATATATGAATATATTTCTAACAACGCATGAAGTTGTTTATTAATTAGATTGCCCCCCGCCCCAACAAACCTGTAATGAAAGAATCATTTACCCCGAAAAAAAGTTTGTGTTCTGTGTGCGACCTGCCGAAGAAAAATTACAAGAAGTAGTTAGCAAAAATCTACTTCAATGACTAGAATCTATGCTAATGTTCTCCTCTACCCTGAATGGCGTGACCAATCAGAAAGCTCTCTCGATGAACCAAAGTCGTTGTTTTTCACTTATAAAGGCAGAAGATTTTTTGAGCTGAGGAGCGGAACACGTGTTTTTTGCTCGTGACACGTGAAGGTTGGACATGTGACCCCATTTTGTCATTTCTACTTTGTTGGACTGTTACATCGGACTATCGTTTGAACTGCGATTTGGCTACAAGTGTTGCAGTCGAGAAACAGAAGAAATCTATTGCAGTTGCTACCATAAGTTGACAGTCTTTTCTTTACTACAACAAAACCTTAAAAAATCTTTTCACATAGACAAATTTCAATGCCACTAGAGATTTACCCTTTATTTTTGATTCACACTGCATACCAACAAATGTAGAATGATGACGGTTTAAGAATTGCGATGAAAAGCAATACAAATAAGAAAGAAAAAAAAAGTCAAGATACAAGCAAAATAAATGTAAATAAAATTCTGTCTGTTCACACATCAAATTCATATTTAATTATGCAATATTACTACTTACTTCCAAGTCTACCATTTCCTTGGGTGGAGGAGCCTTAGCGGTCAGGTCACTTTTGTCTGCTTTAAGTCCCTCAGTGTTCATTTCCTTCTCAATGTAGCCTGAAAAGTGATCGAGGGTAATTATTTTTTTTTCTGTTGAACAATGTTTTTCTTTTTTAAAAATCCACTGTTTTAATTAAATAATGAGGAAAGATGGCCTGGAGAATTTAACCCTAACAAGACATATTGCAAACAAGAGAAGCAGGGTGAGGAACAGCAAGAAACCTACCTGACAGGTTTGTATGACTGGATGGCAGAAAGGAAGAGAGAGGAAAAAAAGGAAGAGAGAGGAAAAAAAAGGAAGAGAGAGGAAAAAAAAGGAAGAGAGAGGAAAAAAGGAAGAGAAAAAAGAAGTTGTGGAGAGTCATGATCATTCACCTTCTGAAAGAACATAAAAGATTTCTTCTATATTCCCTAAAACTTATTCTTTAATTCTTATGTAGGCTACTTAAATAATGATCAATTAGTTGCAATAAAAAAAAAAGAAAATTAAGATGTACGGGTGCTGCATTTTTAAGTTTCTTTTTGCAGATCATACAATATAACATGTCATATCATATTAATATGACATGTAATATAACACATGTCATATCATATTAATATGACATGTAATATAACACATGTCATATCATATTAATATGACATGTAATATAACACATGTCATATCATATTAATATGACATGTAATATAACACATGTCATATCATATTAATATGACATGTAATATAACACATGTCATATCATATTAATATGACATGTAATATAACACATGTCATATCATATTAATATGACATGTAATATAACACATGTCATATCATATTAATATGACATGTAATATAACACATGTCATATCATATTAATATGACATGTAATATAACATGTCACTTCCAACAATTAGACCCATTTTGTAATACTTAAGCTAACATTTCAAATATTCAACGTATATACAGATGCTATATAATATACATGATATTCCACTCAACCAATAAGAACAATAAATTAAGTTTTAAAATTGATACATTGATGCCAATATACATATGTCTACACAGCCAATGGCAACATTAAATATTAAAAAAAAACTGAACTATAACTCTATTGTGTTTGTGGTTGTACTTATTTGTGTCAAATAAGAACAAACACACAATTCAAACCTTTATACATTTTATTTACTATAGATATAAAACATGACCAGTGGATTAGTGGTAGATTGATAGCTTGATACGCGACATGTGAGGAAAAAAAAATTTTTTCTTTGCCACATTTTTGGAATGAAAGTTTGCTTGTGCCTCACCTACTATTATAGGATAAAAACTACATTGAAAAATAAAAAACAGAGATAGGGTTAAAGAGAGCTAAGTGCAGATTCAAAGTCAGAACATTATCATTGATAACTCTCTCCTCCAATTTGCAGACCCTCGTTACTATATTCTTAATACTTGATATAATGTAAAATATCACAATGATAAAAATTGGTCAATAATTATTTATAGCTATTTATACTGGGGGTATGCAATTACAAGTAATCCATAATAATAATAGTTCTCAATGTTTCCTTTTTCTCATTCTCTCACACTCACTAACCACTTGCATCTTAGTGGCTTTATTGCTTTGTTCAAATTGTCACAGTATTTAATATTGTTGAAGTTATTGCTAACATTTTTGTCAAGATTACAAACTCTACATTTCATTCAATTTCGCAAACCAATCAATGAAATTTAAATAAGCTGCTTTGTTTGGAAAAATACTTTGACAGAAACCCTAATTTGCAATTTAATAATTTCTTTAAAATTAATTACGACTTCATGGTACACAATATTTTTAAGAAAATTTTTTTCCCCTTCCTTTTAACAGCAAAGAACAAATTCTTAGGATTTCTTACTCTTGAGTATGCAACATACAACTAGTCATGCATAAATATTTATTTCTGGAGCCAAATTCCAACATTTTGGAGCATTCATGTAAATGCAGGGCAAACTGGAAACTGGATTTGTGTGTGTGTATATATTTTATTACACACATACACAACTTAAAGAAAAGATATGCAAAAAACAATGTTGCATTTTTATTAAATAAATATTTATTTTACTTATTAAATTGTTTTTAAAATGGTACCAGTATTTTGTAATAAATAATAAAACTTAATTTTCAAAAAAAAAAAAAAAAAAAAAAAAATTTAATAAAGATTGCTAAACTATGCTCCCTTACTAAAACCAACTGTACTTTGTACCCACTTACCTGTTTGCACTTCTCCCCAAATTTTGATTGGTCAATTAATTTATAATAAATACATACGCAGTGGTAACAATCTTGTAAATACAAAATTTGGAAGTCAATAAAAATCAATAGTCCTGGAATGTTAATCAGCTTAATTATTCCAGTTCATTTTGGAAGAGAAAAAAAAATAAAATCATTATTTTATTTCAAAATATTTACTGCACTAAAATAATGTACTAAGTTTTTCAATGAGTTATTCACATTGTACGGCTGGCTAAAAAAAAAAAATGTCGAGGGAGATTCAATTATACAGTCTGATAAAAAAAAAAAAAAAAAAATGTTGTGGAGGTGGGTGGAATTCATTTCTATTTTTGTTTGTTGTATTTTACAGCTTATGAACCCCTTAATAGGGTATTTAATGACCACAAAATTTTTACAATACATTCGTATGGATAGAATATGTATTCTTTGTAAGAAATCAGTTTCTAGATCAGGTTTTATTGATGTATTTCTGTAAAGAGATTTTTTTACCAAGAGTCTAAGGAATGGAAACAAAGATTTTATACCAATAGGCACTAATTTTCTAACCTACAACTAAAACAGACAGTTCTTTCAAAGAAAATTGGGGAATTTGGAGGAAAGGTTTGAGCCTACAGATAGTTTAGAAGATTATATGTTCTGCACATACTAATAGTCTTAGAAGTTGGTGTGACATATGTTTAAAAGAAAAAAAAAAAAAAAAAAACTAGAAAAATAAAATACAATTATCAAAGCCAGCTATTGAATCAGAGAAATGAATTTGTGTTAAAATGTTGGCATAAAAACAAATTCAAATTTCCATAATATAGGTTTTACTTAATTAGCAACTATATTTCCATAATATTTACTCCCCTCTCTTCAAATGTCAAATGTATAACTAATTCTAATTTCTATATTCCATATTTATATTGCTGGTAAGATTTTTCTTTTTAAAAAGTGTATTGCTGGTATTTTTATCATAAAAATCTATTATTTTACCTTCATAGTGTTTTGACCCAAGTTTAAAGGTGGGTACTATTTGCCCATAGCTGGGTCCCTAACAGGTTCTACCAACCAGGCTCATGGTGGACCTGGGAACAGAAGCAATTAAGAGCTGGTTTCATGCTCCTCAAAACCTCCAATCTCCTCATCAGAGGCCTTGCTGTAAGATGCAGTTTATCATCATACCGAGAACAGGATCTAATTATAGGCCTAGATAAAAAAATAAAATGTGGTGGAAATTCAAATGAAATTAAGAACTCACGCATCTTTCTCTGCATCTCTTCACATCGTCGTACCTCATTAACAAATTTTCTCTGGAAGGCATTTACATGAGGATTCAGCTGGAAAGAAAGAGAAATGAAAGCAAGATTTTAGAAGATGAAAAAAAATAGAAAAAGAGAAAAGCAAAAAGAAAATAAAAAGAAAATGATTATTAAATTATTAAATTTAAATAAAGTCAATGTAACTATGTGTGTTTTATGTACAAAACCAGTGTTTTTTGCATTAGATCTTTCTTTTTACTCATGCAAATAAATAAGGGATAGCATTCTATAATTAGTATTCAATAGTTATCTCCCTTGAAAAGAAATCACAAATATATATCTTTGTTCATCTGCAAATCCCCAAAAAGAGCATTCTTGCATTTCAAGAGTGTGCAAATTCAATGTAAGTGGCTGTTATAGACAAGCGTATGGTTGCAAGAAAGAAATACGACAACAGCAGAAATAGATTTACGTGATTTATTTCAATAGGAACGTGTGGGTTTGGGACAGCTACCTTGTATAATTCATAAGCCAGCTTCCAATCTGGGTTGATCTCTCATGGTAGTTCTCACTGGTTGGCGGGGCGCTCCTGCTGCTGACTGCTGCCAACCGCTCAGCTTGACCGTGATAAGTCTCTTCCCTGGCCTCCTGTTGACTGCTGTTGTACTTCCCTGTGTGACCCCTTTTATGGTGTTTTTATGGCTTAACAGGCTCGTAAAATGACGCGAGTATAATTAGTAGGGAAGCATTTTTATTGGTTGAAAAATAGAAACATTTTAAAATATTATTTTATCTTTCGACCAAAACTTGTGCATCGGGCCTATGCATAAACAACAATAATGGTCATTTTGTGACGAGGCCTTGTCCCGTTCCCATCCGGCTCTCACTCTTGAGTATGTTAGTTTATTTGCCTGCAAATCAGCCAAGATATGTCTTATTTTATAACATGGCTCTAATCAGTCATATCTATGGAAAGTAGCACTCCTGGCAAGGCACTAAAATTAAGCCCCTACCAAAGTGCAAAGTAGATATGCTAGTATTTAGCATTAAAAAAAAAAAAAGAAGTATTTATTATTTTTCTTAATTCTCAAGAACAAAAAAAAAATGTACCAATTGACTTCCATATGTTTATGTTTTATTCCAAATCTAATAATCTTTTTTTAAAACCATAAACATTGCCAAGATATATATATATATATATATATACACACATACACACACACGTGTGTGTGTGTGTGTGTGTGTGTGTGTAAAGATATATTTTAAGAAATTTCTATGGGATAAACATCAAACATGGCATTGAATCCTCCCATAATTGTAGATCTAAAGAAGCTTGTCCAGTAGAGAGCAAATGCAGATCTACCAGTATTATATATCAAGCAATCATTTCCCACCAAAGAAAATATTAAAAAAATTGTTTACATTGGAATTTCTGTAGAGGAATGGAAACAAAGATTTTATACCAATAGGCACTAATTTTCTAACCTACAACTAAAACACCAGACAGTTCTTTCAAAGAAAATTGGGGAATTTGGAGGAAAGGTTTGAGCCTACAGATAGTTTAGAAGATTATATGTTCTGCACATACTAATAGTCTTAGAAGTAGGGGTGACATATGTTTAAAAGAAAAAAAAAAAAAAAACTAGAAAAATAAAATACAATTATCAAAGCCAGCTATTGAATCAGAGAAATGAATTTGTGTTAAAATGTTGGCATAAAAACAAATTCAAATTTCCATAATATAGGTTTTACTTAATTAGCAACTATATTTCCATAATATTTACTCCCCTCTCTTCAAATGTATAACTAATTCTAATTTCTATATTCCACTCTTTACACTATATTAATTATAATTTATAAATTTTTCCCCTACTCTAAGAACTCTTTGCTTTAATCCCTTACATCCCTTTATCTATACATTTTTATGTTATTCTTAAACCCCTTTTTATTCCTCTTAGTTTTAAATTAATATTTCGTTCTTCATATAACCCCAAATTAATGTCATAAGGTTACTATTCAGGTTTAATTTTATGAAACTTCTTCCCTTCAAGACAAATACCTTCAACCTTCCCCTCACCTCTGTCTCAACCCTTTCGTCTGACTGAAACATTGAAATGGATAAATTCTGTATTATTTTTTTTTCAACTGTTTTTTTTTTAGCTTCCACAGTTAAATTTCTATTTCCGACACAAACTCAGTCCACACCATGATTGATAAGGCAGACAATCAATATCTTCTTCTGCCGAAATAGACTATTCCCCATATGAGGTGATTTGGGAATTCATTGTTTATTAATTATTTGTTCTGTAATAATACATGGAGTTCTTTTTGTGGATCAGTTTTAACATTTTATATTACTAGGATCCATATGGATTATATACCAATGAATTTGTTACCATTTTCTTTTTTATGTGCTGTGTCCTTTCAGGATGTAGGCGATCATGGCTCTCCACTTCCTCCTATCCCTTGTAGCTCTCAATAAGTTTCTACATTCTGTCATGCACTTGCTCAAGCCCACCAGGCATGTCATGCACAGCTTTCCCTTGTATCTTTTCCTCTATTCAACCTGTGAGTATCAGATTCTCCAGGCCCTCCCTTCTCATTACATGTCCCAGAAATTTCAGCTGCCTCTTCCTGATGTTAAGTATAAGTTTGCATTCTCTCCAAGACTTCATTGTTGCTTACAGGCTTGGTTCATGATATCCTCAGCATCTTTCTGTAGAACCACATCTCCGTTGCCTCGAGTCTTCTTCATCTTTGAGGAGACCGTCCAACATTTGCTGCCATAAATGACAGATGGTGTGTGTGTGTGTGTGTGTGTGCACGCGAAAAAAACAAATAGGAAATGTAACCATAAGTTTTACGCTAACAGTTTCTTTTCTCGGACTTCTCACTTGTGGAACTCCCTTCCAGCTCCATGTTTTCCAGCCAAATTCAAAAATTTAAATGCAATGTCAATCACTATCTACAATCATTCTTTTGTTCTTGCTCCTTAGTAATGTTTCCGTTCTTAATTCTCCCACACCCAGTAACCTCTTGGGATGAAATTGATATTAAATAGCACAAGAATTAGCACCTTTCTTCATTCCTTGCCTCCAATCCAATAATCTTCTCGCACTGAACAAATAATTTATAGTGTAAGATTATCTATTTTGGCATTAAACACTAAATCATTTGTCAACATTTAATGCAGACAGATCGTAAGTGTTGAATGTTGCCAGTGACATTTTCTTGACCTCAATGTTGAACAGCATTAATAAATTTGCATTAGCAAAAGCAAGGGAAATGCAGTTTTAGACCTTTTCCTTGCTTCCACATGTAATGTTGCACTTTCCCATTTAAAGGATGTAATGGATTGTTGTCTAAATTAAGCTAAAATGGAAATAATACTGACATTTCATTTTAAACAAATGGGCTTCAACCATGGCCTCCAGAGGACTTTGGAATCTCCTGCAACTCTTCTGGACGGTCTCCTTGTTTAAGTTGATGAATGCTGCCATAATCCTTGCCTTCAGTTCATCTTTGGTGTTACAAGGAGTTTTCTTGGTCTCTTGATCAACTGTGCCCCACACATAATAATTAAGGGGGTTGCAGATTGGGGAGTTAGGTAGCCAGATGTAAGGGGTGACGTGGTCGCAGAAATTGTCTAACAGCTATGACTTGGTTTTCTTGCTTGTATGGTATGGTGCAGAGTCCTGTTGCCAAACATAAGGTCTTCACATAGATACTCTCATGACTCAAGGCAGCACTACTTCCCCTCAAGGCACTTGATGTAGGTCTGTGTTGAGTCTGAAGCCCTGTAGGAAGATGAATGGAGGCATAACATTGCCATCACTAGTGATCACTCCAAACACATTCATAATCACCATTAGACTCATGCAACTCTTTCCAAATCCTGTACACTCTTGTCAGATTGACGCCCAAATAATCTGAAATGTTCATATTGGAGATTCAGGTACGAATGCCAAGAAGTACAGAAGTTTCTAGTGGAGTGAATTGCCTCATGGTGCTCTTTTTCTCACAGATAGTACCCAACTAACCATACTATAATGTGTAGCTGACAAAATCAAAAACAAAATAGGCAAAATTAAAAATATTAAATGGCGACAATTTACCCATCGCACCCTGTATGTGCTATGCCCCTTTAAGACATAGGAAGTTGTGGAAAGCCATGATCACCTAACCTTTGTGGCCCTTAGCAGTTTTTCTTCCTTTGCTAAGGCTGCTGCCCATCTGTGATCCATTCAAACAAGCTTGTAAGTGGCTCGCTGATTTTCCCTATCTCTCTTGCCCTTCAAAAGCCCTGTAAGAATGAAATTTTTTAAAGCCCTCCTTTGTTAGGTGTCCAAGGAATTTCAGCAGTCTGAGTAGAAGTATTCTTTCCATTATCATTTTCTTTAAGACTTCTTTGTTGCTTACACTCTCCTTCCATGGAATTCTCAGCATCCTTCTGTAGAACCACATTTCTGCTGCCTTCAGTTTTCTCCTCATCCAAAAAATTGTCCAGCATTCACTGCCATATGGATGCATAATACATCATAATCAAGCCTACTTTCCTTTGTTTCTAATGAAATTTTTTCCATTTTCCAGCACCTTGTTTAGCTTTTGGGATGTTTCTTTCATTCAATACATGTTCTAATTATAATCATCACTTTTTAAAACAATAAACATCGCCAAAGAGTTTTAAAACAAAAAAATAAAATAAAACAGCGTCATAGGAAAAACTGTCCTTTTGACACAATGTCCTATTGTGGCCATGTTTGTCATTTTACTTATCTGAGTTTTAAGTCAAATGTGAAAATTCAGAAAATATTTTCACCTGGCAAAATTTCCTATCAGGATTAGCAATGGAAAATAATGACAAGAGGTTGGATGATTAATGGCCAACCTGTGCAGAGATTGTTTTATTTTAACTGAAGAAAAAGAAAATAGTTACTTACATCTCTGAATTGTACCATGCCAAGTTCTCCAAGCTCAGAGACAACTGCATAGGCAGCCTCAGACTGCAAAAACAGTTGACACAAGGTCATCTCTTCACTCCTAAACATCGACATCTTGTGGCTTTCAAGTTAATCCCAAAGTTTTCAGCAGTAGTTTTTCATTAATAAAAAAATAAAAAATATAACAGGAACACCTAAAAAAGAAAAACAAAAGTAAATTTTCACATCAACAAAAATATAAAACACAAGCGCAAAAAAACTAAAACACACACAACACGTTTAAAATCAATGTGTTTTTCACTGCAAAAAGATACTAAAATTTCCTGTACTGGTCACCAGATTAAGCATGAAAAACAATTTTTAACCGAAATTTTGAAAGTTGTAAATGGATTAAAAAAAAAAAAAAAAAAAAAAAAAAAAAAGAATTTAATAAAAAAATAAAACAATAAAACTTTGTCTTTAAGTTTTGGCCATTTTTTCATCAGATATGCTTTTTTTTTTTTTTTTTTCTTTTTTTTAGCAAATCTTTGAAGGTACCTATTTAAAATATAATTACCAGAGGAATGAACTGAATTTGATATTAATCAAGAACCTTTGCTCTAACTTCATCCGTGCATTGAGTACTGATGCCATATCTGATCTGGTGCCCCAGCTGTTGCGAGGTTCTCAACAAAATCCAAAAAAGGATCTGCAATGTAATCAATCCTGACTTGGCATCTCAACTCCAGTCACTTTCTCACAGATGTGATGTGGCTTCCCTCTGTCTTTTCTACAAATATTTCCATGGCAACTGCTCTGAGGAGATTCCCACCCCCACCCCGGTGTCCCAACTACATAAATTTAATCAAGCTACTAGACTGACATCTAGGTTCCATCCTAGTTGAAATAGTTAAAATGTAACTGCCACTTCTACTCCAAAAGCTTCTTTTCTAGCACTTCCCACCTGTGGAATTCCTTTTCATTTACTTTCTTCCCTGATAACTACAGTCTTCAAAAATTTAAATGCAACATCAATCACCATCTTCTGATGTCTTGAACCCCGTTCATCTTATCCTTTCCTCAGTCCCTCTACAGTTTTTCTCCCCTTATGAACCAGTGTCATTCCCAACTTGCTTGAGGTAAAATGCTTAAAAAATTAAAGAAAAAGAAAAATAAATAAGAGAGTTGATCTGTGGTGACCCCAACATGTAGTGGGTTCAGCATCTTAAGCTTTATACATGGTGTTATCTCAACTGGAATTGGTACACTATATTGGTCACTGCTAGTTTAGATTTGATTGGGTTATTTTGGTATAAAATTACATATCATTATATCACACACATATAACACACAGACTAAAGAATAAAATTTTCTTCAGTTCCAGTTTCTCTATAGAAAGAAAAACAGAAATAAAAATTCAGAATAACCTTTGGGGAAATTAATTTTTAAGATTATTTTTATGGCATATCAACCTTTTGCCAGTTATTTAAAGGCAGGAAATATTTTTAGATTGCAAAAGTTTTTGAGAGATAAGGATTTACTGATACAAGTCCTACTAATTAACTCATAGCTGGGGAGAGACGAGGTGGATTTATACATTTTCCAAGGTTATTTGCATAAAAGTGAATATTAACGAATCCAATTGGAATTGGAACTAGAGTATTTCCAATTCCAAGCCATTATCCATAACACCATCTCCATATGCAAGCTCACAGCACCTGCTATTCCCAAGCAGTACTGACCAAGCTCAACATTGCTTAACATCAGTGATCATGAGAGCTGGTGTTTCAATGTGATATGACAGTAAGCCATGAATTTTAAGAAACTCAAATGCTACTAATAATACTACTAGTCTATATAATGTCTTTTTTAACTAATGTTCATTCAATAGAAGGCCCAAGAGACACTCAAGGTAGGTTACTGAATGAGGTAGTTGGTATGGACATAAGATAGAGAAGGTGAAGATTATGACGACATTGATAACAACTGACCCTAGAATTTGAGGAAACAATAGTGGTTCTTGGGAAGAAGCTGAAACTTCCTTCTTACAAATGGAATATGAATGAGGGTCATCTGACCATGTGGATGTGTCAATGCAAGTCTTAACTTGTAAACGTCTCAACTGATGAAACTAAAGGATGGCGCTCATCTGTCATGGAAATAACATTTGTGGGGAAGGGGCTATAGTCTGGAAAATCAGCCATCACCGACAAGGCACTGTAAATGGTTTTCAATTCTGTCAAAGCTGGAAAGAAAAAGTTTGGCAACTCCAGTATAGATATTTTTTGGCCTAATCTTACTTTTGCAAAGATAGAGCAAGTAGATTCTACAGTAGTACAAGGAGCCAACCATTTTTCCAGCATGGGCCATATGTCTCGGTCGGGGGGGGGTGAACTTTAGTTTCAATAGACCAGAGATTTTCAATTGTAGGAGTGCCACAAAAATATTTTTAAAAAGATCTGATAAGAGTCCATGTCTGGTTTAAAATGTCAGTAGTTCCTCTAGGCAACTCAAAATTCAAAGTTGCCAAAAGAGAAATCATAGCAGTTTAAATAGGATCTAATGGCCCAATCCACCCTGGGCAGGAGGGGGATACAAGTCTATGCTCCTGCTGCTGCTGATAGGAACAATCCATTAAGTTGGGGAGGGGGGGATAACTGGTTATACCAGTTACAATGAACAATAGTTAACAATCTAATTAATTATTTTCAAAAGAAGTCCAAAGCAAAGTACATGTCAGAATCATTCTAGATTAATTAAACGAGTATATCTGTAGTAATAAATGAACATATATATAATATAAAAAGAAAAAATGCATTAGAAATGTCTGAACTCATGAAAAGAAAACTGTATAAAAATCTTATTGAACAAACTTTAAATTTATTGTATACAATTTTTTTGTTTTCCTTGACATAAGATATTCTGATAATTCATATTTTTCAAATCCAGTTTAAACTTTTTTTTTTTTTTTTTAAATCATTTCATCCCATGCAAAGCAATAAAGCCACTAAGACAAGTGTGAGAGAATATGAGGATCAGGGAAAAAAAAAAAAAGAACAGGAATTAAGATGGGATTGACATTGCTTTTAAATTTTTGGAAACCAAAACAAAAAGCCAGAGAGTTCCACAAGCAATAAATTCAAGAGAAGAAACTGCTAACATAGAACTTACAGTTCTAGTAATAATATTTATTGATTAAATAAGAACTAACATTAAATAATGGTAGATTTTAATCATTGAGAATTAAGTGGGGATGATGAATTGAGAAACATGGCAAAAAGACTTGGTGGAAGGGTCCCACTCAGCCATGGAAGAATACTGTGAAGCAGTCAAAGAGTCCCACTCTGTATTGTGATGAACAATGACAGAGAGAACAGAATATGGTTTCATTCTCTTTCCAAAAGTACTAGAGCAGTTTCTGTCTGAATTTGAACTCTACTCCCCAATTTCAATATACCGGGTGTAACAGTAAAATTGTCTAGAAGTTGGATTAAGCTTTGAACTGTTGTATCTGAGAAATGATTAAAGATATCTTACTGGAATTCTCCGAGGTTTTTATAAGAATAATTGTGATGAAAACAATCAAACGAAAATGTCATATTCATCATTAATTAATCATAGCTAAGGATTGGAAGCTCATGAAGGATTGATATAAAGTTCAAATATATATATATATATTATTCTATGTTCCTTTTCCACCTTATTCATGATGATCTTCACCCTCTCTAACCTAACTTTCTGTCCTGGTGTAACAAAGTTCCTTACACATTTCATGTACAATTTCACTGCTCTTTCTACTGTCATAACCGAAACACCTTTCACATGGGCATCTTTTCTAATTGATCTCTTTAGCACTAAGTTGAAATGATGACCCCCTCTTCCTTTTGTGACCTCCTGATCCAGTTTTCCTCTCTACTGTTGACCTCCTTTTTTAAAATTTATTCACCATTCTCTTGATGGTTCTTGAATGAACTTTGAACATGGAAACCAGAGTATCAATGTTGGTACCATTGCTGAAAGCCTAAATGATCTTTTTACTCTCATCATTGCTCATTTGGGGGAGACAGTGGGGCTGACACAAAAAGATTTTAACCTGGGAAAAAAAAAAAAAAAAAAAACTCAATTAGTTTGTTTTTTTTTTTTAGATATTAAACATTATGAGGAATGGATAATTATCACATGCTGTTACATGATTTGGACAAGTTTGCTTTTGCACCCGATACATGCTGTTAACTGAAAGTACATCATCATATATGTGACATGGGGGATAATGGCTCTCCACAATGGTCTAGTGCTCCTGCTATACATTTCAAGATCATTGATAAAATCCAAAGAAGAATCTGCAATGTTATTGATGCTGACCTGGCATCTGAGCTTCAGTCATTTTCCAAATTGCCCTAATGCAAATTCCCTCTAGGTTTTTTACAAATACTTTTATCGTAATTGTTCTGATGAACTTTACTCTATGGTACCTAGACTATATGAATTTAAGTGCAGTACTGGATATATATTATAAATTGATTTATTTAAAAGAACTGTGTAGCGAAAAAAAAACATTTTAAAAAATCAATTTATTATATTAATGCTCTGTAAATTTACATTGAGCACTATTTTGTAAAAATGAAAATAGAAAATATCTATAAGAACACCGGATTATATATCTTACTATTCTTTCTTTTAATATATATATATATATATATATATATATATATATATAATAAAAAGGCTTAAACTAATATTCCATGGTCATAATTTATTCCATTGCAATCGTAAATAAAATCCAATTCATCAGACCTACAAATTCAAAAAGAAAACAGAAAAACAACAAATTTACCACTAATATTATCTATCTATCTCTACATATGTATCTATATATTAGGATGGTGCAAAAATAATGTCATTTTCTCATAGTAACATATGAGAGAAAACGACATTATTTTTGCACCAACCTAATCTATATCTATCTATCTATCTCTATATATATATATATATCTATCTATCTCTATATATATATATATATCTATCTATCTCTATATATATATATATATATCTATCTATCTCTATATATATATATATATATCTATCTATCTCTATATATATATATATATCTATCTATCTCTATATATATATATATATCTATCTATCTCTATCTCTATATATATATCTATCTATCTCTATATATATATATATCTATCTATATATATATATATATATCTATCTCTATATATATATATATCTATCTATATATATATATATATCTATCTATCTCTATATATATATATATATCTATCTATCTCTATATATATATATATATCTATCTATCTCTCTATATATATATATATATATCTCTATATATATATATATATATATCTATCTCTATATATATATATATATATATATATCTCTATATATATATATATATATATCTATCTCTATATATATATATATATATATATCTATCTCTATATATATATATATATATATATCTATCTCTATATATATATATATATATATCTATCTATCTCTCTCTATATATATATATCTATCTCTATATATATATATCTATCTCTATCTATCTCTATCTATCTATATCTATATCTCTATATCTATATCTCTATCTATATCTCTATCTATATCTCTATATCTCTATATCTCTATATCTATATCTATATCTCTATATCTATCTCTATATCTCTATATCTATATCTATATCTCTATATCTATCTCTATATCTCTATATCTATATCTATATCTCTATATCTATATCTATATCTCTATATCTATCTCTATATCTCTATATCTATCTCTATATCTCTATATCTATCTCTATATCTATCTCTATATCTCTATATCTATCTCTATATCTCTATATCTATATCTATCTCTATATCTCTATATCTCTATATCTATATCTATCTCTATATCTCTATATCTCTATATCTATCTCTATATCTCTATATCTATATCTATCTCTATATCTCTATATCTATCTCTATATCTATATCTATATCTATCTCTATATCTCTATATCTATATCTATCTATCTCTATATCTATATCTATCTCTATATCTATCTCTACCTATATATCTATCTATATATCTATATTTTTTCTGTTGTACTTCATGCTTGTGGAACTCTTTCGGTATCTTGCATTCCAGTTAATTTTGAACTTCAAAAATTTAAATACAATGTCAATCACAGTCTTCTTAATTCTTGTTCTTTTATTCTTCTCTTTCTCCTTAATGTTTCTTTTTTTCTTTTTCTTTCTTATATTCTTTCACACTCAGTAACTCCTTGCATCCCAATGGCTTTTTTTCCTTGATTGGGATAAAAAAAAAAAAAAAAATTCTCATCCTTAGTAGCTGTTAGTCTTTGCTATTTACATCTTAAAAAGAAGGAAAAAAAAAATTCAAGAAATTTTACAAGTCTAACCAAATGCAACTGTTTTTTTTTGGGGGGGGGGGGTTGCACTCTCCCACCAACTCCTGACAGAGGCTCTCTTTCTCTCTCACTACCCAACCCACTGTCTCACCTCATAAACTCAAACATCAAGGTATACCATTAATTCTTGATCATCTTCATGCACTGAACAGGTTTAAACCAAATTTGAAAAATGTACACTGGCCCAATTGGGAAGAGAATTGTTTTCTCATGTTTCATGTATGTTACATTTAGCATTGCCTAGAATTTAGGACTAAAAAAAAAACATTGATTTACCTTGTGTTCACTATTTTCTTGGCAAAAATAATTTCCAGTGTCACAAACTATTTCAAGTTATTTGGGTTTCTCTGATACACATTCAACATAGCAGTCAACACTAAAGTAATCACAGCATGAAATATTATCATTAATTTATCTTAAGTACACATCGTTAGTAATCTTTAGACCGAGATAAAACTTACTCAAAAAATGATAAGAACTAATGTAAACATTTCTAAACAGATTTTAAGAATAAAAATCACTCCAAATACATCCAGATAAGCTACTTCCTTTTTATTTCATTACAAAGTTACTTATATTTACACTATTCACGTTGTTTGGACTATTGTCCCCATCTTTATTGTCATATTTACAATGTTTCAGCCACTGTACACTTCGACCTTCTTCAGGTGATATACATTGGAATTTTGAACTGCACCCTTTATTTTGTCCACATGGGTAGATTGTTCTAGTTCTGTGTCAAAAATTGGCCACTTTTAGAAATTGTGTGTGTGTGTGTGTGTGTGTATGAACAACACTCATTTCAATCAATTTATTGATTTCTAAAATACAAAGTATTTTGCTTATTGGAAATATTAAATTTAAACTATTAGCTTGGAATTAAAAGTAAAATAAAAGCTTCAAGAAAGATTTTTCATTTTAAACCTTAGGTATCCCAATATATATATATATATAAAATGCTGGGTTATGATTGGTTATTCATTAGTTTTCACACAAGAGAAAGTAGGAGGGGAAAGAAGGCAGAGGGTAAGTAAGGAAACTAAGAAAAGCAGACAAAAGGAAAACAAAGAAAAGATTGAGATAAAAGAAAGACAAACTGACTTTCTTCAGTTTTATTACTCCTTTAACACTTTGATCTTTTGAAGTGGGTAAAGTTTTATTTTATATATTTGTTTATTTTCAAGTCTAATGGTGAAATGGGGGTACTTTGGTATTTTTATTTATTTCATCATAGTTTTAAGCAGGTTACTAAGTATTTAGTCATTTACTAAGCAGTACTTAGATAAAACACAAGACCGAAAGTACGGAGCACCCAATGAGGATAGAATTCATTACCAATCTAGTGAGAAAAGCTTGCTAACCATTACACATCAGGTTGCTAAGAATTTAATAAAAGCAGTATTGTTTTGAATTTATATGACTTAAGATTGTTTTTTATTATTTTTATACTGCCATATACTGTCAGGATTTTGATGATAATAGCTCTCCACAGCTTCCTTTTTGTGATTTTGTGGAAAGATAGTGAAGCAGTTTTCCCCCATTACTTCTCCACATTTTTGAGTCAAGAGTAACTCTTCTAGACTTGCTACTATCCAAGACGAGATAGACTTGTTTACTCTGCTATTTAACCTATAGTTGGTGGGGTTAGAAATGGATTCATGGATTTCCCCAAGAGCATTTGTGTGAAAGTGAATGCAACAGGCTGTGCCAGAATTTTAAACTGCCTCAATGATTCCACTTCCCATGCTGATAATGGTAATGCTAGCCACACACTGAAGACACACATGTTCCATAATGGTTACGAGATTGAATACTGCTGCCATATCTACTCTGGGGTTCCAGATTCTTTAGATTCTCAAGAAAATTCCAAGAATTATTAATCCTAACCTGGAATCTCAATTGCAGTCACTTTATTCCCAATGTGACGCAGCTTTGCTCTGTCTTATCTCAAAAATATTTCTATGGAAATTGCTCTTTTCCTCCATAGTGCCTTAACTGCATAAACTCAAGCATGCTACTTGATTGGCAACTAGGTCTCACTGAACTTGTTGAATGCAACTATCACTTCTAATGGTTTCTTTTCTCTCACTTCTCGCCTGTGGAACTCCCTTCCGATGTCTTACTTCCTTGCCACCTGCAATCATCGCCATCTTCTATCTTCCTAAAACCTGTTATTTTATTGTTTTCCTCACATCGCTTTACTGTGTCCTAGTGACATTATCACCTTGCTTGGAGTGAAATAATTAAAAAAAACTTTTTATTAAATGTGTATACAAATCTAACAGCAAATATGAAATGTTCATGCATTCAATAAGACATATTGTCAAGAGGGCATTTTTTCTGCCATGACACTGTTTTTTTGTTTTTTTAAACTACCTTCACTCTTTGGCAATATTTATGGTTTTAAAAAGCAGTGACTAGAATTGAAATAATACCAAAAAAACATATGAAAGTGAATTTATACGTTATTTTTATTCTCTAGAATTGACAACAAAAATATTAAACACTTTATTAGATTATTAAATTATCCTTGTAAATAAACAAAGTTTGAATCAATTGGCAATTTGCTGATGTTTTGCCAACCATTTTAATAAATAATATAAGTAAATTGTGTTTATTATTTTTGTTGTCAAATTTCAAGAACATGAAAATGCATAAATTCACTTTCATATGTTTACGTTTTATTTCAGTTTTAATTATTACTTTTTTAAAGAAATATTTCCAAATAATGAAGGGAGGTAAAAAAAAAAAAAAATCATAGCCAAGAGAAAATGCATCCTTTTGATACACCATCTTATTGCAAGTATGCAAATCCATGTTTGCCCTCAACAACTAGAGAATGTGTGTGTGTGTGTGTGTATATATATATATATATATATATGACAATTGGAAAAAATTCTTAATTCTTGCTAATACGTTTCGTCTTTCAACTTTATCAAGGCAAACAATGAAAGCTAAATATTTTGTAGCCATAGATACATCAAATCCAAAATTTAAAAAGACGCTCATGCACAAGCCTCTTTCTGGATATTGGCAACTTCCTTTTTACTACGAGTTTGTTTTTTGTTTTCCATGTCAACAATATTGTTAAATAATAATAATAATTCTGAAGACAAAATATTTTTAAAATATCAATTGGAAAAAAATCCTTAGTTCTTGCCGACATGTTACCAATATCGAGAAAGAGGCTTATGCATGTGCATCTGTTTTTTAAATTTTTGATTTGATGTAACTATAGCTACAAAACATTTCGCTTTCATTGATTTCCTTGATAAAGTCGGAAGACAAAATGCTTCAGCAAGAACTAAGAATATCTATTAATGCTTATTTGAGCAGCAACCTTTCAACCTTTCATTGAAAATGGCTGACAAGGAAGATTTAATTAATGTTTTATCAAGTTTTTCTAGCATTCTAACATTTTTTGGTTTTTCATATCTTAAAGAATATAGGAATTGTCCATAATTGTACCAAACACTTTTATTAAGTCATAATTTATAAGAACCTTCAAGGAAAATTCTAGTTGACGACACAAAAATTCTTTTCAATTCACATTGCTGCACACAACTCATAATTAGGGAAGTATTGCTTATTAAATATTATTTGCCAGTTAACAATCTTAAAAACTTTAGCAGTGGAGATAGCGTGTAAAAAGTTTTCTAAAAATACAAATTGTGCCCAGATCAATTAGGCACACATATAATGTGACCACCAAAAAGCATACAATACCCACCGCATGTACTCCACACAGCAAAAGTACTATGTAGAAACTGTCCACAGAAATTCATTATCCAAAAAAACATCCTTGAGAATGGCTGTAGAACCTTCCAAGAGTGCTCAGAACAATTATAATAATGGAAAATTCCTATATTCTTTAACCCCTAAAATATGAAAAAGTTAGAATGCTGGAAAAATTCAATAAAAGATTAATTAAATCAACCTTGTGGGGGGTGTTTGCAATGAAACATATTAGAGAGATGGGGGGGGGGCGATAGAAAGACGGGGGGGGTGAAACTTTCTTTTGTTACCAAATTAATGTCAATCAAATTTTTCTCCTCAATGCCTAAGTGTGATATGCAATACGTTCTTTACAGAATCAAAATAAATTTTTAGATTACTGGACGGATATAAAATATTAATGAATTAATATAGAATGCAAAATAGAATCTTCTCTCCGACTGTCAGGTTATATTGCATGCCACACAGCAAACTTGCAACCTCGGCCAAGTCTATGCAAATTTATTCAACTGGATTTCTAAGGTCAAACCTCTAGAGGTCTACTTACATTTCACAATAAAATTGTTTACTTACTTGTTAATATGAAGAAAGGTAAGGATGGTCGTGTGGGAAAAGAAAAGAATATGAAACAAAGGAAGGGTGGGGAAAATAAAATGAGTCAATGTGGGGAGAATTGATAAAATGAAAATACGAATGGACAAGAAGGAAAAAGAGGTTATGTCAATAGAACACACAAGAGAGAAAGACATGATTATGAAAAAGAGTACGGGTGGGGGGGGGATTGGGAAGAAAAAGAATGTAGGGTGAGGAAATGAAAACAAAGAATAATGCAATGTAAAAACAGGAACTGATCTTAAAAAAAAAAAAAAAAAAAATTAATAAAAATGCAGAAGCAGTTCTGTTTTATAGAATCTATCATTTGCTGATTTATATGCCAATGGCATCAATGTGGTCTGAAAACACTCGCAAGAAACACTCAAATGTCTCAATATAAAAAGTAATTTTAAAACAAATTCAACAGAAAGAAGTAATATATGTAGATAGGTTTTTAAATAATACAAGGGTCAATCAAATAGAATATACCGTAATCCATTATATGTAGATTGTGAGGGAGTATAAGATGCATAGTAATTCCAAGTGAAAAGTTTTCATGTACAAAACAAAATTTAGAACAATGAAGAAAACAAGAAAATTTTGTTTACTTTTGTGATTTGCAACCATTACTTTTTTATGACACACACACACACACACACACATTATATATAAGAGAAGGACACAGAAAGAGAGACAGAGGGAGGAGAGAGGGAGGGAGGGAGGAGAGGCTGGGGACACACACAAAGAGAGAGAGAGAGAGAGGCTGGGGACACACACACAGAGAGGGGCATACACACACAGAGTGAGAGACACACAGGCACAGAAATTGGTTGAAATATATCTATCCCTCATATGAGTCAATTTTGGATTTTGTTATGTAATACTATTTATTGACTGTTATAATAAATATACTGAGCTCTTTTTGTGGATCAGTTTTAATATTTTATATTACTGGGATCCACTTGGATTATATGCCAACAGATTTATTACCTTTCCTATATTATATATATATATATATATATATATATATATATATATATATATATATATATATATATATATATATTTCCAGAGACTGAAAACATTGAGTAGAAAGAGGACCAAGATTCCAGGAGACAGATGATGATTGATGCTGTATTTAAAGTCAGATGAGAGTTTAAACGAAAAGTGCAGTAGAAACAAATTAAAAAAAAAAAAAAAAAAATTCTCTTAGCAGACACCATTTTTGTATTTAGTTTTTATGATGGTAACAAGCTACAATAAGAAGGAACTATTAACCCATAGAGATCTTTTGGAATCTAAATTAATTGCACTATTTTTGTTTATAAGTCACTGTACTCCAATTTCACTAAATCTTATTGCACTCCATAACCGATATCAATGTGGCTTAAGTAACTTCAAGAATTCTACCAATTCTACTAATTTAGTTACAATAAAATTTCTTCCTGGTTAAAATGGGGATATCTATGTCTCAGGATTTTTCAAATATCTCCTTTCCTAAAAGATATACTCCTTTCCCCAGACCAACATACAGAACAATAAATGGTGAAAAAAATTATAAAACAATGGTTAAATCAAAATCTATTTTAAATAAATAATTTATCAAATTAAAAAAAATGATATATAATAATTACATAAATAAATATTTAAAATTTCCTCAGGTGCAACATAGGACTCATTTCATACAGAAGGAAATGTCAATGATTACCCCAATACTTGGCAACACGTTCCTCCAACGACACACACACACACAAATTCATTCAACTTCTAGCATATGGTACAGATCTGTGGATAATATTTTTTTTTTGTTTTTTTATGGCCATGTAATGATTGATGGGTTATGCCACAAGATTTGCAATGCCAATTGCAGTATTTGACATGTTAATTTACACATCAGCTTTAATATTCAGTTCTGTAATTAATTGTGTAGCTTTGGCTATAGATTGCCCAATCCATGTCACCTGTCCTTTGTGGCACCAGTTATCTTAATTTTAAATTACCAAACCAAGAAAAACAGTTTAGAAACTACTTGATAAGTGTGTTGGGCATACAGTTTCGCTTTTGTGGGTAATATCAGATTTTGTTATTTTTAATCATCCATACTTTCGGCTGTCCTAGATGTTAAAAAAATTTAAGCAGACTTTCATCACATCTTGAGAAGAAAAACTCACTATCAACTTGATCTTGACCTGAGCTGATTTTTTTTATTAATATTTACCTAATACAAGGCCCAAGAGCCACTCAAGGTAAAGGGTTGCTGTGTGGAGTTGTATTAGCATAGAAAAAGACAAGCATTAGGAGTACAGAGTCGAAGTAGACTTAAGGAACCAGAAACCCAATCCTAAACAGAAAAAGGATAAACCGCTACTCCTGTTCAAAAGACTGGGGAGGAATGTGAACCTATCTACATCCATTTGTTGAAGAAAGAAAAAAAATTAAAATAAATAATAAGGGAATAAAATTTCAATGTTCAGGCACACATGTTAGGTGTACAAAGCTGAATCAAACTTTAGAAGGAACTGGAAACCCAATCCCAAACAGGAAACAAAGGTTAAACTTCTACTCCTTTTGTTTTTATTAAGAAAAATTTAGAAGCTGAGTACTGATCCAAATATTCATTTTGTTTCCGTTACAATCAGAAATGTTGGAGATATTTGCCCTTCTGAATTTGTGCTCGTCTCCTATTACAAGAAACAAAAGTCATCTCTCATCAACTTTGGTGGATGGATCGATTCGTTTTTTTTTATGGTTTATCAACCTTTTTGCAGGTTTGCAAACATGTATTTTTCATTATATTTTAAGTAATTTTTGTTTCTAGCTAGTAATCATTAATTATGATTGAATCTTAAATTTCTATAAAGGTTTTATCTTTGTAAGTTTTTTTTTTTAAGTTACAGAACTTAAATTTTTCTATCAATAGACATAACAAAGTGAATTCTGAATAAAAATGATTGAAATTAAAGACCATCTAAAACCTGATTCAAGCACACAAAAGTAAATTTCCGTAATTACTAACTTTATATTCAATTAATATCAAAATTAAAATTTTACATATATTGCACCATTTTAAAAATTAAAAACTATAATCATTGCTACAATTTGAAAGCTTTCAAGTACTTAATGAGTTGTGATACACAACATCACAATTATATTCAATTTATATAGACATTTTGGAATCATGTGTACAAAATATGAATAACGGATCTCACTCTTAGCAATGAACTTATTGATCCCCATATATATATATATATATATATATATATGTGTGTGTGTGTGTGTATTTAGGCAGCAGTCTTTCATTTATGCACGTTTCATTGAAAATGACAGAAAAAAATACTAGGATTAAGCTTTTTATTTAATTTTTCTTGTGTTTGAAAAAATGTTTTCTTTTTTGGACAGAGTTTGTAGAAACTGTCCAAATGTCTTGAAATTCCGAGTGCTTTCGGCCATACTTTTAGCCATTATCAAGAATGATTTTATTTTTTTCAATTTAATTGGGTGTAAGGGTTGTGTGTGTGTTTTTAGTGTTATAGTGTTTTTATGTTTTATTTTCTGAACACAGCACATTGTGGCCATGTTCATAGTTAATATTATTAAGTTTTGGCTTTTTCTTTTTTATTAAGGTTTCATTATATATATATATATATATATATATATATATATATATATATATATATACACACACACCTCTCTTCAATGGACCAATAGGGAGAGAGGATTATTTTGGGGTTATAAAACCACTATAGTAACTGCCAGTAATTATGATCATAATGTAAATACTATAAACATGTATTAGGTTGGTTCAAAAATAATGTCGGTTTTTGACGTTAAAAAATACGTCAAAAAACGACATTATTATGTCATTATTTTTGCACCAACCTAATATAGATATATTAATCACCAAAAATAATATATTTCTCACAGCTACTTTCTCACGCATGCGCTAATGCGCCGTACTTTCCATCTTCATTTACAATGGAAAGCTCCACCACCTCCACCACGAAGTCACTTTGAGAACTAATACGACTTGTTCTGTTAATTCCACAAATATTAAAAATATACTACTGATGATTTGGGATTTTTTTTCCTGCAAATTTTACCTGCAGATTTTGTCCGTTACATCTGAAGTCCGTTGATGGGGGTCCATAGACGAGAGGTGTGTGTGCGTGTGTACATATATATAAAAATCAATTTCACCCCAAGCAAGGCTGTAAAATCATTGAGTGAAGAAGAATTAGGAACAGAAACATTAATAATGAGTGGGAAGAGAAAAAGAGTAATCAGGAGGACAGTTGATACTGATTGACAATGCATTTAAATTTTTGCAGATTAAAGAGGACTAGATACCATGGAGCCAGAATGAAATTCCACAAGTGAGAAGTGTGAGAAAAGAAACTATTAGCATAGAACTTATGGTTAAACCTAGCCAGCTCAACTTTAAAATGACTATGCCAGTCTAGTACTACAATTATATAAAGTCTAGGTACCATAGTGAAGAATTCATCGAAACAATTGCTATGAAAGTATTTATAGAAAAGACAGAAGCAACCTGTCAAGGTGGTGTGAAAGTAACTAAAGCCAAGCCGCCAAATCAGGACCAATAATATTTCTTTGTATTTTATCAAGGCGCTCAAAGTAAAAAGCAGGTGCACCACACAATATGTGACAATATTCTAAACCTAGGTGAATGGTAAACTTAGATATGGTAGATATATATGTAAAGTAGATTCTGGAGAGAAAAATTGTCTAGCATGACACTGAACCAAGTTTCTTAGCAGCTGACCTAGCAATGGATTCAATATAATCATTCCACTTCATATCAGAAGAGAACATTAGACAAAGAAAGTGCGAGGAGTTACTTTCTTGGAAAACAGAGAGGGGTCTCTCAAATGATTAATGGAGAGAAGTTTAGTTTTGGGGACTTTAAAGATATAATGGATTTTATTTATTTACTTCTTCACAGGGACAAATATAAAATAAGGTCAGTTCAGTGGGGAGTCCCACGTGCATAAAGACAAAATCTGCTCTAACCTTACAGCAAAGACTTAAATCAAGAGGTGTTGTCCAAGTTGGAATCTCCAGGAACAAGTCTTCATTTATTTGTTATAGCTTGCTTAATATATAAAAGTAACAATTTGGTAATAACAAAACATAAAACCTGATAGATTTCATTTTAAGCAAAGCCAAGAATATTTGTAAATGATGACATCAGTAGTTTGTTTTTTGCCAATGTTTTTATTGATTTCTGGAGGCTAACATCTAAAAACAAACTGTTGTTGAATTTTCATTCAACAAAATCATAAAATTTATGGTTCATAATTGAGCCAAGCTTTTTCCACATAAAAAGCTTAAAACATATACAATATACTTGCTAGGTTATAATAACCTCCTCAGTAGGCCTAGCATAGAAATGAACACCGTAAGAATTAAGAAAGGGCATAAGGCCTAAGACTAACATGTTCCCTCACCCAATTTATGTAGCATGTCATATAAAATAAAAGTCAAACATTGGTTCAGTTGAAGAGGTATACAAATTAGATTGGTGGGATCAAAGTTCATACTGTAGAATTGTCCTACAGTGAAACATGGCATGGTGGATAAGAGGTTGGTTAAGCAGATCAAATTAACATTACTAAAACTCTTGCTTCATTTTCAGCCTCGTCACCAGCCAAACATAGTGGAATTGATAGATGCATTTTTTAAGTAATTTATTAAAATAAAAATGTATCTTGGTTTTGTCAGTGTTGATTGCTTTTCAAGGCCAACTGCTGATTTATTAACAACTAGCAGTAGAGCCCGGCGTTGCCTGGGGGGTGTAATAGTAAGAGATAGATCAAGTATCAACCATCATAAAGACTGAAAAATAAAATTGACAAAGATTATTGTTTAAGGTTGACGGACACGCATGTCTTAATTAGTTTTTTTTTTTTTTGTTTTTTTTTTACGAATTAGTCAAACCCAAACTCAAACAAAAACATTGTTTTCAATCGTTATGAGTCTACAGATTGAATAGAATTTTATTATAAACGATTGTCTTGTAAATGGAATTATTAAAGCATTCTGAATGTAAAAATAAAGAAAAAAGTGTGCAAGACAATAAGAAACACTACCTGCCAAAAAAAAAGTGAAGTTTTGTTGAAATCGGTTGAAAAATGTAGGAAATCCAATCCCATATATAAACGAACACACACACACAACCTGGGTTTTTATAATAAGTATAACTCAATAGGAGTTGTCCCCCTTTTATTCTCACGTCAGTGATGACTCTTAATAGTGTTTTCAAATTGATTTCATGCAAAAAAAAAAAAAAAAAAAAAAATTGTATTTTTCCAATTTTTGGAATATTTTTTTTTTTTAAATAATGATTTACTGATACAACTCTTAATAATTAACCCATAGCTGAAGGAAGAGATGGATTCAAACTTAATCAGAATTTGATTAACAAGAAAATATATTTCTATTCCAGAGAATGTAAATAAATCGAAAAGACATGCCTGTGTCAGGATTTCATTGATTGATTGATTTCTTTTCTATGGTTTATCAGGAAACAAAAAAATTATGTGGGGGAACAATTCTACATTACAATCAATATATAAACTGATCCCTCACTTTATGGCCATGGTAGCTTCTATACATTCATATTGCAGAGAATGTAAATAAATCTAAAAGACATACCTGTGTAGTTAATCAGTATTTCATTGATTCATTTATTTTTTTTTTTTTTTAACAGCTGATCAACCCTTTGCAGGTTATTTAAAGCTAGAAAATATTTTTACAGTGTAAGAACTTTAATTTTTTCCGAGATAAGGGTTCAATGAGACATGTCTTACTGATTAACCCATAACTGGGAGGAGAAGACAAATTCATACCTTTCCAAGGGTATTTGTGCATAAGTTAACATAACGAAACCAACAGGAATTGGAATTCAAACCAATACAAAGTCCAAGAGCCACTCAAGGTAGAGGGTTACTGTGTGGATTATATTAGCATAACAAAGTTAGGAGTATAGAACTGAAACTGACTTTAGAAAGAAAAATAAGTAAACCTCTACTCCTATTGAAAACACCAGGGAAGAGTTTGAACTGGACGACAGGTGAACCTATCTATTTGTATTGGGGGGGGGGGAGAAAAAATAAAATGAAATAAATAACTAGTGAATTTGCAGGTTATTTAAAGCAAGAAAATAATTTTAGATTGCAAGAATTTTTTTAGAGATAATGATTTACTGATACAAGCATTACTAATTAACCCATAGGGAGGAGAAGAAGTGGATACATACTTTTCCAAGAATATTTGCAAATAAGTGAATATAATGGACCCTATTGAAATTGGAACTTGGCTCTGATTAACAATTCTGAACCATTAACTATTATGCCACCCACATATCCAAGCTTACAGCACCTGGTATTCCCAAGCAGTCACCCATCTAGGTACTGACCAGGGTCAACATTGCTTAACTTTGGTGATTATATGGGAACCGGTGTTTCAATGTAAGCCTGGTTCGGTTGAACAAACAAGTGACAATACAAAGGATGAACTAAAGGAGATACTGACTTGAATGGAAAATTCCTGACAAAAAACTGAAAGCCATAGAAAGTGTGTGTGTGTGTGTGTATATATATATATATATATATATATATACACACACACAAAACAAAGACAATAGTCTGTGTCTATTTGTGGAGATTTAAAAAGCAAGAATCATTAAATTCCTTGATGTAATAATGGGAAATATTAATCAACTGATTTAACTCTTAAAAAGGTGAGCATCATCGATTGATGTTTCATTGGCAATGATTGGATATCATTGACTTTTCCTAATGAGACAAAGATTGCAAACCATTCAGGATTTGAGTCTAAATGACTAATTGCCAACTCTGGGATTCAAGACTTTCTTGGAATATTTGCCTTCAAATAAAACTGGAATACTAAACTAAAGACAATACTAGGTCTGTATGCATAATTCTCAAAAAGAAAAGAAATGGTGTCAACTTTGGGGTAATTTCATTGTATATTTAATGCGTTTACAAAGAGCATCATAATGTTAAAAATTCTTAGATTTGGAAACCCAACTATTTTTTTATAATAAAAAATATTTTAAACATTTTTTTTTATGATTTTTGCATAAACAAAGTGAAAAGAAATACTAAAACTACCACAAAAAAAAAATAAAAAAAAAAAAAAAAAAAAAACTGATTTTTTTTTTTTTCCCTTGTCTTGCATGTATGATCACACAACCTTTTTCTGCCATTTAAGGGTTAAGGCTTTATATTTGGGGGAAGAATAAAAGAAAAAAAAAAAAAAAAAAAAAAAAAAAAAAAAAAAAAGAGAGCTTCAAACATTAGTTACAATTTCTCTGTATTGAAACCAAGAAAAACCTGTTTATATATGACAATTCAATAGTTTTTTTGGGTTTTTTTTTTTTAATATTATTAGGTTGGTGCAAAAAATAATGTTTTTCTTTTGAAGTTGAACGTCAAAAAACGTCATTATTTTTGCACCAACCTAATGATATAAAGAGGAAGTAACAGCTGTTATTGACCTCAAATACAAAACAATTTATATGGAGAAAAAAAAAAATTTCTTTTTTCACAATATCAAAAAACAGAAATACCACTCCTAAATGAAATGCCACACCTAAATTACACCAAGTCTGACTTAAAGTGACCAACATAGGCATCACAACATTATTTCTAAGGTCATTTCAATAATTAATTTCATTCCAACACTTGAAATCGGGAGCTCTGGTGGAAACCTTTATCACCATCATCCCGAAAGTGTCCCCAAAAACCTAATCCCTCTTACCAAACTAATGTACTAAGCATCACCACCAAGATGATAGACTACATTAATTTTAAGCCCTGATGTCCACCCAAGATAAAAAAAAAAATTAAAATATAAAATTAATTAAAATATTAAAATGCTGCAAAATAAAACTAAAATAATTAGAAATATTTAGTATGACAAAGAGTTGAAGATTTTCCAATCTTGTTGGAATCACTAAAATATACAGATCCTGTATTTCCAACTTTGTTCACACTCCTCCCTGGCCCTTTGAACAAGAGTAGAGGTTTATCCCTTGTTTGCTGTTTAGGATTGGATTTTTGGTTCCTTCTAAAGTCTGCTTCAGCTCTGTACTCCTAATTCTTATCCTTTCCTATGCTGATATAACTCCACACAGTAAGCCTCTACCTTGAGTGGTTCTTGGGCTTTTTGAACATTAATAAAAACTTTAAGCAAAAAGAAAAAAGATCTCAACTGGAGAAGACAGAACACAAATGAAACTTTGTGAGGGACATTGGAGCTAGGTTATTTTTTCACAACTCACAAATACATGTCCAAGTTCCCACGTTTAAATAGATACAGCAACCTTCTGCCACCCCCATCAACTTCAGAATTACAGAGATATACAAACAGTATCTATTAACAATGGTATTTTCAACAATGTGGTGGGGAGGTAGAAGGTGGGTGTTGCCAAACTGACAGTTCAAAGGTCAAGTATATCTAAATTCACAAGGGGTTTTCAAAAACAAGAGAAGAGAATAAAATCATAAAGTGACATACTTAAAAAGGTCATTCTGATTGGGTTAACATTCTTTTTATGAGCCATGTCCTTTCAGAATATGGCTGATCATAGCTCTCCACAACTTCCTGTCTTTTGTTGCATAACATTATCTTAGTAACATCTAATAAGAATATGAGATTATTTTTTTTCAACTATTGTTGATTGATGGTTTTGTTTTCTATGGCTTATCAATCCTTTGAAGGTTATTTAATGCCAGAAAATATATTTAGATTATAATAATTTTATTTGGGTGGGGGGGGATAATGGTTTAGTGATATAACCCATAGTAGGAGGAGAAGAGGTGGATTCATACCTAATCAGAATTGGATAAAGAAATGTGGATATAAAGTAGGGGATCGATTCTACATCACAGTAAATATATAAACTGATCCCTCACTTTGTGGCCACGGTAGTTTCTATACATTCCATTGAATGTAAAGAAATCTAAAAAGACATGATTGTATAGCATTCTACTGCTTATCAATCTTTTGCAAGTTATTTAAAGCCAGAAAATATTTTAGATGGTAAGAATTTTTTTTTTTTTTTTTAAAGATAATGGTTTAGCGAAGAATGTAAAAAAAGAGGAAAAAAGAATGGATGACAGATAAAATTCTTGACATGATGAAAAGGAGACAAAACATGCTAATGTATGACACAGAATATAGGACTGTACACAAAGAAATTAGGAAGAAATGCAAGCAGGCTAAAGAGGAATAGCTCAAAAAAAAAAAAAAAAAAAAAAAAAAGTGCAGAGATAGAATGAATATTATAGACCATAGCAGATATGCATAAAAAGTAAGAACTAACAGGACAAAAGACCTGCTCATCAACAGGATGTATAAAATCCAAAAACAGGACATTGATATTAGAGAAAGAAAAACTACTTCAGAGATGAAATGAATAGACCAGAGTACACTACCATAACAAAAGAGGACAATGCACAAAAAATATTCAAATCTAAAGTGAAATCAACACTGGCCAAATTGAACAGAAACAAAGTAGCAAGACAAGATAAATTTATCAGAGATGCTGGCAGCCTTAGACAATTTTGGTATTAAAAAGATCAAAGACGTAATAGATGAAATATACAACTGTTATAGTGGAACACACCTATTCTATAGTTAATAGATTCTCCCACCTATAATAAGTAGGAGTAGTAGCAGTCGCTGAGGTGCTCAGTGAGTTGGTCAGTCAGTCGATGTCGGACAACCGTTAGTCAGATATTAAAGTATCAGTGACCACCACTAGATTTCTCTGTGTCATTACCTATTATATCAAGTTCCTAACATTTTGTACGTCGAACCTATTTTAGGACCGACTTAGTACAAATACAAGCCTCCACTGTGAAAACACTCTACAACACTTGACAATGAGGATTCAAACTCGTACGGAGAAGAAAAAAATTTGTTCGCCATATACAACAACAACAACAATGGTGATATATCGGAAAACCTAAGCAGATCTATTTTCATATTGCTGCCTAAGTATCGAGGTGCAAATGAATTGTGTCCATCGGACAATCAGCCTAATAAATTATATAAAACTTGCCATCTAAATTCTGATGAATAGGGCGTGCAGGAGAATTAGACTAAAAATAGGACATAACAGCATGGGTTCATTAAAAACATTAAAACAAGGAATGCAATATTATATCAGAAAGATTAATAAAAAAAGTAGGTCTGTTTTATTCAAAAGCATTTGATAAAGTACATCACAGAAAACTGTTAGGTAACCTTCACTTTTTTTTTTTTTTTTTTTGTAAAAGCATTTCACCCCAGACAAGGTGGGAGTGTCACTAGCATGCAAGGGGTTACAGAGGGTAGAGAACAAGAGTAAAGAAGCGTGTTCAGGGAGAGGATAAAGAGAAGGACCAGGGGGGTGGGGACAAGATCAAGGTATCAAAAGATGTTGATTGAATATTTGAAGATTATAGTTATCAGTGCAGAAAGTAAAAGGAAGAGAATTCCACAGACAGGAAGTGCAAGAGAAGTACCTGTTTGAGTAGAAGAGACAGCTACATTTAACCATTTTAACAGTGAAAAGGTGGGACCAAGATGTGAACCCACTAGCTTGCTTAAATTCATGCAGTCTGCAAACCAGAGAAAGCAACTCGTCAGAACAGTTGCCATGAAAATACTTATAGAAAAGACAGAGGGAAGCCACAGTATGTCTGTGAGAATGCAACTGTAGAATAGATGCCAGATCAGGACCTATCACATTGCATATCCGTCTCTGGATTTTGTTGAGGACCTCAAGACTTACAGAGGGGGCACCAGACCATATGTGACAGTTATGTTGAGGAAAGATATTAGAATAATCCAGAACCTATACTGGCAGCAAACCACCTGCATTAGGATAGAAAATGGATTCAGTAAATATACAAAAATACAAAGGGATATAAGACAAGGAGGTGTCTTCTCACCAGACTTATTCAACCTATACAATGAGGCGATTATGAGAGAATTAAAAGTCCTATGAGGATTCATTATTGACAATAACAATCTTTTTCTTTTTAATCCAATGTATTTGTATTACTTCAAACATTATTTTTAGTGGATACCAAGAAAAAAAAACAAAAAAAAAAAATTTTGCTGATACAGATAGACATCCCTCACCTACTTACTATCATTGCCCTACACACACGGTGGACTCTCCTATTGTGAACAATAAATGAGTGTCAGCATTACATAGTGCCTTCCGTTTTACATTTAAGCATTCTAGCAGGGGCTATTGTGGAGAAAATCAGGTAAGGGGAAGGCATATTTCATTTGTGCTTTCTTAAGCGCAATACACATGTCTTACACCACTCCTTTCAGTTTGATGCTTGGGCTTCCTAAGTTTTCAGATCAAAGTTGAGATGTTTCAAGCTGTCTTTCAATTTGTTTTCGTAGCATAAACGTGAACGTCCAACTGAATACTTGGAGTTTGCTAGTTGTCTATACAGCATATATATATATATATATATATATATATATATAGCGAGAGAGAGAACATAATTTGCAAACATCTGCTCACATTAAACACATTCTCTATTAGAAAAATTATATATATATCAAAATAAAGATAATGTGAACACAATGAGAATAACTATTATTTTTTTATTTATTTAAAAAAATAGCTACTAAATAAAAGAGAAAACAATTTACTAAGATGAAAATATTTAGAAATTGCTTTCACCTCTCTAGATCATCCATAATCAATTTGCATCCAGGTTCTTACATTTCACCAATCTTGTCGTCAGATCTTCTATTATGATAATATGAGATTTTTTAATAATAAAAGTGATAAACATCTTTCGTTCATGCACATGTCTAGTCACATCAAAATGTAAACTGAATCCAATGAAATCCTAAAGGACGAAATATATAACATGAAAACTTTTTCCACTTTGTCATTTCTTTCTCTTAAAATTGTTCTTGATATATATATATATATATATATATATATATATATATATATATATATATATATATATATATATAAATAAAAAAAAAAATCATGTCTTATTATCCCATTTATTATCAATACAATAAAAGCTGAAAATCCACTGCACAGAGCTTCATTAATAACAATAAGTGGTTAAGTAGTAGATTTTAATATTATTGTATTAATAACAATATTATATTTAAGCTTTATTGACTTTGATATTGAACACTCAGCTTATATTAAACTTTTGTTCTTACTGCTTTTTTGTACATATAATAATTCATCATGATTTCTTTGTATCACCTTCAAAAGATTGTTTTTGTACAAGAAACTAGTAAGGTAAGGCACAGATTGCATTGCCGTTCTTTGTCGCCTAAGGCTCGGATTGCATTGCCACTCCATGTTGCCTAAGGCTCGGATTGCGTTGCCACTCCATGTCACCCAAGACTTGGATTGCGTTGCCGCTCCATGTCACCTGAGGCTTGGATTGCGCTGCTGTTCTATGTCGCCTGAGGCTTGGATTGTGTTGCCTAAGGCTCGGATTGCGTTGCCACTGTGTCACCGAAGACTTGGATTGCGCTGCCGCTCCATGTTGCCTAAGACTTGGATTGTGTTGCCACCCTTTTCTTAATAATATTTTCCAGTTTATGGATTTTTTCGCAGATTATTTGTTCATTTTTGATTGCTCTAGTCAATTTTTTTTTTTTTATTCTTAAATATAGAATTGAAAGTATGTCTGTGCAAACAGTTTGTGGTGGGGGGCTTTAGTTTCTTAAATGTCTGTTCTTTTTATTCAGTTTGACTATTTGCCTTTTTTCTTTCCTGTTTGTTCAAATATTTAGTACAATAAAGCACTGTCTCTCTCTTTAGTCTTGAATTGTGTTGCCTCCCCCCCTCTTATCTGGATAAGATTTTATAGCTTACGGACGTTTTCATAGTTTGTTTTTTTGTTTCTTTTTTGGCTGCTGTAGCTAACCTTTTTGTGTGTCTTGTTTATTCTTAAATACAGAAATAAAAGAATGTCTGTACAAACAGGTGGGGTTCTAGTTTCTTAAAGGTCTGTTTAAATGGCAAATGTAGGGCATGGAGAAAAAAAAAAGAAAAAGGATACTATTTTTATTTATTTCTTTTTTAAATAATTGTATTCACTTCACCGAGAAAATTACATAGAGAATATTCCCTTCCATGAGAAAACAGGTAATATAGTTAATTGAATTCTCACACTCGATTGACAACAACGATGATAACGACACTGCAGCCAGAAAATCTCTATGCAACAAAGCAAGTAGTCATGTGGGAATTTAACACAGAAGACACAAATCAAAGGGAAAGACCAAAATATCTATTTAGTAGAACTTTGCCGAAACCAAAGTTTCACACCTCCCACTCCAAAGTTGACAAAAAAATTAAATACGCCCTGTTCCAAACAAATACAAAATACAACTTAATAAACACTTTATTTAATCTACAGAGGTAGAGTGTTCTCATTCTACTGCCCTTCCAAGGAATATCTTGTCTATTATTTATTCTCAGTACTGTTCAGTTATTTCATGCTCATTTCCACAGAGTCCAAGTACACACGACCCTGCCCAGGGACTGAAGTCACAATTATTGTTACCAAATTCACAAATCAATGCCATAATCCACTTTTAATCTTTTCTGACAATTCTGTAGAGAACTTTAGCCCTTAAACTTAATGGGTAGTGGAATAAAAAAAAGTTTACCAAGTTGTTAGCTCAGCATTTCAGTCAGTTTCATTAATATGGACAATAGCCTGTCGAATTAAAGCATCGATTCATAAATGTGGTGACATGGTAATTCAGAGTTCAATCTCTGGGCTGAGCAGTTGGATTCCATGGAAACATGTCAAGCAATAACAGAATAGTAACTAAACGGTACTAAAAATAACAACCACAGATATCCCTAAACATGGGCAGTGGAACATGAACAATTTATCACCACAGATGAAATAAACGGTTGAGTTTGGAATTCCCACTAGATTACCTGGATAAATATATATCTGATAAAACTCAGAAGGCACAATGGCCAAAACGTGATAAAAACAACAAAGATGAGGACAATCATCCTCAAGTAAATAGTGAAAATAATGAAAAATTTGGTCTTGTATTTTTATCAGAAGTTAAACAACATTACATTTTGTCAAATATTCATTTAGATCAGGGGTGTTCAACATATTTTCTTGGAGAGCCAGTCATCTCCAAAAATAAAACTTTTTTTTTTTTTTTTTTTTTTTTTAAAGACAAAACATATTTTTAATGTACAAAAACTAACAACAGCTTCTATAGATGCATTTTCACATCTTTATTAAATAAACATGAGAATACATCATTTGATTAATGTGACACTTGATATATTTGTCTTTGTGCAACTTTTCAATGTCAGCTTTTACAGATATAGTGACAACACATAGCTGACTCACCAAATAATCATTGGTAATCTGACTTTGGCATTTGGATTTTCTAACTTTCATTCTTGAAAAATAATTTAAAAAAAATAGTTGTTCATGGCAGTATGTGCTTCCAAAAAGTGATCATTTTCATGGCATATTGCATCAAATTTGTATATTTTCTACCTACATACACTGAATGAAATGTCACCAAATCATTCTCACTGTATGCTTTATTCAAGTTCATATCTGACTGCAAATCAATAAACTCCATTTGATAGCAGTCAGCACTGTCTTCAGTCACTGTTTTAAATGTTTGAGCAAACAGTTTTAAATTTTTTCTGAAATACACAAACCAGTTGCCAAAATTCTTCTCTCAGTTTTTGAATACTTGAAACATATTTTGAACAAGTGAGTCCAGGGATCACAGCTTTTCTTGCTTCAAAGCAGGGAAAAATGGTGGGCCACATTGACAGGCTTCTCAGGCCATATTGTGGCCTGTGGGTTGCCTGTTGAAAAACCCTGATTTAGATGATAGATGTTTGGAAGTGATAAAAGGACAAGATTGTTTGCTCATTTCTCCATGTCTGTGGCTAAGCTCAGCTCAAAATGGAAACTCTTGAATACCACTTTGCAAATGTTTTACCCACCTGTCTATTATCGAGGCGGTTTAAAACAGATTCATACAGGCTTTCAATTTTTGTTGAAAATTCTTGACTCTTCTTTGAATGGTGACAGCACAAACAATCTTACAATTATTTTAATTGATAAGTAACGACGGTTAGGCAATTCCTTGTCAGTACCTGAATATATGCACTTCAATCACACATATCTTAGTTTATACTTCTAAACGTCTCTGTTTAAACTCCAAAATTGTATTTTTTTTTTTTTTTTTTTTACAAATAGGAGTAGATAAGTTTATCATCCTGTTGTTAGGAGTGAAATGATTAAAAAAAAAAAAAAAAAAAAAAAAAAAAAAAAACCCTCCTAAATTATGCCTCACTTCACCCACATACTTTGTACCGATGCAAGATTTGGAAAATTAATGACAAATTTTTTGTGTGTTTCATCCCTTACAAATTCATTGGAATAAACTGATGCTTACATTGTAACTATATATGTTCATGGAGGAGAGGGGGTGCTAAAATTTTAAACTTGTAATTTTTTTTTTTTTTACCTCCCAGCCAATTTCATTTAGTTTCTATTTACTCAGACGTGTATTAAAAAAATTTAGATAGGTACAGTTTGGGAGTGGAGCATAATTTGGGAGGATAATTTTAAATATGTGCCTGGGCACATGGTCTTGTCAGTTTCATTATTCAGTTTACATTTATATTTTTTTTTTTTTTTTTTTTTTTTTTAAAATCACTTTAGTTACAAAGTATCCTACACTGAAAAAAAGATCTGTCAAGAAGGGCAAGATGTTGCAAGAACTTGGATGTAAATTTATTATGGATGATTTAACAATTAAAGCACTTTCTATAGATTTTCATCTTAATAAATTGCTTTCTCTTTCCTCCCAACAGGGCAGGTCGATTTTGGAACCATGCTATTGCACTAAATTTGAAAAGTTGGGGTTCGAGATGATAAATAACAATTTTTTTTTTTCTACATTGTTACCATTTTTTGAGGAGAAGAATTTAAATATCAAGTTTAAGTTTAAAATCATAGCATTGGAATTTCATTCTAGTGATCAATAAAAGCCTTATAAAATTTATAATTTAGTAAAGCTTTACAAATTGTATATAGACAAGATGCACAGCACAAGGACATTATTACTAAATCACTGTGCCATCAAATAAGACCTTCATTTACTTCAAATTAAAATTATACTAAACAATTAAGCTATATTATGATGTAATATGTTATACAGTGCATTAGTTTTAGTGTGATTTTGAATAAACAATGCAAATTTAAAACATTTTGTCTTATAATTTGTACCCAGCAGTACTATGGCATGTAGACACTTATTTTTATTACTTATGATCTAACAAATCTTATTTATTGAGTAGCCTTTTTTGTAACCTTTTCAATTTTTACACAGTTTTTACTTATCGAATACAGTAAAAAAAAAAAAAAATGCATATTTTGCTTGTAGTGATTCATAATTAGAATTCTGGTTTGAATATATTTTCCATTCAATGTATTTAATACAGAAATATCAACTTTATTTGGATTTATTCTTAAAATAGTAAAATTTGGAAGTTGGTAAGCAAAAATCTGTGGAAATTAGGTATTTCTGTACATTTTTCAGACAATCTTGAAACCTAAATGCTCAAAAATTGGTAAAAGATATTAATTTAATTTTTAGTGCTAGTACACATCAAACCCAAGTTTTCACACCGAGGGCAATGTTGATTTTCTGAAAATAGTGAGGGGAAAAAAAAAAAAAAAAAAAAAATTTACTCTAGTCATATAACCAGGATATTTAATATCAATGACACCAGGAAGAAAGAAAACCAAGGAAAGGATGAATTCATCACAGCGGACAAAATCTATTGTCTTTTTCAATATTTATGCCTAGCAACATTTAATACACATTTTTTTCCTTCTTCAATGAAAGAGATAAAAATGAACCCCACCACCATTGTCCTCAATATTTGAGAGTTAAAAAAAAAAAAAAAAAAATTATAAAAATAATTGGTCAAGTTTGTCTAAATTTCTGGGGTGAGGAGTTATCACTATTTATATCATTTATGTCCAGACTAATGTCCTCATGTCTGTTTTTATTATCTTGGTCAGAAAGCACAGGCCTGGACTCAGACAGAAACAGGTTGAGAAAAAAAAAAAAAAAAAAAAAAAAAAGTCCATAGCTCTGTAGACATGAAGAGTGGAAGTGGGAGGATGATCTACATTGTAGATTGTGGTTTAATTATTTAAATGTTATTTTTAGTTAAGACTCATATTTGAGTAGATATGGTTTATTTATCAAACTAAACAGTATATTTATTTATTTTCAACTACTGGCCAGAAATTTTATTAATCTATTTTATAAGTCTACCATTCATCCATGCTTTGAATATTGCTGCCACAATATGGCCTGGTGCTCCTGCTAAACATTTGATCAAGTCCAAAGAATTTGCAATGTTATTGGTCCTGACTGGCATCTTGCCTTCAGTCACTTTCCCATCGTCATAATATAGTTTCCATGCCTTTTCTATAAATACTTCCATGGAAAAAAAAAAAAAAAAAAAAAAAAAAATTTATATATATATTATATATATATATATATATATACACACAATTCCTCAATCCAAGCCATGTTACTATACCATGCCCCCTATATATATGTTTATAAGTTTATTTGTGATTACTTGGTAACTTTTAGAAGTCTTTTTTTCTTTCTTTCTTTTTTTTTTTTTTTTTTTTCTTTGGTCTACAAAGGAGAAAAAATTGGTATCACCCCCCAAGCAAAGCAGTAAAGTCACTAAAACACAAGGGGTTACAGGGTGTGGAAGAATTAGGAACAGAAACATTAATCGCAAGAATCACTTTCCTGGAGGTAAGCATCAGCCATGCTGAGGATTAATGTAAAAAAGTTTTTTGTAATTGAAAAATGAACACTGAATGTCTACCTACAAGACTACAAAAATATTGTATCTAATGTCATTGGCATGTATTCAAAGTTCATATGGTACATGCAAGGAGTAATAAAAAAAAAATTTTTTTTTTTTTAAATTGTCGTATATGGTTACCTAATTTATTCACAAACACTCAAATGATTTGTCCACAATAGAAAATAGATAACATTCATGAAAAGACATGTTATATTGCAATATGAAACCACAGTCAATTATATATTCCCTTGTTTTAATAAAATGAATAGAACATCCCACTGTTCAGCGCAAAGAAAAAAATGCTCACTTGAATGAGCATGATACAAAGGATACATAAACTTCATTTTAGGTCAGCTCAGTACATCTACTGTCAGAGACAAAAGAAAATATTTTCATACCTTTTTAATTTTCTGATGAATCAGAAAAAAAAAAAAAAAAAAAGTAAAAATAAATAAATAAATACTGTTAGTTTCAACCAAAAGGAGGTTTTTAAGCCACTTCAACACTATCAATTTGATAGTCATCAATTTGACTGAAACAGAATGCTCATCTGAAATCTCATGCAAATTGAAAGATCTAAGATTTAGTGCTGTCAATATAGATTGAAGTCGGTGTATATCATATTATATTAAATGTAGTCACCTCGAAGTGGTGTAATGGTTAACAAGCTTGTCTCACTAGAACAATTAGGACTGAGTGGTGAATTCAATCCTCACTGGGTGCCACACACTTCCAGCCTTGTGTCACATCTGAGCTACATTTAGAAAAATAACCATATTATATTAAAAGGGTTTTTTTTTCTGAAAATCTGGTTGTATAAGGTTGTAGCGTATGTAGTGTTGGGTTCATTACAACTATTTTGGAGCTTTTAAAACAAATTGAAGTAGCTGTGTATTGTTTGATTTGTTTTTGTTTTTTATGGCTTATCAAACGCTGTAGTTTATTTAAAGCCAGAAAATATTTTTAGATTGTAAGAATTTTTGGCAGATAATGATTTACCGATACAAGCATTACTGATTAACCCATAGCTTGGAGGAGAAGTGGCAGATTCATAACTTTCTCAAGGATATTTATATGTAAGTGAATATAATGAACCTGATTGGAATTGGAACTTGGCTCACTGAGTAACAATTCTGAGTCATTATATATTATACCACCCACACATCCAAGCTTATAGCACTCAGTATTCACAAGTGGTCAATCACCCTGGATATGACGATAAACTACATCTGGCAGCAAGGTCTCCGATTGGAAGGTTTTGAGGAGCATGGGAGGACCCGGGAACAGCAGCAATTAAGAGGTTAATCTTAATTGCTGCTGTTCCCAGGTCCTCCCCGACTCAGGGGGTAGACCTGTTTGGGTCCCAGTTAGGGGCAAATATTTACTCCCTGCCAAAAAAAACTGGGGTCAAAACACTATGAAAGTATAAAAATAGATTTTGTATAGTAAAAATACCAGCAATACATTTTTGAAAAGAATATTACCAGCAACACATTTGACTCTTGACAAAACCTCTTTAAGAAAATACATGAAACCTGATCTACAAACTAATTTCTAACAAAGAATACATATTATATTCATATGAACCTATCGTAAAAATCTTGTCAGCATTAAGTAACCCATTGAGGTTGATGAGCCATAAAACAAAACAAACCAAGCAGTCACCCATCTAAGTACTGACCAGGCATTGATCAACTTAAGTGATTATACAAAAACTGGTGTGTCAATGCAATATGGGTATAAGCTGTTGTTACTGGGAGTCTTCAACTCCTGTTTTTTTTTTTTGTTTGTTATTTATATTTGATAAAGTGTTTTTTGTTTTGTGAATATTGTCTGGCCAATGGAAAGCATGTATGTTTATGTAGATATCCACCCCCACCAAAAAAAAAACCCAAACAACCACCTTAGCTCCATTAGGATTGAATAACTGGTTATCACTAACAATCACAAAGTTCCTTAACTCAGCACCTAAGATCCATTTAAGGAATATATTTCTCCAAGAATATCTTCAGTTACTTACTTTTAGGTTTAATAAAACCAAATTTAGGCAGTTCAATAAATTTTTTTTTAAATTCTGGTTCAAATAAAGCATGTGATTTTTTTAAAAAAAAAAGTCATGAAATGACAGAGATATAAATATGCCAGACTATTAAGAACAGTGTGTTGTTTGATTTTTTCAGGATATGATTGATCATGGTTTTCCACATCTTCCTTATTTTTAATATCTGCTTGATGGGAAGAAATGACATGCCTTGTTGCCTTCTCTCCGGTTTTGAATTCAGATTCAAGGCTAAAGAACCCAATACTCCCCATACTATTTTACCCATAGGTGAGGGCTGAAGAAATAGATTCATGCCTTTTCCAAGAACATAAGCACCACATATATACAAACTCAAACATAATTTGAATTTTGACCTGTTGATTCCATTTTCTGAGTTATGCCACATCCGCAAGCAAACTAGAATTCATCTTAATGCTCCAGAATCAAAACAAGCATAAAAGTCACAAGAAATACATCATGTGAGATGAAGAAAACAGATTTTTATTTTATTGTTCTCTATTTAGGTCAGTAACTTCTAAACTAATAGTCACTTGATTGCTTTCTTTACCTCTTTTTTTTTCAGGAGAGTTCCACAGCCTTGGTTTATTGCATTCTATAAAAGATATCTTGTGACAGTTGGGAAAAGAACAAGAAAAGCAAGGAGAAAAAAAATTATTAAACTGGTACAATCCTCTCTTAAAAAAAAAAAAAAAAAGAAAGTGAAAAAAAATATTGGAAACTTTATAAACACCTAATAACACTGAAGAAAGGGATTTGTTTTTATTAGGTTGGTGCAAAAATAATGACGTAATAATGTCGTTTTTTGATGTATTTTTTAACGTCAAAAAACGACATTATTACATCATTATTTTTGCACCAACCTAATATTATTAATAATACAAATGTTTAGAAATTAAAAAAAAAAAAAAAAAAAAAAAATGGAAAGTTTTGTGTGTGTATATATATATATATATATATATATATATATATATACTTACTCTAGCTCGAGTGGCTCTTGGGCCGTGTACAGAGTGAACATCATTGTAAAAAAAAAAAATAAAATAAAATAAATAAAAATAATCTTTTTGGGGGGGCTAAATGTAGTTTTTAAGCTTCTTTCCACTTTAATTAATCAACAAAAAACATAAGAATATTTATTTTAACTTACATTATAAAAATAAAAGTCAGAGTCCTAAATTTAATAATTTTTACATTATGATACTCTTTGAAGCATTCTATGTACAATGGAATATTGAGAACAGTGTGTTATCACTAACAATCACAAAGTTCCTTAACATGAAATTGTGGAGAGCCATAAATCTAACAATGCAGTTGTACCTCTAAGTTGTCACCATTTTTTGACTTTTTTTCTCTTTGAGAATTAGGCATGAAGACATTGCTTTGTTCTTCCAGTTTTATTTGCAGGCCAATATTCCAAGAAAGTCTTAAATCCCAGAGTTGGCAATTAGTCATTTAGACTCAATTCCTGAATGGTTTGCAATCCTTGTGCCATTAGGAAAAGTTGATGATATCCAATTATCGCCAATGAAACATCAATTGATGATGCTCACCTTTTTAAGAGTTAAGAAATCAGTCGATTAATATTTCCAGTTTCTTGTGAAGTTAAAAAAAAAAAAAAAAAAAAAAAGAAAAAAGTTTAAAACTAACAAAGGACCTCCTCAAAGTTTTATTAGAAAATAACAATCATTCAGTATCATAATAATTGGACTTTTCCCCTCACTTTTATTAGTTTACGTGAGTTACACCCTGCCAATACTTTATAAATAATGGACCTTATAACGGACATTTTGATCACGTAAAAAGACAAAAGACGTATCAGAGAAAGAAAATGAAAGAAAGGGAAGGTGTTTAACAGCCGTTTCAGTAAAACAGAAAAAGTTATCAATTTCAAATCTTTTCAGTTGTATCCCCTTACTTCTGAAAATAACGTCAAGTATTTATATTTATGATTGTGATTGCAAATATGTTTGTTGAACTTGTTAAGCTCAAATATTTAACGATGCGATAAGGGAATTTCTACGGATATTTTATTGTCGTAGAACTCGCCATCAGCTTATTCAATCATTAACTGAAGAATTAAGATTCATCAGAAATTTGAAATAAAAAAAAAAAAAAAAAAAAAGTGAAATTTTTACAGACTAAAACTAGTTAATATTAATTAGAGAAACAAATGAGATAATTTTTCTATAAGCGAGTCATTTATCCAGGACAAAATTTGCATAAGATAAAATTAGCATTCAAACTCATCATTCTGAGCTTATCTTTTTATGCAAAGACATTCTCTGTAGATTTTTGAAGACTCTCATAGGCATGTGTCACAAGATTTTCTAATTTTATCAAGAATTATTTTTCAGCGGTGTGTTTTTAATTATTTAACACAGAAGATTTCAAGACAAGAAAAAAATTTATAGGCATGATGAGTATTTACTCTATAATTCATGAACTGAATGTCTACCCAAATATAAGTATCCACTTAAAATAGCATAAGAGTGATAAAATCTGTCTGGTTAATAAATAAATTGAAATTTCTGGAGCACTTAATGAGGAAAGAGGGCTTGGAAAATCTGATACCCACAGGATAGAATGGGGGAAAGAGGAACAAAGGAAAACAATGCATAACATACTTTATGAGCTTGAGTAAATAGGTGGCAAAACAAGGTTTAGGAGAAATAACAGAAAGACAAAATTTATTAAGAGCTACAAAGGACAGGAAATTGTGGAGAGCCATAATCGCCTACATCTTGAGGGGACACAGTACATAAAGAATAGACATTCAGTATACATTCTTTTGTGCAAATGAAACTTTTTATAAATAAACAGCCTGTGAAATCAAATAATACCAGGGCTGAAGATTGACATTATTAACATGACATGGCTGTGATAGGACATTACCTTGTTGCTTCTTTCTATTTTGTTTACAACTTCTCAACTGTTTTAAGGTTATTTTTGAGAAGGACAATGTTTTTTCTGATACAACTACAAGGTAAGCCATACTGGCAAGAGAAAAGGTAGAATTATACCTTTTCCAAAGGACATTTGCATATAAGAGAATATAACAAACTTGACTAAAATTAAAACTCGGCACTGATTCCCAATTCTAAACCATTCTCCATTTTGCAACCACACATCCAAGCTTACAGCTCCTGGGTTTCCGAAGCAGGCTCAAGGGTTGCTTAACTTCAGTAATTTCAAAAAAAGTAGTAGTAGTAGAAATAGAAAAAAAAGTAGTAGTAATAGAAATAGAAGTAGTAATAGAAATAGAAGTAGTAATAGAAATAGAAGTAGTAATAGAAATAGAAGTAGTAATAGAAATAGAAGTAGTAATAGAAATAGAAGTAGTAATAGAAATAGAAGTAGTAATAGAAATAGAAGTAGTAATAGAAATAGAAGTAGTAGTAGTAGTAGAAGGAAAAAAAAAAAAAAAAAAAACAATCATCCTATACACTAATTTTCATTTTAAATAATCTCCACAAATCTAAATTTAGCTTAGAAATCATCAAATTCAATCAATCATGTGCCATGCATGATACATGCTTAGGCGACCACGTATCTTTTGATACATGACTGACGAGGCAGATTCCTCCCCCGCTCTGCATTAGATTACCATTTCTTTCTACAGTAGACCAGTTGCCATCCAAAGCTATAGAACCCAGTCTGTCCTGCCATTTACCCATAACTGGAGGGGGAAAAAAAACAAGGATTCATACCTTTCCCAAGGATATTAGCACGCAAATGAATGTAATGGATTCGACTGGAATTCAAACTCTGCTCTCTGACTCCTCAATCCAAGCTGCTATCAATCATTCCACTGTGCCTCAAATTAGACATAATTAAAAAATAATTGTTGATTCTAGAAGGTATCTGGGCAATTCAAAGCAACCCTGCTAGTTCAATAAATGTACATATTATTATAATAGCCTCTCTGCAACAGGTAAAGACATTCAAGAAATAATATCTCCTGGTAATACACATGCATCTCTTCGTTTCTCTGATTGTCTGTTCAATAGAGTGAAGAGAGATATCAATCAGCATTGGATTTTATCATTTAGAGACATTGGCACAAAGCCCAAGCCAGACAGACAGAAAAATGAAAGGAATAATACAATGATCTAATTTTAAACAAATAACTAGTTTTTTTTTATTCACATGCATACACACAGACCCTCTAAAGGCAGGTTGGAAACACCTGGTAAAATCCTGGTAAGCTAGCAAGTTTGTCCTAGTTAGCTCCCCTGGTTTCTGTATTATTTTTCCAGATGGGGGGGGGGGGCTGATGACATTGACCTCAGGTTGTTCAATATAGTCATTAGAAAAGATCTCGGTATTGTAGCACCAAATGATGAAAAATGCTATCCACATTATCCTGAACCAGTCATAGGATGGGAAATGACTATTCTTTGGGAAATTAACATTCATACTGCCAGAAATATAAAAACCAACAGACCATACACAGTGATTAATGACTACTAACAAAAAAATGCCTTCTCATAGATCTATATCCAGTATGAGATAAAATAAATTTGTTAAATAATGTGATAAAAATGTTTAAAGATAAGGATTTTGAAACAAAGTGAAAAGAGAAAAAAAATGAGGCACCTTAAAGATACTGTTATACCTATAATGACTGGAGCACTAGGCACAGATTAACAAAATCTCTAGCAAATTCAGTTTACAACAGATTCAAAACATTGTACTGAGTGTACATGTTCATCTATCAGGAAAGTTTTTTTATTTTGTTTTTTTTTAAATCAATTCACCCCAAGCAAGATAATAATGCCACTAAGATGCAAGAGGCTATCAAGAGTGAAAGAAGACTTTAGAAGGAACCAAAAACTCAATCCTAAACAGGAAACAAGGGATAAACCACTACTCCTGTTCAAAAGGCCAGAGAGAAGTGTGAACCAGGTGATAGGCAAATTTATCTACTCCTATCAAGGAGAAAAAAAATAATTAATAAATAAAATTTGACAGTTTAGTTGTAGACATTAGAAGCATAGAGTTGAAGTAGACTTTACAAAGAAGTGAAAACAAAATGCTAAATAGGAAACACAAGAAATTTCTGCTCCTGTTCAAAAGACTAGGGAAGAGTGTAAACCGGATGATAGATGAACGTATATTATTAAATAATTTTTTTTTTTTTTTTTTTTTAAATAGTAATGCCACTAAAACACAAGGGGTTGCAGGGTGTATACAAATTAGGAATAGAAATATTAATAAGAGAGAAGAGAAAAAGTAATCAGGAGGACAGTAGATAGCAATTGACATTGCATTTAAATTTTTGCAGATTAAAGTTGGCTGGAAAGCATGGAACTGGAAGGGAGTTCCACAAGTGAGAAAAGAAACTGTTAGCATAGAACTTATGGCTAAATCTAGCCAGCACGATTGTCAATTGATGAGATCTCAGCGCCAGTCTAGTACTGCGCTTAAATTCAAAAACTAAGTACCATAGCGAAGAGAAGATCTGAACAATTACCATAAAAGTATTTATAGAAAAGGCAGAGAGAAGCAATCTTACAAGTGGTGGTAAAGTGACTGGAGCTGAGCCACCAGATCATGACCAATAATATTGCAGATTCTTCTTTGGATCTTATTAAAGAGCTCAAGGTAAATAGCAGGGGCACTGGACCCTATGTGGCAGTAATATTCTAAACATATAAATATAAAGGTTTAGCATCACTTGACACCAGAATTTCTGCTAAAAGAATGCATGTCTTTACTAAATGCATGGTGCTTTCTAATGTTTATATGCAATTCCCAAGTCTGTTTCAATGCCTTATCCTTCAAACCCTCAGGAACACACCATCATTAGATACATTGGAAGCCTACAAATTGGAAACTAGAATTTTATTGTCCTCTTGGCTTAATAACATTTTTTCTTTCACTTTCAATAACTCCTTGCATCTTAGTGGCTTTATTGCCTTGCTTGAAGTGAAATGATTTAAATTGAAACAAAAAGAAAAAGAAACAAAAAGAAAAAGAAAGAAAAAGAAAAAAAGAAAAGTGACATATGTACAACAGATATTTACTAAATTTACTGTGGCATATGGAAATATTAGTGGGTCACTGTAACATTAAATAGTTTATAAGACAAATTTACCAATACTTGTAAAATATAGAAAACAATAGAGTATTTATCAGCAGAGATAAACAAAATTAAATTTCCTGATTTATAGCCAAAGATGAAAGAATTAATGAAATTCACAAGTTAAACAAATTTCTAAAATGTTAGGTATAAATACGTCAGTATTATTGTAGACCACATGTTGAAAAATGGTATGAACATCACTGTGAACCAGTTATATAAGGCCGTAAAATGACTATTCATTGGATAACCAACATTCCAACCAATAAACTTATGAAAACTAGAAGACCAGGCAGCGATTAAAGACCAAAAACAAACAAAAATGCATTCTCATAGACATAACAGTGTCATCAGATAAAAATATATCTATTAAAAATAATTAAAGAGAAAGAACTTGAAAGTGAAAAAAAAAAAATAAAAAACAAGTGACATCCTTTATTTTTTAAGGTTAAAGTCTAAAAAGTTACAGAAATTAGAACATTAACAAAATACCTGGCAGCCCCGGTTTAATAAGGATTGGAAGAATTGCAGCGTTTGAAACTGCTCATCTAACTCAGATTATAATCAATGTAAAGAGAGTATAAACATTGCAGATGTTAAGTAGAACTTATAATTTGTGCAAATAGAAGGCATATATTTGCAATATTGCCATACTCTAAGTTTTTGGTAATAACTCCAGTAAGAAATTTTATATTAGCAGTACAAAAAATCCCTTTAAGCTAAGATGGCATCAGCACATATATCTTCTTTCAACAACAATGCCTACCGTAACCAAACATCACTTTCTAAATATTTTTGGCATTTAAAAGAAATTGCTAAAACTCCTAAGGTTATATAAAAAAAAAAATTAAAAGAGAGAGAATTTGTAAATCTTTATATGACCCATGTCCCCTGTGTTTACAAGAAAAGCTGCATATTATAAAGTTTCCTAAAAATAAAGTTCTGCTTAACCAAAGAAATTAATTAACAGTTTTATGTAGGCATTGTCTAAATTTTACATTCAAATATAGTTAAAAGAATTCTTCATAAATATTTTATGCATTACAATTACATAGCAATTATTTTATAAGTATATAATGGTCTACAGTTTTTATTGGATTTTACAGCCCAATCAATATAATTAGTGTCATATGTTAAAGTCCCACAAAAAAATTTCTTCAGTTTCAGTAGTATAAAACATTTTGAAAAATTCTTGATTTTTTTTTGTTCAAGGTGACTATTTCAAATCTGAATTTTGAACATTATGTTTGATGCTGACATGTCAAGAGTGTAAATGTATCAAGACATGAATTTATAACCCACCTCCCTCTACCTGCTGATCTTATTTTTCTATTTTAGCATAGATCTGACTTTTAATTGGTTAATCCAGACATGCCCAAAAGTATAAGTTTTAATTCTGATATTAGATTCCCCTACCATTTTTAACTTTCAAAAGAGGTAACAATTTGTTTTCAAATTTCCCAAATAAATCAATTATATTATAATGTAAATCTACCATCGGCCAATGAGGAATGATTAAAGTTCTGAATATTTTTTTATTGTAAGCTATTATAATAAAAATATTCTAATAATATATATATATATTACGCACACACAACAGGTGTGCATAAACATCAATGCAAATGAGCATTAACATGTATACTTACATATATGCAAAAGAACCTGAGATTAATTAAATTTCTAAATATCTAAAGTGAATACAACCTCAGGTGTTCCTATACCAATTGTTTAACAAAAAATTAAAAAATTTTGACTATCTTCAGCTGGTCCAAGAATGTTGATTCTATCTTCCAAGCAATTCAGAACAGAATTTGGTACTTATGGGTTATCAGTCACCACTTTTCATAAAGTTAGATGTGGTATTTACCATTTTTTTTTCTAGACTGCTAAATGAATCGTTGAAACCTTGTCAAGAAATGAAGAGGACGCTGTCCACCGGCTTCAAATTAAATGCATCCTGCTAACTGAGACACACTGCCAAAATGGCTATCCAATAAAGTTCTACATCAGTTCCAGGATCTCGTGCAAGAAATGTTCAATTGAATGTTGCTAACAAAGAAAATACCAACAATGTGCCATGTCCAAAATCTGCAGCAATTCTCCAAAATGAGCATCTAGCCTCCTAATATCCTACAACCTGATTTCTAACAGAATTGAAAAAAAAAAAAAAAAAAAAAAAAAGAAGTTACACCTCCCGGACATTTTTTTGGCATCCTGAACTTTAGCAGCATGCTTCACTGTCTAAAACTCAGACACAGATAATGTCCAAGTGTAACGATGTCGAAAGTTTTATCCATATATCTACTGTCCCCCACCACTCAACATGCACTGTCAAAATTTGTCTCATCCTTCAGTGTGCTACAGGTTTATTTTCCATTCATGTTAAAGGTTGAAACACTTTTGTTTCAGGAAAGGGAATAAATTGTGCAGAAAACAGATCAAGAGAACAGGGTTCAAGTTCTGCCCGAGGACAGTTTTTGTCCACTTTTCATAAAGCATGGATTTCTCCCCTTTCTGCACCACCAACTATGGATTATAAAGGTGAGCAAATTGGACTTTTCAGCCTTGGTTGAAAACCAGTCAAAGAGAAAGAAATTTGAATTCAAAACCATGGCGGGGTGGGGGGACATTATCTTTCTCAAGAATAATCAGAGATACTTATAAATATTAATAAAAGCTTTTGTCCTGAATGGACATAACACTCAAGAAACACTTATCACTGAGTGTACAGTTATTACATTTTGATCCTAAGCCTCTTCAAAAGGTAAATAATTGTTTTTATAGAAGTATTTTTCTTTTCTATTCTAGTTCATTAAAAGAATCCATTTTGTTTTTCTTTATTTTTCCTTCCTTATGGCTATAAATAAAATGACACTTCATTAATCAAATTGAAGCAGGTAAGAAAACTATTTACTTCAATATCACACACAAAAATCTGTAGATTTCATGTACTGCATATACACATTGGGCACTTATGAAGGAGTTGCTAATAAGTTATCAGGCCAATCAAATATGAACTTAAAAATTGAAAAAGAAAATTAAATTATATATTAGGTTTAAATTTTTTTTAAATTGGATTGGGCCAAACATTTCAATATTTGCCTCATATTGTCAATGATTACAAAAAGTAATTCAAGACCTCCGAACCATATTGAGAGATGTTTAAAAATCAAGAAAACAATGTTGAATGAACATGAAACCTGATAGACAAATGAAAATCAAACACAAAAATCAAAATACCAGAATTTCTTCTTTTTCTCCATTTCTCATTCTCTGATGAAGCTTTAATAAAAAGTGAACATGTTAGAGTTATAAATATTTCCTATATATATATATATATATATATATATATATATATATAGCTAGCCACTCGTATTTGAGGATACACATCTACTAGGGCAGCTAGCTATTGCAGATGCTTGCTCAAGCGCATTGTATTTATTTAACACCCACAGACCCACACCCGTGATTTATACTGCAACTATGCTGAGCAGTTTCAGTTTCTGGGAAAGAGCATGTTATCTAGTGTGATCAACAATTTGAACAAAGGCCAGCACGCTCAAGCCCTTAGCCATGATGACTTGTGACTTTGTGCTAGCACAGCTATCAACAGCACCCAAGGGTCCCATCTACCCAATTTCACTCACAAGGCTTGGGTCAATTTGTGGTATCATTTTCAGGCACTTGCCAAAGGTACCCTTCCAGTCTGATAACATCAGGAAGTCTCTTTCCTGACAAACCAACCATGAGATTTGAACCCAGGTCTCATGGTCAGAATATGAACGTTCTATGTGGTTGTGTGAAAAATACACTGATTTTGAAATTCTTGCAAAAAATTGAATAATTACTATATTTTAATGAAACTTTCAAGACACTGAAAAATTAATTAAATTATTTAAAAAAAAAATCCTGGTAAAAATAGAGCTTGGAGAATCTTTCAAATTTTGGGGTCAGACACCTCCCCTTACCAAAAATCTGCTCTGAATCATTTAGAAAAAAAATTAAAAAAAAATTAAAAAAAAATAAAAAATTAATAAAATTAAGACATTAATTAGAAAAGCTTTTAATTGCTTTTATTAATAAAATATATTATAGACACTATAATCATTTTGCATCTTAAAGACAAAAACATGAGTTTTTCTTACATTCTTTATAAATCATCATTTCATAGGATTTATTGGGTTTGGTTTATTTTGTTTTACAGCATATCAACCTCAGTGGGTTATTTAATGCCAACAAAACTTTTAGGATAGGTTTATATAAATAGAACATGCATTCTTTGTATGAAATCAGTTTGTATGAGATCAGTTTCATTGGCATATTTTTTGTAAAGAAGTTTTTTATTGAATCAATTTTTTAAAATGTATTGTTGGTAATATTTATTTATTTTACAAAAATGTATTGTTGGCATTTTTTCTTCAAAGATGTACTGGTAATTTTCACTATAAAAATCCATTTTTATACTTCATAGTGGTTTGAGCCCAGTTTTAGGGTTAACTATTTGCTCATAGCCTAACAAGTGCTACCACTGTGGGTCAGGATGGACCTGGAACACCAACAATAAAAGAGTTGGTTCCATGCTCCTCAAACCTTCCTGATCAGAGGCCTTGATGCTGGATGTAGTTTATCGTCATACCCAGGACTGAGATAATTCTGGAACACACTAACTTTTTAAAATTAATAATTGTTTTATTATTAATGTTTAATAACAAAAAAAAATAAATAAATAAAATAAAATATTGATTTTTATTACAAACTACCATAATTAAACAGAAGCATTTTTAGTCTAGAGATGTGAACAAATTTATACTGCTGTCAATCAGTCTGATTGTGGTCAGGTGACCCAAACGTTCATTTTTTTTTTTTTTTTTTTTGCTAAATTTTTGTAGTTAAATCAAGTAAAGGCAAAATAAAGTAACTCCCCCGCCACAAGATTCTTGATGTTATGATTATTTGTAAAGGTTTTTTGTTTTTTTTTGTTTTTTTATCTTCATTTGTTATTTTGTCAATGAGAACACAAATTTGCTAATTTTGCCATGTCATGGGGAGTTTGTTTAATTAATAATCAAACTTTAAATTCAATCTTGATTAATTTAAATTTAAAACTGTTATATTCCATGCTAATAGGAATCTATACTTGAAAAACAAGGTGGATAAAATAAGTAAAGGTTTATTGTAAAAAACCAGTACAATAAGAATAAAGGTAACAGTTATGCACAAGGCCGTCAAAAGTCAATCCAGTAGTGAGTGCTACCATTCGAAGGTCAGTAGTTTTTGCGTAAGTCTGAGTCGTACTCAACAGATCCCAGCTAGTATATTTAGCTACCCCACCCACGAGGGTTGCATGTGGCACAAGGCCGGTTTAACGTGGGTTCTCCAAGCCAATAGACTCGGCCCAAAATATTCCTTTTTGAACCTGTATAAATAGGTTCAGTGGCAGTCTACCTTCCCGAATGAGACTTTCCTTCGGCAGAGCCTCATCCAGGTACCTCTCTGCTCAGAGGCAGAAAGTTTGACTGTTTAGCTGGAACAGATCCCAGCTAGTAAATTTAGCTACCCCCCCCCCCACGAGGGTTGCATGTGGCACAAGGCCAGTTTAACATAGGTTGTCCGAGCCTGTAGGCTCGGCCAAAAATATTCCCTTTTTGAACCTGCCTAAATGGGTTCAGGGTCAGTCTACCTCCCCGAACAAGACTGCCCTTCGGCGGAGCCTCGTCCGGGTTCCTCTCTGCCTGAAGTTTGACTGTTAGCTGGAACAGGTCGCAGCTAGTCTCTGTCTGTTGACTTACAGATACTTATAGGTAATTACTACCTATAGTGTAGTCACTCATGGGCGTGACAAGTTATTCCATTACATCAAAAACTAAAAGGACATAGTTTTACTTTTATTTGTTGAGGGATTTTGTATGACACAAAAATTTATTCTTGTTTGTAGTGAAAGTAAGACAAATTATACAAGAACTCGCATTTCAAATTTGTTTAATATTTTTCCACAAGATATAAAAAATATTTTCATTGGTGATACCAAGTATATAAGTTGATCTGAACGACATTTTCAGACAATTTTTTTGTTTGATGTAGGAAACATTCTGAAATGCAGTTTTTATAATATTGAAATTTAACCTTTTTTTTTTATCTTTAACAATTGCTAAGTGAATTTAATTTTTTTAGAGTTCATAATTACAGGAAAGATTATTTCATAGTTCAAACAAAAATTATAAAAAGAATATATTAGTTTTAATTTGAGTTTGCCTTGCTTGACTAACTAGTCCAGATGTTGCAATATCTGGCCCACCCAAAAAAAAAAAAAACTGCAGCACCAGTTTTGTTTTGGAAACTTAGTAGAGTGCACAGAATATTCAATAATCGTATCACACAAAGCCACATGAGTTAAAAACCTAACCGGAAAAAGATTTAATAAACAAGGAAGATCCAAACAGTAGGAAAAGTACAGGCAAAAAAATTATGACTTCGACTTATGATTTTTTTTGTGTAAAAAAAGAAATGACATATCACTTCGTTGATGTGGGAGTGTAAATTTAAAAATAGAAATTCAGAATAAAAATGAATGATACAATTTGTTTTAAAATTGGGACCAAACTTCACAATTGAAAAAGTATTTAATAATTTAATTGTCTACTACGCCCTTAGAGATATAGCGACTTTCAAAAATTGAAAAACAAGCGAAAAGGAAAAAAAAGTGTACACAGGCGATTTATAAAAATATAAAGTTCAAAGTTCTTTTTTATTATTTTTTCTAGCCTAACCTCGTGCATCTTACATTTTCCCATTGAAAAATTTGCCACCCAAAAAGTTCAAGGAAATTTGTCATTCAAAAACTATTTTTCAGTTAAACGAACTGTATTATTTGAAAAACAAGCTTAAATAAACTGAAACAAAATAATTTTTAGGCCTCGAAACAATTGAATATAATTTTAATTCACCTGTTTTAAATAATTCATTTTTTTTCTTTTTAATTCCCACTATTCTCACAGCCATCTGTTTCAAAGACCTAAATTACTTTTTAAAACCCGATCCACCCACGAAGGACTGGCTCGTAGGTTGTTTTTTTTTTTTTGTTGTTGTTTTTAACTTGCCCCGATACTTTTAAAAACCATTTTCATTTCATCGAAGTTGGAAATGTGCTGAAAAGTTCTCAACCCGACCAAAGGGATTTTTTCCTAAAATAAAAGTGTGAAAAATTTTCAGCACCTAATCATAAAAATATATTTTTTTTTTTTACGAGTCAGTATGAAAAAAGAAAATACAATTATTTTTTTAAAGCCAAATATTTTTTTTAAATTTTAAGAGTGATTTAAAAAAAATTGTTTGCTTATATTGTTTTATAAGTTTTCCTATATACAAAAAAAACTTCTTTCCAAAATTTATTTTAAATTTTGCAAAAAAAAAAAAACAAAAAAATAAATAAAATAAAAAATCCATTTCGACAAACTTTTTTTTAAAGCACCCTTAAAGATAATTTTACGTTTTGTTATTTATTTTTTAATTTTAGAAGGGACGTCTCTTCTAAAATTAAAAAAATAAATAACAAAATGTAAAAAAAATTTTTTTTTTTTAAATTGTTGAACTGTCTGTACAGTGTACTGTACAACACTCTTCTTGAGTCTTGAAAGACAAATTTATTTTTATTTATTTATTGAGACAAAACCTGTTCGGAGTATCATTCATTTCTTAAAGATTGAAAAAAAGAAAAAAAAAAGGGGGGAAAAGAAAAAGCAAACACTAACAACTAACAACAATATAAACAAAAAATACTTCATGCTTACTTCGCACTTATATCGTGCATGTGTGTGTTTTTTCTACCTACAGACACCTGTACCTGGGCAGGTATGAATCATCATTCGGTACCACTGTTTATTTGCGTTATTCTTTTACTGATTTTTATTTAGATAGGGAAAAACTGATAGAAAACAAACAAGGATGTTCTTGTCTCGGCTCTGTAAATTGGTAAAAAATGAGGGATTTATTTTTCGCAGGACACCGGCCCTTGTAATACGAAGATAATTTTTAAAAGACGATCCGGACGAAATCAGATTCTGAATTTTAGTTTTAGTTAAATTTATATTTATTTAGAAAAAAAAAAAAAAGAAAAGAAAATTTTCCTACCTTTTACAAAGTAACTTAAAAAATATATATCAGCTTTAAAAGAAATAACCAAACTTTGAATAAATTTCTAGTTTAATTGAAAAACTCATTCAAATGTTGAACTATAGGAAAGACAGGATTTATTTCGACAATTAAAGTTTCTGGTTTTAAAAAATAATCTAAAATATTTAAATTTCTAGTAAATTTATGAATTAATTCAAACTGTACATGCAGATTGTATTCTAAATTTCCTTATCTTTTGAAAAGATAATAAATTAAAAGAAATTAATTAAATGAGAATTTAAATATGAAACTGAAGAAGAATGAAAACAAAGCAAAAATGCTGAGAAACTTGCTTTTTCTACGAAGATTCTAACTTACATATAAAAAAAAAAAAGAAGAAATGCGATTATTTATACAAAATCCTGATCCAGAATCCATAAAATTTATATATTATTGATTGTTATTAAAAAAAATTCAACATGAAAATATACACTTTAATTAATTTTAATAAACTGGACACAGATTTCTTCGAGAAAAAAAATAACATGGCTGTTTTAAGTTGGACATCAACATTGGGACAACTAGAAAATTATTTATTTAAATACTAAATAAAAGCACACACAATTATTAAATACCTTTTTATATAATATCTAGAGATATATTTAATCATCTATCGGGTCAAAAAAAAAACAGTGTGAATTTAGGAAATTAAGTTTTCCTATTTTTTTTCCAACACAAAAAGTCCTGCATTCGAATGTGTGTGGGTGTGCGCAATTTTGATGGACTTTTAAAAATAAAAATTTAATAAAAGAAAAATATTAGGAAAAATAAAAACCTTAAAAAAAACAACAAAAAAAAAATGAGGATCATCTGAACTCGTTTCCTTAAATTTTCCGTTATTGTTGAAAAAAAAAAAAAAAAAAAACTTCGTGGGATAAACAAAAAGTTTAAATCTTTAGAAGCTTGATAATTAAATAAAAAAAAAAATCTACCGCGTCAATTTTAGTTTTGTAAATGATGGTCTATTCTTGACTTTTTTCTTTCTTAGCTATGATCAAATCTAACATAGATAACATTAAATAATTACAATAGAATCTACACTTACCCTTTAAGTATATTTTCAGCAGCTGAACCCTACACCACTTCTCTGACTGCTAAAAACATTCTGTCACATGAAACAGACAAACCGACCTCTGACCTATGATATCATGGCTACTACATTTTTAATGGTTACCTTTTATCAATTACGGCAGCCTAAAAGTAACACTATTAATATTTATAAAGAAAAAAAAACTTTTGTTTCCGATGCACGAAATAATCAAATGATTAAACAGTTTAACATATTACAAACTAAAAATTGTTTTACAATCTGTAGTAAAGCACTAGATACTATTATTGTCCAATTATTAATTCAGTATCTATGATGAACATATGAGTTTTTTGGCAATGTTGGTTTACCGTATTTTAAGCACATGTAATCTATATTAGCGGTGTGCAAATGAGTATTTTTTTATAATTTGCGACACAGTACATTAGATGCAGGTTTTTATTCGAAAAGGAAGCAAAAAAATTGCTACCCACTGTTTTAAAATATTTGCCAAAAATAGGGGATTTATCCGATACAAACAAAATTTTCAATACATATTCATTCATTAATAATAGATGACTATTATTAATTGAATAGGTTATTTATTTTATTTGAAAACTTTATATATAGAATATATATATTTTTTTTTTTTTTTTTTGGTAGTGGGTCTGTTTCGCTCGTGTGTACTGTTTAATTTTTAGCATGTGTTCAATTTTTTCTTTTCTTTTTCTTTTTTTCTTTTTTACAGTTTGAATGAAAGAAATTAGAAATATCTGAAGTTTTCAGTCCCGAATTTTACTAAATATGATTCAAAAAAAAAAGTAAAACTGAAAAACATTTTTTTTTATCTAACAGGTGGGGTATTTCTTGAATAATTCAATAATCAACAAACACGTTATTTTATTTCAGATTGTACAGAAAAACAATCCATATATTTTTACTTTTTATGTTACTTTTAATTTTTTTTCAGTACGATTTGGAAATTCATCGCATTGCTGTTCGTAAAATGAGTTTCTTTTATTAAAAAAAGACATGTTGGAAGAATCGGAAAATGTAATGTTTAAAATAAATGCCATTTTTGAATTTGAACATTTTTTGAAAGAATTACAATTTTTTTTTTATTTTGGCAACTGTTAGATTATTTTTTGCTATGGAAGTTCAAAAAAGAAATAAAAGAAATAATTCTGAATTAGCCCCTTTGACTACTTTTCCTGTCAGAAGAGTAATATGACAATTCAATAACTCTTAAAGTCACATTGGGTGCAATTAGATATTTTATAGCATCAAACAAATAAAAGCAATGTATTAAACTGAAAAGTATCATTTAAATTAAAAAAAATAAAATTATTAATTCTACTAAGTTTCATAAAATTGTATGAATTAAAAAAATTATATTCTTAAACTATTGGTTAATTTTTTTTTTTTTTTTTTTTTTAAATAGAAATGAATACCAATTTCTGCATTATTGCATTCCTGCTGTTCCATATTTATTTTTAATTTTTCCTGCGCTCTGTAAGTCAGGGGTCTGAGCCAACAGGCAACCGTGCGTAAATAAACATTATTTTCAGTAAGTTTTAAGCAAAAAGTAAACTTTACTTTTAAAGAATTAACTAAATAATGCTGAAATATACTAAATGACTTCGAAACATCTCTAAGAAAAATATTGGATTTTTAAATTTGTTGTTTTCATTTTCCGTCTATGGTGGTTCGATAAGTGTGGCAATGTTTTTAAAAATGTCTAAGAACTTTATATATAGATTTTTTTTCCTTTAATTCAGGTTAAAACCGAAATTGAAGTTCAAAGAAGGCAGTTAATTTTAAATTATTTAAAAGGCATTTTTTTTTTTATTGTTTTTTTTTCTTTTAAGGAAACCCGTATGAACTCTTCTTTGCAACCACTTTTTTTGTGATTGCCGAATCACAAAAAGTGGTTGTAAAGAGTTCAAAATAGTAAATAAAAAAATTTGTTTTTCTTTTTTTATTTTTAATTTATGCCTATATAACCCCAATTTCAGAGGGTGATGATTATTGACCTTTTATTTAAATGCTTTAGTAGAAATTCGATTTACAACGTAAATTTAATAATGCTAAACAAGAAGACCCTTTGAATTGCTTTTTTTATGACAATAGCGGGCTTTATCCGTCCGGCAAGTTCGTAATGGCCATCTTTTTAAAGTACGGAAGTCTAAAAAGATCAATGAAGATATTTTTTTATAGGCAAATACAAATTTAATTTATGTCGCAACTAAAACCTTAACCTCAACCCGAAACTCTAACCCTAGGTAATTCACTGGAATAAAATAACCTTTTTTTCTTTATAGGCTTCCGTAATTTACGCACAGATTTGCATAAAAGCAGACGTACAATCAGATTCCAGCATAATTATTCTTACATTGTAAATTTAACATTTTGTTGTGGGTTGTAGCTGAGTGAAAATGTATCAGAAGGTAATTTATGTAAGGCAAAGATTATGCGTGCTTATTATGCATTATCACACAACACGTAAAGAATATAAGGACAATTTCCATTGCAAGAAATTACTAAAAACACAGTGGTTAGAGATCCAACAATAAAGAGATTTTTATATATACAATAGATATGCAAGGATAACAGAATGTTTGTTGATTGTGGCAATTGAGACAAGGTTATGCAGAAATTTGGTCAATACAAGTTAATGTTTTCTTTTTGTTAGTGAAATTAAAATAATTTGGTTTCTGCAAGGAAAAATTTCTAATGTGTTCGTTCAAATATTAGTGTGTTACTTGTTAGTTAGAATTTAAGTTGTGAAGAGTTGTTTGCCTTTAACTGTTTGGCTAAATTGATGAATTGTACAATTACTGTAGTGTTTGTGTAGTGAAAACGTTTACTTTTTAAGTCAATTGTAATTTGATTACCACGCGGACTGAGTGCTGTGTTGAGTTTGTTGAGAATTTTGAAGTGATGTTGAGTTAGTGAATTGACATGCGTGGAGTTTGGTAGCATCTCACGAAACTCGATGACTGATTTGAATTGAGTCACGCGGTTGTTTATATAGACTTTGGTGTTTAAAAATCGGTTCCAGGGAGCTCGGTGGGGAAAAGGATCTGTTTCGACTTTGCTACAGCTTAGTGTTTCTTAACCAATAGTAAATTGAATTTACTGAAACGAAGTGGTGATTGGTTAAGGCTTTTTTTAGGGAAGAATACATCTTTTCCGAAATGGGTGGAAGGCTAATGTGGAAGATTCCACAATTTGATGCTAGGGGACACAAAACAGGGTTCAATTTGGCGTTATAAGTTCATTATAAAATGAACCCCTATTTTAGAACTAGTTTACTTTCTTCCTCTATAAAAGGAGTTTCCTCGAAAGCAAAAGAAATCTGAAAGAATTAAAAGACATTTCCATAAAGAACAGAACGAACTACAATGAGAAAATACAATTTTATAGAATAACATTCAGATGATCTCTGCTGCGACATGTTGATCGGATGAAAATAAGTCACCATTATGTTATGCGTATCATCACCTCTTTAGTTGTAGTAATATGTATAGACATTTTATCTATGGAACATTTATCTCGCAAACAACATTGGTGGACTCAGTGTGAGTTCGGGTAAAAATAATTCACAAAATAAATAAAATAAAAAAAAAACGACAGGGTCTGTTATTAACAAAAGGAATTACATGTGTACACAATTGCAATGAAAGGAAACGAACATTAAAATTAGCTATAAGAAGAATGTTATTAGAATTTAATTTGAGAACCACTACGACGATGTTTTACAAGTTCACGTTTGTAACAGGGTCGGTAAGTTGGTGTTGATGTAGTAGTAATCCCGACGTGATATTATTTATTGATTTTAATAGGGGTTTGTTGTTAATAACAGAATATTGATATTTTTCTTTGATGTGAATTACAGATATTGGTATGGTGTGTGTCAAAAATGTTCTCAGTGTTACTGTCTCTTGTTTCTTTAAAAGTTTCTGCTTATATTTTTACTTGTTCTGAGAATTTCGTTGTTGAGAATAACGTTTGAGATCGTCAGTTTTCGATTTTCACTGAGGGTGGGGATGAGTATGCGTATATGTTGATCTTTTTTACTACTGCTACTGCCACTTACTATTCTAGTCTGCTCTACTGACCCTACTGTCCTGAATAACCTCGCTTATGGTGGAAGGATCGTTTTTACAATCAAATTTTAGAATGATCTCATCTTTCATCACTGGTGGCAACGTAGTTTTTATGATAATGATATTTTTTATCTTTATTTCAGGGATTATGAAATATCCTTATTTTTTATCATTACTGGTGGCAAGGTTATTTTTAGAATGATGAAATATCATTATCATTCTGGATCATAACATATTCTAGCCTCTTTCTGATCTTTGCCCCGACTTTCACCACTGCTTTCAAATCCGGCTCCCAAAGCCTTGATCCTTATAAGAGATAAGAATATATTTTCTGACGAACGAGGGACCAGGAAAATAACAAAAGGAATTTGATCACCCATACCTTGACCATGGGGGTATAAAGTCGAGGGTAACGCTCACGACTTGTGCAACCCTTGCTTCCAAAACCTACTCCCAAACCTTTGATTCTTACCAGAGATAAGAATATATTTTCTGACGAACGAGAGGGCCGGGAAAGTGTATAGAAATTTTGGAGGGTAAAGTTCCCGATATGTCTTAGCCTTCTAATCTCAATAAATGCGGAGAATATTCGCCTCTTTGGCAATGATTATTTGATATCATCTGTAATAGCATCAGGTCAGCGACAGTAACACCAGTTATCTTCGGAACCTGTTTCAAAAAAGAAATCTACATGCTGGTGTTGCGGGCGTTATGCACGTCGGGTGTTTGAATTGGGTAGAAAACGCGTTTCCTGGAATACCTATAAAAAATGGAGGATTTGCATGTGTGTCCGCCATGATAAATACAAAGAAACAACAAGCAATATATATACAAACAAATGATAATGTATTAACAAGAAAGATATCCAAGTAAGAAAGACAACGATGTATGTAAAAAAAAAAAAAGGATGTGAAAACATTTGAAGTTCAAAGGATGTGAAGTGAGTGAAAGTGTGTGTATGTGTGTGTACGCGTGTTGTCCTAGGTTTCCCAATGAGAAACGCGTTTTCCACGAGAGACTTACATGTTGACGTGTAAGCGGAAAAAGTAAGAAGAGAGTGAAAAAAAATATATCACAGGATATCGCAAAAATATCAACAAGAACTCTGGAGAAATCCTATGTGAGTTTTAACCCCTTTAAGAACAATTTACTTGCTTAAAGAACTTTTAGGCGCTCAGAAAAATATTTTGAGTAAACCTTTACATAAACATTTTTTCTTCCTTTAAGTTAAAGGAATTAACTTCTCGTTTTCTTCCTCTCATATTTTGTATATATCCCTTTACCTTTTTTCGTCTATATAAATAAACATTTTCTTCTTCCGAGCAGGAGTTTGAGTCTTTATTCTTCCGCCACAAAAAGAGAATTGTCCGCTCTAAACCTTCAAGCCATCGTTGCTTTTTATCGATTCTGTCACCTTTAACATTTTCACGTGGGAAAGCTGGGACAAAATTCTCACAATGTTCTTGTTTGCGTGTATGTGATAGACACGTGTGTGTGTATGTATGTGTGTACGTGTAAGACTACATCTGGAAGCAAGTGTTAAAAAGAGGAAGAAATAAAATACGATTGTCTTTTTATACGCTTAAAGAGCGCCTCCTAATAGGCATTTCTGTTAAAACAAAGTGGATTAACTCACAAAATATAGATAATGTTGCAATTTCTCGTCAAGGAAAGTTCAAGAAAAATCGGATCAACTTTGGCACAATTCTTAATTTATAAAAAACGCCTACGTACGTTTTCTAAAAAAATAAAACACTCGACCACATTTTTTGACCAATCGGATGTACAAAAAATATGCGGTCGCTTCGTAAGAAATTTGTGGAGGTAATGCGCATGTGCGTGATCCCATCAGAGCATTTAAATAATGAGAATATTTTTCAACACAGTTCGTTTACTTGTCCGGCAAGATGGATACAACTGTGTCTCACCAACAGCCCTCTCCTTTGACCGCTGAATGAACAGTATCAAATTACATTTCTCAACTTAATGATAATGCTTTTAACGTCACGCGGCTACTGATATTTGTCTGGACTCTCAGAGACTTTAAAGAACAACAAAACACGAAAGATTTTGTTCTCATATATTTCCATATTTCTTGTGTTGTAAAAATAAAAAAATTCTCTATTTTGTAGCACTCATGTTAATCGTTTTCAATTAACATTAGTAGTGCTACACAAAACTTCCCTCAGTTTGGGAAAATTTTGTTTTGCCAATATGTCTGTCGGAGTTAGCTCCTCCTCGGCTCCTTAAACCGGAAGAGAACAGGTCATTTCAACCTTGACCTTTCGGTTGTGCTCCCTACACGCTCTTAACCCGAGGTAGAGACTGGCAAGTTACCTTTTCAGTTTAGTTATATTACAAACCTAGTCGTAATATATTTCTAGGCATTTTTAGGTCTTGGTTTTCTTTTAGCTAAGCTCTACTCATTTTATAGATAAACTTTACTGTGTTTACTTACCAATTCTCTTGCTAGTCTCCCTTACCACAAGACAGTGACTTCTCACTAAATTTAGGGTCGGCGACTGAAACGATCAGTACGCAGGCCTCTGGCCTCCGTGGCTAGGACGTCGATCACAGGGCTGTGTATTAAGTTACGCTCCCATTTTTTTTTTTTTGTCTGCCAACTTGACGATAGTTAGAAACTTTCTTTCTCTCTCTACTTCGCTTCTTGCTTCTGGCTCCTTGCCAATGTTCGACTCTCGACATTCCGTCCCTACTGGCTGCCTGCCCATAACCTTTCCCGTACACTACGTTTGTAATTATTACGGGAAGTTACTAATATCGGACTCGACCGGCAGACACGCAACGCCTGCACTGGACGTTTGACATGCCCGAACAACATCGCAACGCCAGCTCCTCTTTCCTTCCCAACACGTCAAGTTGGCATCCCGGCAACGACCAACGTCAACCTCAAACTACAATGACTAGCAGCGATTATCGGCAACGACCAACATCAACCTCAAACTACAATGACCAGCAGCGATTATCTGCAACGACCAACAGCGATGATCTGCATGGCCAGCAGCGATCACCTGTAACAACCAACCTCGACCATCAATGCCTGCACCGGAACATCTGCATCTCTACCGTTCCGACCACCTTTATTTCTTTATTACTTTTCTAGAATAAATTAGCTTATATCTTATATATCCTCGTTCTGTCGTCTATGCTGTTTCACCTTGTCAGATTTAACGTCTTCAAAAATGTTAGCGGGCCTCTTGTGACCTCATCACCCTTTTGTGATATGGGGGCGCTCGAGGGGTCCGCTACATGTCTGTAAAGTTCGAGGCTGTTCTGTTCTATCCTTCGTAGGCTGAAAAGAAAATCGAATGGTGCAGTTGAAATGTAACTGATTAAACATTTCGACGAAAATGTACTTGTTTGAAGTGCTGTGTTATCAGGGCGCTGTAGAATTTATATAATGTAGCAAGTTCTGGAAAATAAATCAGTAGGTATTTTTTTTTTCACATTGAAAGCTAAGATAGAAAAAAAAACAGCAGCTTATATGGCTGTTAAAATGTTGTTTTTTCCAATGCTCCGAGTTCATTTTTGTTTGGAAGCACTGTTTTGTTTTCCTGTGCGTGAGTCACCTTGGTGACATAGTGAATGAACAGTTAGAAAAAGCTTTGATTTTAAACTAGCTGAGCTGATGCTGGTGAAATTCATACCGAATGCCGATGCATGTTTCATGTGAACGTCTGAAGATATCTGGCGTTATTGTCGTTTTTTCTCGGACGTGCAGCTATCTCCAGTAAATCGTACTTGCAGATACAATATATGCGTATGCCACATCTTTTCCTGTTAAGCCTGAGAAAGACTACAGTTTAACTGTGTGATATGAGAAATGAGTTTTCTGTGTTGTTTGTTTCGTGATTTCCGATAAAAATATATATAAAAATAAAAAACAAAACTAAAAATATTCGAATTAAAATAAGGCATTTGCGCTTTCCTTTCAAGCTTTTATCTCTTTCTTTCTCCTTCTCTCTAAAAATAAAAGAAGAAAAGTCGCCAGAAATTTGCAGGAACTGAAACTACTTATTTATGACTGAAAAATACCTAAAGATCATCGAGGCTCCACGCATAACTTCTGTTATAAAAAGGAAAAAGAAAGGCACTCCGGAAAATAAAATCATTTTAACCAATCAAAAAAATTGTCACAAAGAAAGTTTTGACGTTAACCGAAACCAATGTTCTCACCAGATTCTTGGAGCCTGGTCAAAAAGTATATAAGCTGACACCTCTCAGCTAGAAAGATAAGAAGCGGAGAGTGACGGACGGAGACGCTCTCGCGGAGAAACGAGCCATGCGTGATGCGTGAAGAAATAGTTAAGAGGTAATCAGCTAATGATATTTCTGTCCTGCTTAGGACCAAGAAAAACACAGAAGGCTGACACTGACCTATCTCTAAGATTACTAATATCCCTATAATGGTCAGACTTAAAAACTACACTACTGGATCTTCTCCCGATTGCTACTAATATCTGCCTTATAAACAACATTCTACTACACCGAAGGACTCATTCATTACTCTAATAAATAAAAATATATTATTTCAAACCCTTGAGTCAGTCCCTTTTATGACCTTTCCAATATACATCAACAAGAATAACAACAGGTTTTTTTGGGGTTTTTTTTTTTTGGGGGGGGGGTTGTTTTGTTTTTATTTTTGTGTGTGTGTGTGTGTGTGTGTGTGAATTCTGGGCAGTATTCTTGAAGAAAATGACTTGGGTTTCAGACTTGTTAGACGAAAATCGTATTTTTCCGTTTGCTGAAAAGTGAAGTGTCAAGTTGGTTTTAAATGTTGCAGTGATATGTTTGATGAAAATTTCACTCAAGTTGTGTTTAAATTTTTTTTATGTCTGCCGCTGGGAGTAGAGGTCATTCGTGATTGTGTCTGCGAGAAAGAAATGTTTAAGCAATGCCAGTAGTGATGAAAAATGTCGCTCGCCTGCTGACCGAGACAAAGCGATTAAAATGGTTTGGTTTATTTTGTTTTATGGCATATCAATCTCAATGGGTTATTTAATGCCGACAAAAAATTTTATTACTGGTAATATTTTGTTTTGTCAAAAATCTGTTTCTGGTAATATATTTCCTTCAAAATTGTATTGCTGGTAATAATTTTTTCAAAAAGTATTGCTGGTAATAGTTAACTATTTGCCCATAGCTGGGACCCTAGCAGGTGCTACCACCCCGGGTCAGGGTGGACCTGTGAACACCAGCAATTAAGAGGTGGTTCCACGCTCCTCAAAACCTCCTGATCAGAGGCCTTGCTGCTGGACGTAGTTTAACGTCTTACTCAGGACGCCATTAAAATGGCGTAGCCGTACTAGTAGTTGTAATGTCTATTAATAATTTTTGTTCGCACGTGTTGAATATTACCAAAATTTGGCTGACTTGGAAAACATCTTGTCCAGGTAGTTGGTATGGTGTGTAGTTGTGTTTGGCCATTTTGAAATTTGTGATTTTGCTCTGTACGTCGGGTTTAATGTGGGATATTAGTATGTTGTTCAGATAAAAATAAGCCACAATTATGTTGGGGTATCACATTGTGTATAGACATTTTATATTGAATATTCATCGGTTCCTGGAACATTTACCCCGCAAACAGTATTGGCGGACACAATGTGAGTCCGGGTACAAAAATAATATATACAAACCAATGAATATAAAACAAACGACAGTGCATGTTATTAACAAAAGTAATATGAACACAAATGTAATAAAAGTTATAAGAAGAATTTATTTGTTTGTGTGTATATGAAATAAGCGTTTGTGATAGACACGTGTGTGTATGTGAATGTGTGAGAAAAATCAAAAGTCAAAAGAGGTTCAAAGAAGCGAACGCGCCCTGTCGGCAGCAGTCATTATCAGCGTCGGCTACATCTGGAAACAAGAGCTAAAAAGAGAAAGAATGTGATTGACGATAATTACAGGCGGCGTGAGATTTGAAAAACCTTTTTCTTTCTTTGGTGACCTCGGTACCTAAAAGACTCACTTATTCCTGTCGGCATGTACATCAACTACAGGCACTGAAGGTTGCTCTGGACTCTTCATATTTCATTCTCATTTTTCCTTTTTGCTATAAATTTCATGTCTTGTGACTTATTTTTAGCCGGAAACACAAGAGTCCGCTAATATTGTTTAAAGAGGAAATGTTCGAGGAGCATTAAACATTTGCTAAATTTCTAGCGCTTTTATAACCGAGAAATCAGCTCCGAAAAGACTAAAAATTAATTTTTATTAAACTCAAAAGTTTATTGGTTAATAAAAATGTTTGCTTAATTTTTTAAATATTTATTTGAAGGAAGGAAAATATTGTTGATCATTTTCTGGAGTGAGCCTTCAAAATTTTGTAGCAAGCAACAAATAAATTGTCTGAAAATTCAAAGGCCAACAGTGCGTTCGTGATAAACGTCGTTGATTGGTTAATAAATACGAATAGAGAGATTCAAATCTCAAGCCTGTAACAGAGAGGGGTATACACACACATACACATGAATGCAAACACGCAAATATAACTTTTATTGACTGGAAGTGGAAATGATGTTTATATATCAAGGTACAATTTGGGTTAAGAGGTGTGTTTACCGATGAGAAACACGATCTCAGGCAGGAGGCGATGTTTTAAATCTGGGTCATTAGAAAAAAGAATGAAAAAAATGATCTAAATAAAATTTATCGGTTAAAAATTGAAATAGAGCTTACTCAGGCTATGAGATATTTGGTTTTGTTTAACAGTAATTGTTTTGATTAAAAGGTTGAATCAATGTTTAGATATCCCAAAGTATAATTTTGGGAAGAACTCGTGATTGAGATAAGATAAATAGTTGGAGAATCGGTTTACATGTCAAGGGATAGTTTTTGGCATTCATGATAATCGCGTGCCGGGCCAAGGGTCGATTCATGATCAAACAGATTTATCTATATAAGCGCATAATTATGCGCAAGTGAAGGCAGACGGTCGAGCGAGACGGAAGAGGCCAGACAGGAGAGAGGGACGGGAGAGACCGCGATCGGTCGGCATACCGTCGTCACGTGTGTGAGCACCCGCTGGCGACCGTTACGGGTCGCGGTGCTACAAAAAAACGGGAGAGAGACTCGAAAAACGAGACCGTCGACAAGAGAGCCACGGGAGATTTGCGGGAGAATTAGAGAAAGAAGACTGCCCCCTTCTGAGAAGTCTGTATGTGCAGATTGAATTCTCGGCATGATGAACAGGGTAAGGTACAGATTATAGGCCACTGCACAAATAAATTAGAAACAAATGCAGACATACTATAGAGGAATGTCTCAACGAAAATTGTGCAAAAATAGAAAGAATGAATATCACAGATATACGTGATAATAAGCGAACGGGACAAAAGGCATGCATATGAAAATGATGTATAAAATCGAAGGACTGGCCACTGACATTATAGAAATAAAATATACTTCTGCTATTGGAAAGAATAGATCGAATGAGCCTTTCATGACGAAAAAAAATAACAGTAATACACAAAAATATCGAGATACAAGATATATTAAAATCAGAAATGGAATTATCAGAGGCCAGTTGAACAGAAACAAATCAACAGGAACAGAGTGAATTATATAAAAGATGAATGAAGTCTTAAATAATTTCGGCAGTGTTAAGTTTACAGACATAATTTAGGAAATCTACCACAGTGGCAATATACCGGACAATCTAAGTTGAGCCATAGTTATAGCGCTACCTTAGAAACCAGGAATTAATGAATGTATACTCCATCAGCCAATCAGCCTAGTAAACTATACATACATACATACATACATATATATATATATATATATATATATATATATATATATATATATACCCAAAATAAATTCCAATAAGCAAAAAATACTATTCTTAAAAGAGTGCTCAATACAGAGTAGAGCAAATATAATTTATTCGAAAAATTATAACGATATGTTTGGCATTTTGTTATAATTTTCGAATAAATTATATATATATATATATATATATATATATATATATATATATATATATATATAAGAAGTCCTGATGAATAGAACGCGCAGCAGAATCAAACCACAAATAGGACAAGAACAGTGCGAGTTTGTTAAAAACATTGAAACGATTAAGGTAACTTTCAGCGCAGTATGCGAACCATGATGTCTTCAATAAACTTACACAACGGGACTACGACTTTGCTGTGGATTAAAGCGTGATCCAGAGTCTCCACCGACTCACCGCAGGGAGACATTTCCAAATCCCCATAACAAGGTTTTTGCCGACCCTTTTGCATCAGCCACATAAGTGATGCCTCATTGTTAGTGAGGCATTTCAATCCAGGCGCCCAAGGCCGCATACAGCGAGCCTCCAGCTTTTTTAAACCGAGCTCGCCAATCAGACCATCTTGAACGGACCCCCTCACAAATACCTGATATAATGCCTTACGGGACAACACCTCAACGTCGGAGAGGCTATCCGTCGCCCGTAAGAGGAACTTGAGATCTACACGACATTTACGATAAAAGGAGCACTCGCCTCGGGATAAGCGGTGAGCTTTCTCCTCGCGTGAGTGCACACTTCTTATGGGCGGCAAGATATTACTGGTGTCTTCCTTCGAGAATTCGCCATTCCCATCCGCTTGCGAACACATTCAATCAAGAAACGCGATGTTGACTAATCTCAGCGAATCGCATAACCAGACCGCCTTCAGAAAGGTGGAGGGTAACAGATCTCCCTACAGACCTTGGGAACGTTACCTCCCCACAAGGAGGAGAAAAACTAATTGCATTATATGGCATACAGGAGTGAAAGAACGGAGAGTTGTTAAAGGAGAATTGGGTAGATGTACGAAATACATACTTCCCCTTTAAGGAAAGATCACCCCGAGACAACAGGCGAACTGCGTCCTTGACCTTCTCCTGCATCACCACCAATTCATTTCCAGCAAGAGATTGTGACCGAACCAGAAGCTGAGTATCTTGATCGGCCCGTCCGCCCAGAGGAAAGGCGCAGGAAGAAAAACTCCATTCCACACGCCCAACCGCAAGCCAACACACTTATCGGAGTTGATCTTTGCAATTGTCGCTCTTTCATACGCTCAGTCTTCGTCAATCTCAACTCTGTTCGACACAAGAACCGAAACGGAGAACCTGGCCGAAATGGTAGCACCAGGTAAGATATTCCGCGAAGTACCGGCTTCATCTTTAAATTGCAAAGGAAAGGCGAAAGCGGACAACTTTGACGAATAGAGCGAGACAACAGGAAAGACTCCGATCGTACCGAAACCTACGACCCGAAACCGACGGTCCGAAAATGACGGCCCGAAACCGACGGCCGAAAGGACAGCCTCCAGAAAACGATGGTCAACCCTATCGAATGCCTTGGACTGATCTAAATTGATCAGCGCGGTTTCACTGTCGACTTGCTCAATGATCAAGAGTATCCAAAGAAGGTTGTCCTGAATAGTCTTACCATTCACAGCACGTCTGATCAGAGCCAATCAGACTAGAGTGAACAGCCTTCAAACGGCTGGCTAAGATCTTGGCTAAAGCCGAAAGTTACCTATCCCATTCCCACCGTTCTTGTTTTTGCGTAGCAACTTTATCACACTCCGGGTGAAGCATTGAGGTATATACTTCTGTTTCATCCAGTTGTTGTAAATCAGTTCCAGTAAGGGAACAAGAACAGGCGACTGCCTCAAGTACAATTCGTAAGGAATTTTAATTCCCGGATTTTTGTCTCGGCCATCCAGCTTCAGCGCTTCCCAGATCTCAGACTCTGTAACGAGGTAAGTCGGCTAAATAGACATGGAAATGAGCAGGGTTTAAACTGGGCTCCCTGGTGTACAGATCCCGAAAGTAGTCACAAAAAACATGGTCCGCTTATCCGGCAATGTGACACACACGCTATGCCAATTGGATGCACTTCTAACTTCTTCCCGCAGATCAGCGACCATATTCGTTGGCTCAGAAGACATTCTTTTCACCTAGCCCTTGGTCCTTCTTGATAAGCAAGGAGGCCAGCTCCGCCCTAGCTAAGGCTACTTGCCCAATATTATGGGATTTAATCGCCCGATCAACTTTTGCTTCACATGCTGTTTTTGCTGTTAACATAATTAGATTGAGTCGGCGACTATAATCAGCGGCAAACAACCTAATTTTAGATTTCAATAAATCCCACCACTTATTCCCAACCACAGCCCCCGTCAATTCCCGCTGTAGCATTAGTAGCAGCTGGTCCTGGAAATTTCGCTCACCAAATAATGATGCGTTCAATTTCCAGTAGCCAGCCATCTTAACCGTAGGCTTATTTAAGTTTACACGAACCAAGATGAGCCTATGATCCGCGTAAACTATAGACTGGAAACTTGGACAACCTAGGAGCCCTACATCGACTCTCTTAACTAGAACTCGGTCGACGTAACTAGAACGCACTACTGAAGCTGAGGAAAACTTTTGCAATCACCACCCTCACTTATTGGGAAATAAACAAAATGGAAATTACCAGAAAGCACTGGCAAGGTTCCTAGGTTGTGTATAGCTGTTGTAAATGACCTAATCTGCCCTGGGGGAGGTTCCCCAGCCCAGCTACGTAGCCTATGTTGGCGCCAGTTTTTTGTTAGCGATCGTTGCAGCAACATCTTCGTTTGTGTATTACTTATCAGGCGTTTCGTGCTTTGTAAAGATATTATTCAAATTGTCAAGAAGTCCTGCATTTATATATTTTTGTAAGTAGTGATCATGTTTTTTGTACATATATAAAAAGTACAAAACATTATTATTGCGTAAAATCTTAATTTCACCTCTTAAAAATCCGTGTGACTATTACATGACTAGCGTCATTACCCGTAACTGTATGTACACAAAATTTATTAAATTTTATATAAAACTACCTCCAGGTTATATGTATTAGCTGTATTATGAAATGTAAAGGGATATCGTGTTTGTGCTTGGGTTCCATCCAAAACTGCCTGATTTTATAGATGCTATATACAAATTAAATAGCCTGTATTCCAAAATCCGGAAAAATCTGAAAAGTAAAGCATTTCCAATCCCAAGAATTTCGAATAAAAGATTCTCAACCTGTATATACGGCAGAACTTGAGAAAAAATTCTTGTGTAAGCAGGAAAAAAAAAATTTTTTTTTTTTCTTTGTTGTGGATTGGTTCAAATCCGTAACATACTTTTACATTTGCTATTAGACAAGTGTCTTTCGATAACTTTCACTGACCCAGGGATTAAATAACAGTTGCAATGTAACAAGATGCACGTAGCCAATGCTTTTATCTACTCGGTGGATTGTGTTGTAGGATAATTAGAACTTCACGCCTGTTCTTTCTTAATTAGATACTTCCATATGACCTTTTCTCTACTTCGCATACCAACGAGTTTAGAGCCACGTGCGCTGATTTTCTGCCTTATTTTCCTGATATTACATAACAGTTCAGTACTATTTTCTTTGTTTCTCTTGCTTCAAGTCTCTTCTTCATCTGTGAGGAGATTGTCAAACATTCACTGCCATATAGGAAGACTGATATTACATAACAGTTCAGTACACTTTTCTTTGTTTCCGTTGCTTCAAGACTCTTCTTCATCTGTGAGGAGATTGTCCAGCATTCACTGCCATATAGGAGGACTGATATTACATAACAGTTCAGTACTATTTTCTTTGTTTCACTTGCTTCAAATCTCTTCTTCATCTGTGAGGAGATTGTCCAGCATTCACTGCCATATAGGAGGACTGATATTACATAACAGTTCAGTACACTTTTCTTTGTTTCCGTTGCTTCAAGACTCTTCTTCATCTGTGAGGAGATTGTCCAGCATTCACTGCCATATAGAAGGACTGATATTACATAACAGTTCAGTACTCTTTTCTTTGTTTCACTTGCTTCAAATCTCTTCTTCATCTGTGAGGAGATTGTCCAGCATTCACTGCCATATAGGAGGACTGATATTACATAACAGTTCAGTACACTTTTCTTTGTTTCTCTTGCTTCAAGTCTCTTCTTCATCTGTGAGGAGATTGTCAAACATTCACTGCCATATAGGAGGACTGATATTACATAACAGTTCAGTACACTTTTCTTTGTTTCTGTTGCTTCAAGACTCTTCTTCATTTGTGAGGAGATTGTCCAGCATTCACTGCCATATAGGAGGACTGATATTACATAACAGTTCAGTACACTTTTCTTTGTTTCCGTTGCTTCAAGACTCTTCTTCATCTGTGAGGAGATTGTTCACCATTCACTGCCATATAGGAGGACTGATAATACGTAACAATTCAGTACTATTTTCTTTGTTTCTCTTGCTTCAAGACTCTTCTTCATCGTTGAGGAGATTGTCCACCATATCACTGCCATATAAGAGGACTGATAATACTTAACAATTCAGTACTCTTTTCTTTGTTTCTAAAAATATTTTTTCTATTTCTTAATACTTAATACTTAGTTTTGGAAGGCATCTTTCCCTATTCCATTGTGCCTTCAGATTTCAGTGTCGCATTTTCAGCTCTCTGTTAAAACATTTCTCAGATATTTAAATTGTTCTTGTTTGTCTTTGGTTTTTGTAATTTGCATGTGTGACAATTCCTTTTTGCTGACAATCATGCATTCTGACTTTTTACAATTAATGTTTAGTCCTTTCTTCTTGCTCTCCTTCATTACCCTCTATAAGAGTTCTTGTAGTTTCCTTTCTATATCTGCTATCAACACTTTATCATCTGCATATCTTATGTTGTTAAGATTGTGGCTGCCAATAACGAATCCTGGTCAGACTAAGAATCCCCTCGTTGTAGAGGTTGTGTAAGTCCGATGAGAAGATACATCCTTATCTTACAACCCTCACTATTTTTATACTTACTGAACTTATTTTCTATCCTTATGTAGGCGGTTTGCTGCCAATATAGGTTCTGGATTATTCTAATATCTTTCCCAAATATGTAGCGGTTAACGAGCAGTTCGAACAGTTCTTTGACGTAGTTTATCAAAAGCGTTTGCATAGTCTATATAATTGCTCTTTCTGATATAATCTTGGCCATATTGAGTGTTTTTCATATAGGGGAAGAATAAAAATGCAAAAAATATATATCTACTGTGAGTTTGAAATTCTTTCTCTACTTCTGCTTCCATATGGTATATTAAAAATCGTTGTTAGCGTCGTCATCTTTATCTCGTATCCAAGAATCTAGTTTCTTCTTTGTTGATCTCTTCTTTTATGATGATGGCGTTAATGATTAAATTCTCCCCCAGCGTGTAGGTTCGGGACTAGAAGCTTCTAGTTTCACCAAAACCTGCTCCCCTCATCCATTCCCTATCGCTGTTTGGCTTTGCAAGATTCGGGTGGAAGTGAAACAAAATCAGAGTAAAAGAATGTGCCAATGCCATGAATTTGTTTAAGGTAGACCTTAACTTGACAGGAAGTGACCAACACAGTTAATTTAATTCCCTTCCTCTGCGGCTCATATGGAATGAGACATGCAGAATCCAGTTATGAAACTGTAAAGAAGGCGGTAAGTGCGTCACTGAGATCCGTAGACGTATTGGGATGGCCAAGGACGCATTCCAAAAGCTGGGCAGAGTATTGCGAAACAAGAGGATTTCTTTGCTAACAATGAAAAGAATACTGAGCTGTTACGTGACGTCTGTCCTTCTTTACGGCAGCGAATGTTGGACGATTTCTTCAAAGATAAAGAAGAGATTCGAGGCGACGGAGATGTGGTTCTACAGAAGGTTGCTAAGGATATCATTGACCGAGCGTGTGAGCAACGATGAGGTCTTAGAGAGATTGCAAACAACGAGGAGGCTTATACTTAACATCAGAAAGAGGCATCTGAAGTTTTTGGGACACATAATGAGGAAGGAGGGTCTGGAGAATCTGATACTCACAGGTTGAATAGAGAGAAAGAAAGACAAGGGAAAACAACTCGTGACATACCTGACGGGCTTAAGCAAGTGGATGACAGAACGTGGTCTGGGGAGGAAGCAGAGGGAAGGAACTTGTTGAGAACTGCAAGAGATAGAGGGAGGTGGAGAGCCATGATCGCCTACGTCTTGAAAAAACATGGCACATAAAAAGAAAGAACGGACTGCCCATGACTCTGTTATAATTTCGAGTGGGGCCTTCTGTAACATGTCCGTCATGCGCTGCCTTCTTTATCCGCTACTTTCACCGTTGAGATCTTTTGTAATCATCATCCGATTATTCCACTGTTGAGGTCTTTGGGGTTGGTCGCGCTTAGTCTGGGACCTAATCGCCAAGGGTGGGTGGCCCTACCAGGAGTTTAGTATCTCTTCCAATATTTACTAAAGTGGGTTTTTGTATTTTCCTCATATATTTGCTCTATCTTTTCATAAAGGTTTTCTTCTAGGTAATCTAATGTTAGGGTGGCATATGTTGGTGCCATTTTCGTTCCCATCTCGGTACCTAGGATTAAATATAGTTTTTGTTGGCAAATTCGAAAGAGTTGTTGTTCGGGATTAGGTCTATACTATCAGTTATGAATTCCTTGGGGAATTTCGGATGTAGTATTTCTGGGTGTTTTTCAATCCAGAATCAGATTGCCTGTTTACCTAATTCATGGGCTATGTTGCTATATAGGTTAGTAATGTCAAACGTTGCCATGGGTGTTCCTAGATCTGCTTTCTGTGCTATGGAGCTAACGAAGTGGATATCGCAGATATGACAGAGCTCTTAATCTGTTTATTAAATGGTTGTTGTATAGTGTCTGTTAGGTTACTGTGTCTGTTAGTTGGACAGTCTGGTCCTGTTACTATGCGTCTGAATATAAGGTTGCATTCAGATATTTGTGCCAGGATGGCTGTTTTTATTTCACTATATTTGTGAATTTTCGGTCGTCTGTAAAAATTCCTCGTTTTTCGGATGAAGTTTATTTGGTAATCCTTGTCTTTTTTTGTGAATATCTTATTATGTATTGTGCAAAGTTTTGTTATTTTTTATATAATATTTTTGTCTTATCTTCTTATATCCTAGTGTGTTTTTAGTAATTTTGTTTTATAGTATATTTTGTTCATGCTGAATATAGTGAGGTGTTTATCAGATTCTTTTATAATTATGTTGTTATTTTTCCGGATGTAATCCAAGTCTTGTCATTGTTTGTATTGTGAGATTATGGAATGATTTGGATCTTTCTTGTAGGTTGAGGTTTCAGAAATTTAAAAAAAATGATGTCTAATTCATTTGTATTATTGTTTTGGGGGAGGAGTGGGAAAAGAATTTTGATTTATTTTTTACTAATGAGTCATCTGTAATGTTTTTGTTAATATTTAATGTTTCTATTAGTCTGAGTCAAATTACCAGGGTTCTTTTTTTTAGGTCTGTTATATTGCTTTTCGGGTCGGGGCAGAATTTGAGACCTAATTTTAATAGGTTAATTTCATCTTTTGCAAGTACATATGTAGATAAGTTTATTATTTTTTGGTTTTGTGTCATCTAAACTCGTCTTCTTGTTCGGACTGGGATTTCTAAAAAATGATGATTGTTTCTTCACACTTATTCCGGGTTTTCTAAGAGATGACCTCTCTCTACAGGTTTGGGTTTTATAGATAATAAGAATTTCTACTGGTAAAATTGTAGTTGTTATTTTTATATGGTTCTATATAAGTATGTTTATTTTTGCTATAAGGGGTTTCTAGAGTTGTTGTTTCTATATGGGGTTAAGTAGAAATTTTTAGGGTATTTACATGTGCAGTAGTATGTATTTAGATTCTTACCTCTTTTATGTGGTGCTTTCTGTATTTGATGGTGTCGCCTGTAGTTGTTCTGTTTTAAGTTTTGTGTTTTATTGGGGGTTTGGGTTGTGTTTTTTGGTTTTATCCAATTACCAGATTTTTCCTCGTTTGGTAAGGTTTTTGGCCAAGTTGTTTTACTTTCGAAAATATTCCTCGATTTTTCCTCCTCTTCTTTGCATTTTGACTCCCATAATTCTGGTAGGAATTTGGTGAGTTTCTTTGGGACAAAGTTCTCTGATTTCTTTTGTCAATCTCGATGTATTTTTTCGTAAAGTTTATTGTTTTGTCTTCCTGTATTTCAGTTTGCAATTTTGCTAGGCTCAGTGTATTTTTTTTTTTTTATTTCTCTTTTTCCGTGCCTTGTGGCGTAATCTTTTCCCAGAATCTCCTCGGGATAAATGTTTCCTCCATTTCTATGAAGGTTTTGTATATGGTTGCACTTTCTTTGTTTTTGATGGCATTGAAAAAGTTTCCTTTGATTTAGTAGATTGTTCCACAGACGGAGATTCTGTTTCTTCATTTTGTACGCTTCCTCTTGGGTGTGCGGCTTTCCGATATTTTCTAGGTGACCACACCTAGTTTTGAAATATTCACCCAGTGTTCTGCTTTACAGTTGTGTTTCCTAGTTTGAGATGAGAGCTGTAAAAGTATAGTAGGAAGAAAACATTCATTCCATTAAATAATATGTTTAACTAACCATTCTTCGCCTGAGGAAGGTCAGAAGACCCGAAACCCGAAATATACAGAATAAAGTATTAAAAATGCGCAGAATCAAAAACATTTGACTTTTTTTCTCTCTTTCAAATATACTTCTTTTTTCTCACTGGAACAACAATAATCTCTCCCTTCTGTGTGTGTATATATATATATATATATATATATATATATATATATATATATACCCAAGTATATTGGTGCTTATATATTAGAATCTGACTGCGTTTGTTTTACGCGTGAGTTTAGGACCACATTCACACACCATGAGGATTAAAATGTATACATTGTAAAAAGACCGGATATTAAATATAGCTAAACTAACTTTAAAGAAAAAATAAATTGAATAACATATATATTTCTTCTTTTCTCCTCAGTAATTTTATAGTTGTAAACTTAATAGCGAATAAATGTTAAATTTTGATTTTGTAATTAGCAGTTTTAAATTTTAATATTAAATTTTATCATATAATTTATTAATTAATCGTTGGAATAAATTCTTTTTTAATACTAAACATCTGAATAGATATTATAACATAACTTCGTTATCGAGCTTTTTGAATTTTCCTGTACTTGTGTTTTGATTGGTCCATCTAGCCTTTGTAACAACGTTTTCCCCTTGCGTAGGATTATTAATTAATTTGAAACTTTTAAAACCATTTATTTTACATTCAACGTCATCACTTGATAAGACACCGAGGGTGTTGAAACAAAATGGCTATTTTTGTAGTGATTTTATAACATATTTATGTTATAAATTTTTTTTTTAAATAAATAATTATATATATATATATATATATATATATATATATATATATATATATATATATATATATATACACCTTCGGAAAGGTGTGAATCCTCTTCTTCTCCCTCCAGCTATGGGTAAATAGCAGGACAGACTGGGTTCTATAGCCTTGGATGGCAACTGGTCTTGGAGAAGGACAACTCTGAATTCAAAATCTGCGGAGGGTCGTTTGGGGGCCTTGTGGCACGTAGTGCACCAGGTCTCTGTATTCGGCCCTTCAAAAAGTGTGGATGGTCCTGCACGAAACCTTCACTACTATGATCAAATCTCATGTGCTGGTGTCGGGCTGTCGGTTTCCTGGAAACTGATCTGCTTGACCCTCATACGTCGAATTCGACGGGAGCGTCGACTATATATATATATATATATATATATATACATATATATATAATAGCTGGGCACTCCTATTCGAGAATACCCGTCTATTAGGGTGGCTAGCCAATCCCTATTGCAGAAGCTCGTTCAGGCACATTTGTGTTTGTTCAACACCCACAGAGCCAACCTGTAGTTTATACTGCAACTATATGGAGCAGACCTTAGTTACAGTTTCTGGGAGAGAGCGAGCTATCTTGCGTGATCAACAATCTGAACAAGGCTAGTACACTTAAACCTCGGTCACGATAACTTGTGACTTCATGCTAGCACAGTATCGACGGCCCCCAAAGACTCCACCTACCCAATTTCACTCACAAGTCTTGTGTCAACCCGTCGTATGGTTTTCAGGCACTTTCCAAAGATGCCGCACGCTGGGATCGTCTCCCCCCTCCAGATCGATAACATCAGGAAGTCTACTTCCTGACAAATCAACTATGGTGAGATTCGAATTAGGTTGGTGCAAAAATAATGTCGTTTTTTGACGTTAAAAATACGTCAAAAAAAGACTTTATTTTTGCACCAACCTAATATAATGAAACTATGTTTTTTATTCAATATTATTTTCTGCTTCTCCAAATATTACTTAAGCTTAGTGACCTGCCCAATATAGAGAATTAATAAGGGTTCGAATCTGCGCCTCCATTTTTAAGAGAAAGCACCATCTGACTTACGTTCTTTAGATCACGGAGGAATTAAGATAAGAATTGAATGAGATAGATATGAACAGGCTTAGATAGATAGATAGATAGATAGATAGATAGATAGATAGATGCGATCAATAAACTGTCACCATTTTATATTTTTAATTTTTCGCATACTTGCTGTTTGTTTTTGATTTTGTCGACTGCATAGTATATCAGGATCAGTTTTGCACCGTATGTGAGAAAAAGAGCATGAGGCAATTCACTCCACCAGAAATTTGGAAACGGCATGCTGTACTGCTTGCTGATCGTCCTGATGAGAAAAGATCGCTCGAATATGTTGATGAGGGCCTCAGACTCAACACAGATGCCTACATCAAGTACCCTGAGGAGGTAGTGCTGCCCTGGGTCAAGAGGGTGGCTGCTGGAAGATCCTATGTCTGATAAAAGGACTCTGCACCATGCCACACAAGCATGAAATCTCAGTTATGACTGTCAATCAATTTCTGCAACCACCTCACCCCTTAAATCTAGCCACTTAACTCCCCAGACCCCAACCCCCTTCATTATTATGTCTGAGGTGAAGTTGAGCGAAAGAACAACAAAACTCCTTGTAACACCAAAGATGAACTGAAGGCAAGGATTATGGCAGCATTCATCAACTTAAACACGGAGACTATCCAGAAGAATTGCAAGAGATTCCGAAATCGTCTGGAGACCGTGGTTGAAGCGAATGGCGATTTTATTAAATAAATTTACTCTTTAGTATTTCAGGATATTTTTGTGTCATTTTGGTAAATATATCTGTTAAAATGAGATGTCAGTGTTATTTTCATTTTCATTTTCGCATCATTTAGACGACAATATATCCATCGCACCATGTAGGTACATAGATAGATAGATAGATAGATAGATAGATAGATAGATAGATAGATAGATAGATAGGAGCAATTAGAGGTGAATACACTGAGAAAATAAGAAAGAAGAAAGAAAGAAAAATACATAAAATGCTGGAAAATTATGACCCTATTGTGAATAACAGGTGAAGTTAATAGGGAAAATGAACATAGATTATAAAAAATGTTTCTTTATGAATAATCCTCTTGCTTCATGGATCATAAGCTTCATAATAAATGGTGTTTCACACAATTTCTTAACTGCCACTCATAAACAGATTTTGCCCACTGTCTCTATTTACAAATGACCTTTCCAGTTGAAGGTGAAAACTTTTAAAACAAACAAATTACACCGTTTCATTATGCACAAGTCAATAAAAGTTTATTCATTTGAATGCTTAATGTTGTATAACATTGTAGGAACTCTTCAGTAAAGAAGTTACAAATAAGATTATCTTTTATGTGGGTCAAGTTACATGTACAAAGGTTTTCGATATCAATTTAATTTTTACAGCAGAAACAGCTGTCACTTCTTATTTATTATTTAGTGAAGACAACAACAATTACAAACTAATTTTGAAATCCTTTCCAGCTATATCATAATGTAACTCAGGTTTTGATAAAAAAAAAAACCTTAGAAGTTTTTGAAGGTCAAAGTTGACAGGAAAGCAAGAAACTGAAAGAGAGTTTCAAAAGCGAGAGAAGAAACTGTTAGCATATAACTTACAGTTACATTTAGCTATTTCAAATGTAAAATCTACTATTGTAGGACAGAGAGGAACTCAGGCGAGGCTGTGCCTGCGGGCAGGGTATTATCGGAGGAGGTAGACAGCTGCCAGACCCGTCTATCCGTGGTTTACGGGGAATTTTTTTCCGAGCGTACACGCTCGGAAAACCACACGTTAAAACCGGCCTTGTGCTACATCCCGCCTTGCAGGGAGGTCTCGAGTAAATACTGAGGAACCCAGATGAGGCTATGCCGAAGGGCAGAGTCACGTCTGGAAAGGTAGACAGAAATCCGACACCGTATATGTGGGGTCTATGTTGAATTTTTCTCCGAACCTACGGGCTCTTAACGCCCCACGTAAATAACCAACCGGCCTTGTGCAGCATCACACCTTGTGGGAAGGTCTCGGATAAATACGGAGGATAGGTTTTCTCCTCTCTTGTCGACCTCTCTGCCTCCGAGCGAAGAGGAACCCAGACGAGGCTATACCGAAGGGTGGAATCTTATCTGTGGAGGTAGACAGCAACCCAACCCCGTGTATATGAGATCTATGGTGAATCTTTGATAACTGTGGTCTAAGGCGAATTTTTAAGCTAGCTTAAATGCCCAATAGGGCGGCTTTTAATGTAGTATATATATATATATATATATATATATATATATATATATATATATATATATATATATAAATAATTATTCATTAAAAGTTATAACATAAATAGTGATTTTATAACATATTTATGTTATAATTTTTAAATAAATAATTATATCTGCTCTACTCTGTATTGAGCACTCTTTTAAGAATAGTAAATGTTGGTCATTGGAATTTATTCCGTATACACCAATCCTATGCTTATATATATATATATATATATATATATATATATATATATATATATATATATAATCAGTGGCGAAGGGTGACTTGGGAGCCAGGACATGCAGTCTATTATGCAGGTTAATCAGCAAGGTGGAGAGGTATAAGGAGAAACTCACTCTGCGTTCCCGGAAAAGTATTTGCCTCCCCCAACCCACCAGCCAGCTGTGAATATGATGCGAACTAATTTTAATGTGAGAAAATAAATTTCTCCCAAAAGTATCCGTTTCAGACTTGATACACTTTTTGACGTAAATTAAACTAATATTGTTTTAATTCCCCAAGTGTTTTTAAGATAAAATTCAAGATGTCTTCTTTAAAATGCCGCCAACATTAATGCATGAAAGTTGAATTTAAATACTTTTAATTTAATTTTAAAATTAGGTATTGCAGTGAAGTTTTTGTTTTAATGTCCTTTAACAAAATTTAACATGTTTAATGAAATAATTTACAATATTATCAAGAATTTTTTTTACATAACTTTAAAAAATAATTTTGAACATTGAAAATTAAATCTTAAGGCCATTGAAATGGATGAAAACTTACATTTTAATGACAAAAATAGACTTCGCCGGTTGCACCTTTTCGCTCCACGTTTGAACTGTTCATAAACTTTCTGGGTAATGATCACATGACTGAATCCGGCTCTTAAGAAGGGATCGAAATACTCCACATGGGTTAAAAAAATTTTAAAGACAGTAAAAAAAAAAAGAACTTTTGATGTGGCACTAAAAATCGTTAGACGTTTCCTCTACACTCTTCAGAACCAAATGATACAAATTTTTCGTCTAAATTTGTCCGATTATAAAAGTCCTTTGAATAGACAAGTCTTCGATTTAAGCTACACGCAATAATAATATCATCACTTAAGTAGAGAGTGTCTGCTGCTTTAATACGGCTGGAAAGCAAGCAAAAGAATTTCTGTTTTTCGGTGGCTTTCTCTCTGTAACCCCCAATACATACACTTTGTTATTCTCTCTTTTTCATGCACCCAGCTGGAACGAAATTCTAAAACAGTAAAGGCAAAAGCTACGGCCTTTTCTAAATTAAGCAAAAGAATTTCTGCTTTTCAGTGACTGTCACCGTTTCACCCACTCACTATTATGTTTTGTCTCTCATGCTTCCTACTAAAAAGGCTAGTAAATTCATTGCTTTTACTTGCGTCTTTTCTCGTTAGACAAGTGTTTTTCTACTTATACTCCTTAAATAATATCGTTTGAATGAATTATCCCAAGAAATAAAGAAATGGAAACTACTTAAAAAAATACAACTACAAAAAGAATATTGAAAATTATCAGTAATTAATTTTATATTACACAAAATTATTTACCCCCCCCCCCACAAAAAAAAGTAAAGCATGCAGTGCATGTGTTGCATATGTGGGCAATTCAACCCTGATATATATATGATTAATCTGAGTACAAATTTATCACTTAGCTGAGCGATGTTCTTTTAAAGATGAAAAAATTCTAAAAGAACTCATAAGTACTAATATATCCCCCACTAATCCAAGTCAAAAAATAAAACTAATTATATACTATACTAAATTTAACACAACTAACTTAATCATCCCCAATAAAATCTTTTCCGTTAACTAATGTTTTGCAAAAGATCATCATTTTATATCAATGTATATACCCTTTGGAAGATTGTATCTCTGACAAAAACGTAAATATACATGTTGGTTTCACGACGACGAAACTAACAAGTAGGCTTATTTTACACCTGTCGGTTCCAAGTTCTATTACACCACATTCCTGTCCACGTTCACGTTTTAGAGAAATAGTAATCGACAATACAAGTATGCTCCACCATGAAAATAGAAAGCAAAAACTTTAAATTCTAGAAGTGCTCTATATAAAAAAGAGCTCAAGACTAAATAAAATTAATTATGAATATAGCAACAATGTTCTAAAATGTCACTAAAATCAAATATAAGATCCTTAAATTGTCAAAAAAGATTTTTTAAATCCCTTCGAAAACATTATAGGTTGAAAATATTTAAAAGATTAATAATAAAAAAATTGAAACTAAGTTACCTCCTTTATATATCCTTAACTTAAATTGACTCTAACGGAGTGCGTTTCATGCACATTTATAAACAATTCTTTATCTTTATCAATTTTTTTATCTTAGCAATTCACACCTGAATTAATCTTTGATAAGATTGAAAATACTTGTGAAAATAAAAGAAATAATCAAAACTACGGCGTCTTTCTTAAATTGATCCATGAAGTTGAGAGGATTAAAATAAAAATAGCCATATCTAAATTCAACTAAACATGCTTGCATAAAGATATGTTGCATATATATATATATATATATATATATATATATATATATATATATATAATTATTTATTTAAAAATATGATTCCAACTCGCTACATAAGAGGTCTCATGTTTCAAAACAAGAGCCGAAAACTTCAAAATAATATTTGAATTAACTTGAGTTAAAGTAGGCTCTGTTCCATCTTCAAGCGAAATTTTTTGGGGAATCCCAAAAAAATTTCGCTTGAAGATGGAACAGAGCTTACTTTAATTCAATTTAATTCAAATAATTATATTGAAGTTTTCGGCTCTTGTTTTGAAACATGAGACCTCTTATGTAGCGAGTTGAAATCATATTTTTAAATAAATAATTATATTTATGCTCTACTTTCGTATCGAGCACTATTTTTTAAAAATATTAACAAAAATACTAAGGAACTTTGGATTATTTACCAAACCAGTTTCTTTCCTATTTTCTACAATATTTTCTCACACACACACACACACACACACACACACACACACACACACACACACACACATAATAATTTAAATATCGTCAAAATATTTGCTCATGTAAACCGTTCTTATTTAAAATAAGAAAAAATTTAAAACGAATTTTTCAATTACTGAAAGTTACAAATTAGAATTTAAAAAAAAAGGTAGGCGGCTAAAATCTTCAAGGGAGATAAGTAATGCAGATTGTTATGGAGTTATTTCCCTTATATCATATAACTTGACTAAAATTTTAATGCCTACTATTTTTATAAACTAGAATGGTTTTTGCAACAAGAACGCGTGTTGAAATCTTTACAGTCGGCATTGTTGAAGTTATCGCTAGTTTTTTTGTCGAGATTTACAAACTTTTCGTTTCGTTCAATTTCGCAAACTAATCCAATGAAATATAATGCCTTAATCGATTAAAGAAATTATATGCCAAAACCAAAATTGCATTTATTAAATAAATTAAGTATTTATTTTTTTAATCATTAAATTGTTTTTAAAATAATGAGCGTATTTTTGTATGTTAAATAATAAATAAAACTTTTAATTTTAAAAAAATGAATAAGAATTTATTGTACTAAGCTATGCACCTTAGTAAAAAAACCAATTGTATTGTACTCTCCACTTACCTGTTTGCACATTTCCCCAAAATTTGGTTTCGATCGGTCAATATAGCAATTTTAGAGAGTTGAGATTTGTTTTTCCTCTTGTTTTTTTTTGGGGGGGGGGTTATTCTTATATATTTTCTGTTAATAATATGAACCAGTTATGTAAGTAATTGTATAGTTAATCAAAAATAACATATAACAAGATATAACAATAATAACAATATATATTATTTCCATTAGAATTTAATTTGAGGACCACGACTTCAATATATTACAAGTTCATATCCTAGTCGCTTTTCTAATTCTCGTCCCAACTTTTTTCCTTTGCTTTCAAAATCCGGCTCCCAAAGTCTTGTTCCTTATCAGCATTAATCGCTTACTTTTGACCAGTGAATAGGCTTCTTTTATTTACTGCGTACAAGATGCAAGCGACATAATCCCTTGTTCTTCCATATAAATGTAATTTATTTAACCCAGTTGATTAAATTTGTTTATATGTACATTAAAACAGATATGTTAAAAAGTAATTAATAACAAAAAACAGTGTTAACAAAAATATATTACAACAAAAGTTGGTAATATATTTTTTTATTACCCCTATTTTTTGTTATGAATTGCTTTTATATAAATTGCTTTTCAATATGTCTGCTTTTATTGTTCTAATAAAACGTTTTTGTTTGTTCAGCACCCACACAGCCCAGCTGTTTATTCCACAGTTATTCTAAGCGGATATTAATTACAGTTTCCATGATATTCTCAACATTCTTCTGTACAACCACATTTCAGCTGCTTCAAGTATTTTCGTCACCTTTGACGAGTTTTGCCAGCATTCTGATAGATATCGTATAACAGTTCAGTACACAAATTTCTAACAAAATTTTCCTGTCTCTTAATACTCTGCTTAGCATTTGGAATGCATCTTTAACCATCCCAATACGTCTTCAGATCTCAGTGTCGCACTTTCCGTTTCTGCCTTCCATTCAAGAAAGTGTGTCGTTGACCCTTCTCGGGCCCACGTTTTCATGGAAAGACTATATTGAATCCATTGCTAGGCCAGCTGCTAATAAAGTCGGTTCGCTGTGTCGTACAAGACAATTTTTCTGTCCAGAAACTATTCTTACATAGGTATAAGTCTACCGTTCGCCCATTCTTAAAAATATTGCTGCCACATATGGTCTGGTTTTCCTGCTATTTAGTTAGAGCTCCTTGATAAAATCCAAAGAATCTGCAATATTGTCGGTACTGATCTGGCAGCTAGTCTCCACTCACTTTACCGCTGCCGTAAGTTTGCCTCTCTGTGCTTTTTCTATAAATACTTTCATGGTAATTGCTTGGATAAGATCTTCACTATGGTACCTACACTTTTCGAATTCAAGCGCAGTACTAGACTGACATCTCATCATTTTACAATTGAAATGGCTAGATGTAACAGTAAGTTCTATGCTAACAGTTTCTTTTCTCACATTTCTCGTTTGTGGAACTCCCTTCCGGCTCCATGCTTCCAGCCAACTTTAATCTGCAGAAATTTAAATGCAATGTCAATCGGTATCTACTGTCCTCTTGATTACTCTTTTCTATTCCTGCTCATTATTAATGTTTCTGTTCCTAATGTACACTCAGTAAGCACTTGTGTTTTAGTGGCTTTACAGCCTTGCATTGGGTTGATACCGATTAATATATATATGTGTGTGTGTGTGTGTGTGTGTGTGTATTTAGGTAGCAATCCTTCTTTCATGCACATTTCATTGAATACGACAGACAAGGTGCTTTTATTTAGTTTTTTATACAATTTCTCATGCGATCTAATATTTTTTTTTCTTTTCAGATGATAAATTATGTAAAAACTGTCCGAATGTTCTTTTTATCCGAGCGCTTTCGGCTATACATTTAGCCATTTTCAAGGATGAAATATTTTAACTGTTAAATAAGAAATAGTTTGTTGCATGTATAATATATATATATACATACATACATATATATATATATATATATATATATATATATATATATATATATATATATAATCTTTTTATTTTTCATAGTTGATATTATTAAGTATTGTTTTTTGTTTTTTTTATTGATAAGGCTTCCATTATTTTTAGCCTTTTTTTTTTTTTGCATGTAGATGATGCTATTATAGTTGTGTTGTCAATAAGTATGTTATGAATAGTGTCCGGTAGGTCTCCATGAATATTTAAATGAAATATAATTGAGCTATGGTCAGAAAGGTGTAAAGCGAGTCTGCGTGTCAAACATGTTGTAGTATGGCCTATATAAATTATCTACGAATTTTGATTGATCATGGATACAATTCCTTAATGGGCATTTATATATATATATATATATATATATATATATATATATATATATATGCGTGTGTGTGTGTGTGTGTGTGTGTGTGTGTGTGTGTGTGTGTGTATCAATGCAATATTTAATGTTTCGTGTAAGTAACTTGCACGGCGCAAATGAGAAAACTGGTATGTCGTTTCAAGGTCAGCCGGTTCAAACTGAGATGGAATACCAGCTGCATGGAAAGCTCTCTTGATGACATCATTCAACGGTCTGCCGAGCGAGACAGTCTGTCCTAAGGCGACAAGAGACAGGGTGGAGTCAATAGCGATCGTATAAATGACTCCGCAGCGACAACGAAACAACCTGAATAGGCGAAGACTGAGACAACACGCAACACGTACGTACATAATCATTGTCGAGGTGGGTGTCTGCAATTTGTTAGTGTGACGTTCAACCTATCTCCGTCGACTGCGTTGGAAGCAATGAGTTGACAAGCCATTTGACGGTGGTCGGGTGAATCTTGAATGCTGTTACCGTCATGGACATTTAAAAAAAAAACCGCAAAACATTTTAAATACATTCTTTGAACTTAAATTTCGGTTCTATCTAAGACAGTCTCTAATCCGCATTAAAAGAAAAATTAATTTTCGTATATAAATAAAATTTTAGCCATTTTTAAAGCATTCTACTCTATTTTTATTTCACTGATCGAGTCTCCATTATAGACGAAAAAAATATAAAACAACTAATTTAATTTTTTCTTTAAAATCCAATACTTGTTCTCGATATGTGTTTCAAAGTCTGTTGATAAATTTTAAGATTAATTAACTTGATTTTCTTATCAAAGTAATACTTACCTTTAAAACAATGAAAATAACATACACACGCTAACCTGTGAGGTCAAAGGGCAGCGTAGAAAAATACTCATTCTCACCCTGTTTACCTCTGTCCGAAAAGTAAAAATAAATCTAAACAATTACGGAAAACCAAAAGTGCAATAATCAAGAATTCGTTATTTATCTTTAAATTTTTTAGCCATATATATATATATATATATATATATATATATATATATATATATATATAATAGCCTACTAGGGTGGCTAGCCAATCCATATTGCAGACACTCGCTCAGGCACATTTGTGGTTTATACTGCAACTATGCTGAGCAGACCAGATAACACATCTGTGTTATCTGGAGTGATCAACAATATGAACAAGACCAGCACACTCAAACACTCGGTCACGATGACTTGTGACTTCGTGCTAGCACACATATCGACGGCCACATGTGTTCCGTCTACCCAATTTCACTCATAAGGCTTGGGTCAACTCAAGGTGCCCGCACGCTGGGATCGTCCCCCCTCCAGACCGATAACATATATATATATATATATATATATATATATATATATATATATATATATATATATATATATATTGTGTGTGTGTGTTTAAATTTCTTTAATCATATATAAGCAATAATTTAAGAATATATTCTTTTATTCTATACGCTTTTATTAAAATGAGTATAATGAATAATTTTATTTTTATACTGACTAAACGAGCGATATAAAATTAGATTAATATCATAATATTCCTCTGATATTGAATGATAGTCTATTAATGCGAGATATCAGAATTATTTCCTTTTCGTACATTCATACCAAAAATAATCTAACAGTTGCTAAAAGGAAAAAATAAAACAAAATTCTTTTAAAAATGTTTACACTCGAAAATGTCATTAAACTTTTTTTTTTTAAATCATCAAACATGTCTCTTGTGACGGACAGCAACGGCTGGAATAATTTCAAAATTGCACTGAATAATTTCTTTAAAAAATATTATTTAGTTCAGATTCTTTTCTGTTGAATCTTAAAGAAGATAACGTGTTTTATGCAAGAACTAATTTTCAAAAAGGATTATTTTTTGAGTTTTATTGAATTATTTTTGGCAATATGTGGGCTGAAATTTTCTTGTGTTCATACTCGGTGTTGCATAAATCTTTTGCTGAAATAATATCTTTAGGGATTTTGTGATATCAACGAATACTTACTGTCATTTTCGTAATGCTCGTTGTAGTAGAGACTTTGTAATCGCAGATACAACTATAGTAACGCCGTTGAACAATACTAGTGTCAGACGCCTTCGAATAACACTCGCACTAATAGTACTTGCTCGATAATACTCGCTCGAATAGTAACCACCGAATAGTGATCCGAATAGAGAAATCATATAGAGAAATAGTATAGAGAATAGCGATACGTATAGTAATTAGGGGATAGACTAGAAATAGTGATCAGTTAGACACCACGCTAATTCCCACATATACATTTCCTTTACGATCACGTGATCTACTTATATAAAATGGGATCGCCTGTGTTTGCTCTCTGGTGATCTGTGTTCAAACTCCAATGTCGGTAGCGACACATTATTCTTATATAACAAGGGATTTCTTTTTATATAACTAAAAACAAAATGGAAGAATTTTCCTCCAAAATTAAAAAGTATACACGCGATATCGAAAACATGCCACCACACAAAATAGTTTTTTTTTTTTTAATTCATTAAAATATCATTTATTAAGGAATTATCCTGAAAATTTCATCTGAATCGGATAATTTTCTGATTTTTGGCAAATATTTTAAAACAGGGTATGTTGATTTTTTGCTTTAATTTCGGAAAAAAATATATCCATTTTGGTGGTCAGTCAGTCAAGCGCCATACGCGATATACGCTTAGGTGATCATGTCTCTCCGCAACTTCCTCACCTAAATTACTGTTGATTCTTTTAGTTAAGTGCCATGCGTGATCCACGCTTGGGCGATCATGTCTCTCCACAACTTCCTCACCTAAATCACTGTAGACTCTTTCAGTGAAATGCCATACGTGATACACATTTGGGCGGTCATGTTTATTTCGATTCACGACTGACTCGGCAAAATATTTATCCGCAATAGGTTACCGTTTCTTTCTGCGGTAGACTGGTTGCCAACCAAGACTTTAGGACCCAATCTGTACTACTATTCAAACCATGGCTGTGAGCGGGTGGAGAAAAGATGGATGCATGCCTTTCTCAACTCAGCTTTCCAATTTCGGGTTCGTTACATTTTGTTGTTTCAAAATACATCTGTTGGGATCCGTCGGTTGGATATCGGTTGACGAAGGACATTTCCCCTGCATCCAGTGTGTGAACTGAAATCGGAACAGGTGATAATAGCATAAACAGGAAAGGCATCCGGTAAACAAGAAGACGCACGGGTGACATGAGCCTTGAATAAACAGGGCGCACAAGGTTTCCTGAGCAGAAGGAAATGTGTGCTTGTGTAAGTGCTCAAAAAATAATATGCGATAGGTCAACAAGTATTTTTAATTAGTGTGTAGTGGTGTTGTAAGAATTGTTGGCTAGGGTCACCGTGAATATAATCAAGAAGGAAAGCTGTGTTCTTGTAAAACAACACCCCACATGAATCATGTACAACATACACGAGAGAAAAATAATCAAGCTCAGTGAACATTAATAAAATATTGTATTAACAATGATATACAAATATCAACAATAAGTATAAAGAAAGTTGCTGCCCTTCTTCCGTAATAAAAAGGATAAGTTTAGCTAATTAATGTTGAGTACAATATTGAATGTTATTTAACTACAAAGTTCAATTGAGGTCTTAGCTAAATGAAGAATAATTCCACAGTCTGTTTGTGAGTGTGGAAAGATGTAATAATGTACACGAGTGATATCAATAGAAATTAGTAAGATTACTCGAATGAGTAATAATAACTAAGAGTTAAAATGTCATAAGAAATATAGCGCCGTTCCGTAATTTCCAAGAGTTGAACTACTACTGCTGTTGGTTAACAACGAGAGAGTTTATATAGTTATGCATACGCTCCAGTGAGCTTGGTGCCAAAAATATAGAAAGATACTAAAATACGCGATTGGTCAGGAAATGGACCAATCCGTGATTTTAGAGAAAAATTCAGATGATGTGCGATGGCAAAATTGTCATATAATAAGTATCATATATTTATGAACCAATGACATTAAAGAAAGTGGAGGTGTGGCACATGTAAGTGATCACTACAAGTGTTTATCAAACAAACCTTCTGATGGGATTTTATTAGTTGAAAAATATGTACTGAATTTAATTTTTACATTTAATGTTGTTCTCTAATTTATACTGCTTTATTTGATCGGAAATTTCAAATCAGCTTCCATAAAACTTCGAGAGATTTTTTTCTAAAAGACTAAGCAGTAAATCTAATGAATTGAATCTAATTAAAAAGTATAATCGATTAGTTAATATAAAAGTCCAAACATCCCAGTTTAATAATTTCAATAGCAATCTCCACTCACAAGCAAGATAAAAATAAATATCATGGAAATTTGTATTTTTCCAAGGGAAGTAACTCGTGTCTTCCTAAAGACGAATTATCCCCATTTTGCATAAATCTATATAATTGCAAATTGTTTTTTGTCTTTTTTTCTGTTTCTCATTGGTTTTAATTTTTGCCTATTTTAAATCAGTTCTATGCATTATTTTCACTTCGGAAAAAAAGTGTCTAGCCTGGTTTTAAAAAAACTGTATAAAGCTTAAACCTAAAAAAGATCGATTTTCATTTACACTTCATCAAGAATTACGATTACCATTAGTTATCTCCCCTGATTTCAGATTCATATAATGATTTCTGTTTTTGTGAAGTTGTTGGGAAATTCTTAATAAAAAAAAATAGCAGCTGTATAAAATCTCGCAGATAAATAAAGGGAAGCGTATTTTGAGTTTGCATGCAAAGTGATTTCTATAATTTCTTAATTATTATGTTTTTTCGTTCGTCATTCAATGTGGTTTGAATATTATTCACAGAAAAATAATTTCTAGAGACTTTTCTGGTGTTGTGAAATATCTCCAGACATAATCAGTCGAAAAGATTTGGCTTCTCTGATTAATGGGAAACAAAAATAGGTTCCTATTTATAGAACATGAACTGCATTATTTCCAAAACGTTTTGGTTTTGAATTCAATTCATTCTCTCTCTCTCTCTCTCTCTCTCTCTCTCTCTCTCTCTCTCTCTCTCTCTCTCTCTCTCTCTTCCTTCTCTGTCTGTTTGTCTGCATCTATCTATCTATCTATCTATCTATCTATCTATCTATCTATCTATGTCAGTTTGTTCATTATCTATCTATCTAAGCCTGTTCATTATCTAAGACTGTTCATTATCTATCTATCTATCTATCTATCTATCTATCTATCTATTTCAGACTGTTCATCTATCTATCTGTGTTGTGCATGTATCATATTTATCATTTATTTATTTTTCCTAATAATATTTTGCCGAGTGGTTACAACCTAGAAGGTTTAATTAAATGAATCTATTCAGGCAAGACAATGTTCCTTCATATTCAACAAAGCCGTGTAATAATCACCTTACCAAAAAGGACATCAAGTTAATGCAATTGCCAATGTCCTCTCCAGATATTAATCCAATGAAATCTTGCAATCCATCTTAAAATAAAGATTTTATACAAATATTAAACATTATTCAAACAAAGAAGATCTCTAGGGTATTATAAAAATTTGCTGCAATTAATGTTAAATTTGAAGCTGTAGGAAAATCAATGGTTAGCAGATTGATAAACGTTATAGAACATTAGTTCTAAACTGCAGTCAATATGGACCCTGGCGCTTCATGTAATTAATGGGTTCCACACAAAAAAATAGTGAATTGGAGATCCACACTAATATTTTAGTGGTCCATAAAGCAATTTTCACTTTGGAACACTTGTTGTAACTGAGAATTGGAATTTCTACAGTGATCTACACCATATCAAAAATAGAAAAATAACTCTCAAACTAACTAAAAACAAGATCAAGTGATGTAAGTTCCTTACAATCAAAACATCCAGCAGAGTTTTTACTCTGCTGGATGTTTTGATTGTAAGAATTGAAAAAAAACTGAGAAGGATATATAAAGGAAGGATTATATATACATATATATATATAAAAAAGGAAAATTATATTAAGATTATAATTTATTATATAAATTAATTTAATATATTAATAATAAATAATAATATTAATTTTAAATATTAATAAAATAAAATATTAATATATTCATATAAATTAATTAATATAAAATATATTATAATAAAATTAATTTAATATATAAATTATATGATGATTATATATAAAGGAAGTATATACATTTAATATTTCTATAATAAAGGGCGTGTCCCTAAAATCTGAACACAGGAAATCTCATTAACTATATTTTTTTTACTTCCACAGATTAAAAATGGTTTTGTCAAAAGAAGAAAGAACTGACTCCTTTTTCTGGTATACAGTAAAGGAAAAGGTGTACGCAATGAAAATCACTGATGCAACACACTTGATTGAGTGCATAAATAGTGAATGTCCTAAAATTGATGGCAATGTGGAGTCATTGCATTGAGTTCACGTGAATCTTGTAAAGTGCATCAACTTTTGCATCACAAATGATGGAAGTCATATTGAAGATGTTATTTGTTAAGATTCCAATTTAATAAAATGTTGTCGAAAATTTTATTTCTTGAAAATATGCGTTTTTGCCTAGGGTGTCCAGATTTTGGGGACACCCTGCACATTTCATAATCTATTAGTAAAAAGTAAGCTTTTTTTTTCATCAAATATTTATGTGGGTCCACCATAAAAAATTAAGAGTCAAAGTAGTCCATGAGTAAAGAAACTTTATAGAATATCAAGGAACTCATTTCGACACAAAATAAAAAAAGTACATCATTGTTTATTCTATTTTATTATGCTAATCAAATATATGTTTCTTTGGTTAATATATATATATATATATATTATTTATGAATATAAATCTACATTGCATTTTCTCTGCATAATAAAACCAGGTGTAATATAATATTATGCTATAATAGGCTTTGTGCTCAATTTCACACCAAATCAAGAAACCAGGGTGTTGAAATGAACACCTGGATGGGGTAAAGATCTGCAGTTCTGTTGTCAATGGTGACCTCAAGAAGTGAAAACCTGTTGCGAGTGGTATGTTGACCCATAAACAGATATTGAATGATGGAAAACAGGAAAGACTTGAATAAAAAAAAATATATAACCAAGTTAATTTTAAAGAAAATACATCAACAAAAATAAGGTTACAGTGCACAAGGAAAAAAATATCTCTGCATGTTCATGTAGATGGTGAGAAGACCATTGTCCTGAAAAGGACAGTTTTGTGGTTGCTAAAAAGTGTTGTCCTGAAAAGGACAGATTATCAAATATCATTGCTGCTGGCAAGGATGACTGGAGTTATGAGCTGGATGTCAGCAAATGGAACAGAATAGTAGGTATTTACTCTGTCTCCCCAATAAGATGAGTTGTAACACAAGGTCTTTTTTTTAAGATGGAACAAAAATTGCCTGCAGCCCCTGTAACCATTGGTTGCGCTGGCCTTGGTGTGAACACTGATCCCTCTTTCTGATGCAATGAGAGGGCACGGCCTTGGGCAGCTGTTTCCCAGGACCAGTACCTCTCAGTATAATTTTACTCCTTTGTGACTCTGTGCTTTGACAGAGTCGCCCCTGAGTGCACTCTGCCCAAAGACAGAGACGCAACTGAGAGGTGATAAGTAATGTGTTACAAAATCCTTGAGAGACATTTACACAACTGGAACAGAATACTACACTTGACATCCTGGCTACAGAACCATCATTTTTTGATACTTTAAGGTCTTTTTATATTCTGAATCAGTTTTACAACAATCGCTGGTTAAGCAATTCCTTCCAGTTGTTTTTAAAAAATGTTGATAAAGTCAAATTGGCAAAATGACCTACAATTTGTTGTTATATGGCACAAGAAGTGGTGTGTCAGTTTTAAGGACTCAAAATGAAACAGCTGTCTTTTATTTGTCTGAGAGAACCCTTTTTACCTTCCATCAGCATGGCTGATGATAACCTCCAGGAGAGTGATTCACTGCACTATCCGTCACTTTTTAAGCTGGCATAAAGTGGAAAGAGTATATAAAATGCAAAGAAGAATCTGCTATGTTATTAGTCCTGACTTGGCATCTTGGCTTCAATCCCTTCAGTAGGCTTCCACCTCCAATAGGCCACCAACTAAAGCCATCTCCAGCAGGTCTCCAGTTCCAGCCATCTCCAGTAGGCTTCTAGCTCCTGCCATTCCAGCCATTTCCAGTAGGCCTCCAGCTGCGACAGCCATTTTGAATAAGCCTTCAGTTCCAGCCAGCTCCAGTAGGCCTCCAGCTCCTGCCACTTCAGCCATCGCTAGTAGACTTCCAGCTGCTGCTGCTTTTACCATCTTCAGTAGGCCTCTAGCTCCATCGAACTCCAGTAGGCCTCAAGCTCCAGCCATCTTCAGTAGACATCTTGCTATAACCATTTCCAGTAGGCCTCCAGCTTCCGCCCATTTCCAGTATGGGGTCCAGCTCCATCCATCTCCAACCATCATCTCCAGTAGGCTTCTAACTCCTGCCATCTCCAGTAGGCCTCCAGCTCCCTCCAAATCCAGCCATCTCCAGTAGGCCTCCAGCTCCCTCCAACTTCAGCAAGCTCCAGTAGGCCTCTAGCTTCTTCCACTCCAGATATCTTAAATAGAAATCCAGCTCCAGTAATCTCCAGTAGGCACCCAGTTTGGCCGTTTAAGCCATTTCCAGTAGGCCTCCAGCTCCATCCATCTCCAACAATCTCCAGTAGGCTTCCTACTCTAGCCATCTCCATTAGGCCTCCAGATTCCTCCACTCCCGCCATCTTTAATATGCATCCAGCTCTCGCCACTCCAGCCATTACAAGTAGGCCTCCAGTTCTCGCCCCTTCAGCCATCTCTAGTAGGTTTCCAGCTGCGGCTGCTTTTACCGTCTTCAGTAGGCCTCTAGCTACAACCATTTCCAGTAGGCCTCCATCTCCAGCCGCTTTTCAATAGGTATTCACCTCCATCTGTTCCAGCCATCTGCAGTAGACCTCCAGCTGTATCCATCTCCAGTAGGCTTCCAAATCCAACCATCTTCAGTAGACCTCCAGCTTCTGCCACCCAAGCCATCTCCAATAGGCATCCAGCTTCCGACACTCCAGCCATCTTCAGTGGGCCGCCAGTTCCAGCCATTTTTAATAGCCCTCTATCTATCGCTATCTCCAGTAGGCTTCCAGCTTCAGCCGCTCCAGTGATCTCCAATTGGCATCCAGCTCCCGTCGCTGTTGTCTTCTGTTATAATAGTTTAAACACCCCAGTAATCCTCACATTTTGCATGACAACCCCCCCGCCTTCCATGTTCTCAAGGTTGGTGTGTGGATTGCGATTTTCATTATGAACACAATAAAGAGCGAACGGATATTCGGATATTCTTCCCACTTTCATTGGTCAGATGAGAAAATCAATGACACGTTGTCCCAACAGGACGGTACTACTGCCCACACATCTCACAGATCATCGATGTAATTTTGTGAGAACATTTTTGTAGACCGCATTATTTCCAAAGATGTGTCCCACACCCATGGCCCCGTTCGCCTGAACTAAATCCACCAGACTTTTATCTAGGAGGATCAGCAAATCTCCAGTATATCGAGATCGTCCATGCACAACGGGCGACTTGAAAGTAGCGATAACTTTGAAGCGATTCGATCCGAGAATTTGATGCGTCAGCGTTTTTGCTGATACATTTTTAGATACTCCTGTTTCACATTGCAATTGAGTTGGTAACCTTGTTGATAAAATTCGAGAAAAAAGGTTCAGTAGACGATGCCAAACGTTGTGAAAGCCCTGCGAAGCTATAGGAGGGGAAAACTATTGGATATTCCTGGCAGTATTCCTGGCAGAGTCCAAGACAATCATTGCGAAAGATATTGGTTGGTAAAATGGTAGCTAACGGAAGGGACACAAGTGGATACCCAATCAGTATCGGCTGGCTCACCGTGGAGAGGGGTATGATGTTGAAAGACCCGAAATCCTTAAGGAACTTCGATTAGAAACATCACTGATGATGCAAAGCATCCAATAGATATATTTTACTAAATGGTCTTGGAAATTCTCATAAGGTCTTCAGATAAAAATTAAGACTTTTCCCAACTCTTCAAGATGGCGGTGTTCTGAAACAAAATAGAAAGGATTCAAGCCTGTATTGATGCTAATGTGACTTTCAACTTTGTTGTTCATTTTCATTCATATTCTCCTTCTGTATTCTATATTGAAACATGTCTGTTAATAAAAATAATGACTTTCCGAACACCATACATATATATATATATATATATATATATATATATATATATATATATATATATATACCCATCGCTCCCAGTGTATATATATATATATATATATATATATATATATATATACACGCACACACAGAGGGTGCGATGGCTAAATTATCGACTTTATATATTTTTAATTTCGCGCATGCGCGTTCTTTGTTTTTGATTTTGTTGACTGCACAGTATAGTAGGTTTAGTTCGAAACCATCTGTGAGAAAAAGACCACCATGAAGCAATTCACTCCACCAGAAATTTAGAAAACAGCATGTAGTACTGCTTGGCATTTGTACTGGAAGCACAATACGAACATTTCAGAGTGTTTGTGTGTCAAACTGAGGACAGTGCAAAGGATTCGGAAATCTAAAGGAAAGTCTAATGGTGCGAAATTACAGAAAGCCAGAGATCTCACTCTATTCATTCTGATAAGAATAAACTTCCGAATTTGTTGGTGAGGGCCTAACACTCAACACGGAGGCCTACATCAAGTGGTTTGTGGAGGCAGTGCTACCCTAGGTCAAGAGGGTGGCTGCTGGAAAACTCTATGTCTGACAACAAGACTCTGTACTATGCCACACAAACAACCCAGTCATTGCTGTAAAAAAATGGCGATTTTATTGAATAAATTTCCTGTTTAATATTTCAAGATATTTTTGTAATTTGGTAAATATACCTGTTAAAATGAGTATTATTAAATATTATATTATATTAAATGTCAGTATTACTTTAATTTTTGCGTAATTTAGATGATAATTTATTCATCGCACACTATATATACATTTTTCCTCAGCGGTAGCACGACTCAGAGTTTTATGCACAACGCAATCTTCAGGTGCTGACCGTTACATAATTTAAATAACCATAAATATAACGGCTGTGAATGTTATATATAAAATTCTATTTCTATTTATCTTTATTTTAAATCCCAATATATATATATATATATATATATATATATATATATATATATATGGACTGTCCCATCACTGCGATAACCTGATATATTTAACAGAAGCGGGAAACTTGGTGTGCACAACATGGAGGCCATTAGAAGGAGCCGAACATGAACATCTCTCATTTTTTCCGGTTCACTTTTCGATCCTGGATGGTATGCCAGATTCTTCTTACTGTTACAACTTGTTCAGTTATCATTTGGCTCAGAGCAAGCTTTGTGTGTGCCGATATGAACTATCCTTCCCTCATTACGTATGACGTGTACCGAATGTCCTCGTGCGACACATTGCGGATTATTGCCTCAGACTCCCGCAGATCTTTGGCAATGTGCATTCCGGGATTCGCATCAATAATTTTCTGAACCCGCTCTAGGATTTGCGATGTCCTGCTATAGCTTCATTACAAGCGACACATCCCCGCTGGAGGCTTCCAACTTTTTACAGTCTTTGTGCACAAACGAATTGTCGGCTTCCTAAAAACGTACAACGTCGGTATGCTTTGTGGGTATAGCAAGATTTCCAAGATGTCTTTTTATTTCATGCGTTTGCTGATAGGTCATCATTGATCCTCTGAAAAGATAAAAGCACACACACACACACACACACACATACACACACACATATATATTATATCATAAGTGATGATGTATAATAATAACCGAAAAAAGTAAAAGTAAAAACTAAAAAATAGATGCTGGAAAGTTTTAAATAAGACTTCTTTAATGCTATAATTTATTTCGGTAGATGATGGATATCCTTCTTTTGGGATTAAGTGACTCCTTTTGACTGGACCCTTTTACAAGTATTCTCAGTAGAAATGTTCGACCCAGTCCTCCACTGCCGAGCAGCATCACACTTGTCCGCAAATACTTCGTTTTTGAGTTTAAAAAAATAAATTTAATAAATTTTAAAATTAATAACTCAAAAACGAAGTATTTGTGGACATATATTTATATAGACATTTGTCCTGGTTTAGTGTGCGAAACCCTCCCCAAAAATTTGTAAAAGTATTTTTGATACACTCTGTATATATATATATATATATATATGTGTGTGTGTGTGTGTGTGTGTGCGTTGAAAAGAATTTGTAACTTTTTTTTGAATTTCAAAAAGTATTTTTAATCATTTCAATGGGGTTACTGTGTATGAAAGAATATGAGAAAAAGAAATTATCATTAAGGAGAAAGGACAATAAAAGAAGAGGGAAATAATACCTCTACTCCTGTTCAAAAGATAGAAAAAGGTCCTTCCCTGTCTATTGAACAAAAGGAGAAGTTTATCTCATTTCTTGTTTATGATCAGGTTTCTGGTTCCTTCTAAAGTTTTCTCATTCTCTTTCAGTCCAAGTAGCCCCCTTACGTCTTAATGGCATTATTGCCTTGCTTGGGGTGAGTTTTTTTTAATATAATTTCACTCCAAACAATGCAATAAAGCCACTAAGGCACAAAGTGTTACTGGGTGTTAGAGAATATGAGAAAAATACTATAAAGGAGAGAGAGGAATAGATGAATAGCAATTAAGAAGACAGAAGATAACAATTGACATTGCATTTAAATTTGAAAGGAAAGCAAGAAGCCGGAAGAGAGTTCCACAAGCGAGAACTGCGAGAGAAGAAACTGGTAAGAAAGAACTTACGTTTACATCTATCACTTTCAACTGCAACATGATGAAACCTAGCTGCCTATTTAGTATTATGCTTAAATTCATAAAGTCTAGGAACTAAAATGAAAAGTCCACCAGAAAAATTACCATTTAAAATATTTATAGAAAAGGTACAGGGTAGCTACTAAGTTACGGCGGTAGGAAAGTGACTGAAGCTGAGATACCAGGTCAAGACCAATTACACTGAAGGGATATTTATATAGGGAAAAGGTTGTAGTTGTTTCAACGAGAGAAAAATCTATATTTAAAAAACAGAGAGAAACCGCAAACGTTTTTGTTTATAATGTGGATTTGTCTTAGTATATATATTTTATTCTTCATATTTCTGTTACACGTGTTTCTGGTTTCGTGACCTTCTTCAGGCAAATAAAAGGAATCAATTTTTAATCATTTTCCTTATATTTTTTAATGTCTCATCGTTCGTTTTCTGAAGAATAAAACATAATATATATACTAAAACAAATCCACATTATAATAAAAAAGTTTGCGATTTCTTTCTTTTTTAATGTGTGTGTGTGTGTGTGTGTGTGTGTGTGTGTGTGTGTGTGTGTGTGTGTGTGTGTGTGTGTGTGTGTATAGCACGGTTAAGTTGCGTACTGTCTTTCAGACTTGATCCTTCAATATAGATCGGTTATCGTATTTTCAGAATAGTTCTGTTATAAACAAATTTAAATTCCATTGTGATGCAGTGTATTTTGGAGGAACCAATCAATGTTGGAAAGTCGCATTACGCAACACGTGCCGGCTTATTTAAGATCGAATAGTCAGAGTCGTTTATTGAGGACCACCCAATGTCTTCACAACTCGTCCATTGGACTCCATCTATTAGACAATGCGGACTGTGCCGCCGAATATAATGACACATTTCTCTCTATTTTATATAGATCTCGCTCTGCTCGCCACTGAGTTCTCGAGGCTGTCTACATCAAAATTCATCAGCCGAGCCTATGTAAGAAGTAACACTTTATTCGTTCCTTGTCTTTGTTCAGGGGAATATGAATAAAAAGATGTCTATTTTATACTCTTTTGGGGGCCTTTTATTATTTACTTTTAATCGCGAATTTGTTTACAATTAAAATCTTTTTAATCGTGTTCCGGTGTCCCCTCCTCCATTGCTATTTCTGCAAGTGCGTTTGCATCATTTTGTTCTATTCGCTGTCGTCCACCTTTTGATAAAGTCTTGACTGAAAGGGTTTCCTTCAAGAGATAATGACGTCTTCTATTTTCTTTTCCTGTGAATTTAAGTCCTTATTTTATATATATATATATATATATATATATATATATATATATATATATATATATATATATAAATTTTATTATTTTTACGACATTTTGTAATTCATTCAAACTGTAATTACATTTTAACCTTAAAACTTTTTTAAAATTAATTTTCTTTAAAAAATTAAAATGAAACCTTGAAGCCGCCAAATTTAATCTTTATCTACATATTTCCATTATAAAATAAAACACGTACGTCAACACGTTTTTCTGATGAATCTAAAATAAAAGCCTACCTATAGTTAGAGCTGAATCAGACCAGGGAACAGTAATATATATATATATATATATATATATATATATATATATATATATATATATATATATATATATATATTTATTTATTTATTTTAGGTTGGTGCAAAAATAATTTCGTTTTCTCACATAGTAACATATGTTAGAAAACGAAATTATTTTTGCACCAACCTAATATATATAACATTTTTATAGATACAAATATTTAAGTGAATGCTCTGTTTATAATAAACAGTACTGAACAACATTTACCGACCTGAATGTCCAAGAAATTTGCACAGAAAATATTCGTCCTCCGACAGGATTCGAACCTGTATCCTATACGGAACCGTCATTTAGCTTGACGTGCCTTAACCGATTTGGCTACAGAGAGCTTTCAGTTAGCAAGGTCGAATTTACTGTCTTTAAACTTCAATCTTCTATGAATCTCTCACGTACATTAATATCTGCTCAAAACGCATCCAAATGTAAACAAATGACGTTACACATTATGAAATATTAGGTTGGTGCAAAAATAATGTTTTCTCACATAGTAACATATGCGAGAAAACGACAATATTTTTGCACCAACCTAATATAAAGGTAAGAGGCTATAGTTGTTCCAACGAGAGAAAAGTGTGTATATTAAAATGAAGAGAGAAACCGCAAACGTTTTTGGTTGTAATGTGGATTTTTAAAAAAACATATATTACATTTTATTTTCCATAATTTTGCTACACGTGTTTCCGATCTCTCGACCTTCATCAGGCAAAGAGTGGATATTTCCACATATTATTAAAAGGAATTAATTTTTCCTATGTTTTTCGATGTATTATTATTCTTGATATTAGACATTATTTTTTGTGTATTAGTGACCCAAATGTCTTCCTTGAACTAGCAGTGAAAACGTCCTGCGTGAAGGTTAATAAAACAATTAAGACTGGTCCGAGAAAGAGTGAGAAAGATATCCATATTCTTATCTTTTAATGGCTCGTGTGTTCTTAGATCTATTTCCATTTTTTTGTGTTTTTGTCAGTATGCGTATGTATATGTATATTCCCTCTCCATACATACACACTGTCTTATTATATGGAATTAATATACCCATATATACATATACATACACACACATACATACACATACACACAAACACACACTTCCTATATTGTGCAAGATTCGCGTGTGTGCTTGTGAGGAGTTTTGTTCTTGTTAACATGTCTATACTAGCTCGCACATGTACATGCGCATCCCCTCTCTATACATACATACTGTCTTATTACAAGGAATTAGGATACACACATACACACACACACATATACATACATATATGTATACATATATATATGCACACACACACACATATATATATATATATATATGCAGCAAGAAACAAAACTAATGCTAATACTGCCAAACACTGTCAACAACAGCAACAGTTGATGAAAGATATATTTACTAGTATTGCTATTGGTCTTGTTTCTTGCTGCAAATAATAATATTTAAATCTATACAGTCTCCACACCAATGCTATCAACCACAACAGTTGGTAAAAGCTACATTTGCCTAATATAATAACAAGCAGCGCGATATTTGAAAGCCCTTCCTCTTTTTCTTTTGACATTTAGAGTGGCAAGACACTTTTCTTTTCGCTCCGATAGACACGTGGCATGTAAATACTTCAATGACACACACACAACATTGTATTGAACTGTTCATAACTCCAGCTCCGTTTCTTTCTTTCTTTCTTTCTTTCTTTCTTTCTTTCTTTCTTTCTTTCTTTCTTTCTCCTTCTGCAACATGTCTTGTTACTACATCTATTAAACGTTGTTTGTTTTAATTGAGTGTTTTGGTTCCATTTTTACCGGATCTCACATGGGTCCGCTAAATATTGTTTGCGGGACAAATGTACCAGGAAGCATGAAATGATTATAATTTCCATTCCCGAAAAACGATAAACAGGACAGAAAAAAAGGACAACCTTTTGTTTATATGATAATCACAGACCCAAAACCTGTTTGAAGATCACGTTGGAAAACTTTGACTTGATCTCCAACATCATTCACCTGTTGTAGTTTTCAGGGAAATAAATGAAAGACCTTACTTTCGGATCGTATTGTGTGTGTGTGTGTGTGTGTGTGTGTGTGTGTGTGTGTGTGTGTGTGTGTGTGATGAATACACATTACTTGCTGTTTAGTATTTGATGTGATTTGTTTGTAGATAGCGTAACAGGAATTTATTTTTGCGTCTGCATTTGGAAATGAGCTCTTGTTCTAGAAAGGTAATTATCGCTGTTTTCTTATCTAACCAACTGTTACTTGTTTTGAGTTGTTGTTGTAAGCTGGTGCTGATTTTCTTAATATTTTTAGTGTGTTTTTCTTTGCATTTTTTATAAGATACAAAATCAAAAGACTATAAATACGAAAAGACTTGTAAAACCGGTTTCCCTCCTCTCTCCGCTTCCCATCAGCCCCAGTGGGCTATGCATAGAACTTAAACAAAAAGGTGTAACAATGAGTTGATGATACATGTTGCGTGAAACTGAGTCATGATTCAGTTTTAAATGTCCACACTGTTTAGATAGAGGAGAGAGTGAGAGACAGAGACAAGAGGGAGAGACAGAGAGAGAGAGAGAGAGAGACAGAGACAGAGACAAGAGGGAGAGAGAGAGTAAGAGAATGTGTGTGAGTGAGAGTGAGAGAGAGATGAAGAATATGATTTTCGATTTATAATTGATGAAAATGTTAAAAAATACACTGAGAGAAAAACTAAAAATGTCAGATTTCTTCGGTAGAAAAAGTCGAACAAGAAGGCTAAGTACCACCAAAATAAATACATATTTCCACAATAAAAACACAAAATCTCCACCCCCTGTTGTAAAATGTTTGCCAAAAATCAGAGAATTTTCCGATTCAAACGAAATTTTCATTAATGCCTGAAAGGATTATTTTATTAAGAAAAAAACTTGGGGAAATATTTTGTTGGGTATGTCACACCTTTTCGATATTGCATGTATACATCTTAATTTAGCGGGAGGGGTCGTCCAATTTTTTTTACAGTTATATATTAAGTTGGTGCAAAAATAATGACGTTTTTTGACGTTAAAAATACGTCAAAAAATTTATTTTTTGCACCAACCTAATAAAAAGAAATCATTGAAGGTATTGTTTTACTAAAAAATATGAAATATCGAGTATGAATATCCGAAAAATTCGTTTGGTATCTTGCCAAAAACAATTCAATAAAACTCAAAAAAAAATTTTTCTGTGAATTGGTGCTTGCATAATTTAATAAAATACGTTATTTTCTTTCAGACTCGACAAAACAAATCTAAATTAATATTTATTTCTAATAAAATTTCTTGTAATCTTTCTTTGCGATTTTGGAATTAATTCCGTTGTTGTTAGTCAGAGGAGGAGATGTTAGATAAATAAATGTTTAAACATTTAAAAAGTGGGAAAGTTTAATGTCATTTTTGAGTGTGAACATTTTATAAAGAATATTATTTTATTTTTTTCCTTTTAGCAACTGTTAGATTATTTTTCGTATGGTTGTTCAAAAAATAATTCTGATATCTTGCATTGACTGAATACTATTCAATATCAGAGGAGTATTATATTAATTTAATTTCATATCTCTCGTTCAGTCAGTACAAAAAATAATATTATTCATTATAATAAAAAGCGTATAAAATGAATGTATTCTTAAAATATTGGTTATATATGTTTAAAGAAAATTCAGTTTTAAACATAAATAAGAAATTATCGTACTACTTTGTCTTCCGTACTTATTTAGGTTTGGTTTTTACTTTTTCCTACGCTTTTTTGGACAGAGGTACAATTAGTACTTTTCTGCTTTGTCCTTTGACCTAACAGGTTAGCGTACGTAAATAAAACGTTATTTTCATTCTGTTTTCATTAAAAGGTAAGCATTACTTTCAGAAAATTCAGTTAATCAATTCTAAAATTTACTCATAGACTTCGAAACACGTCTTTATTGGATTTTAAAGTGATTTTAAATTTGTTGTTTACATTTTTCGTATACAATGGCGGCTCGATGAGTGACAAAAAATTACTAATGCTTTAAAAATGCCTAAAAAGTTTATTTTTATATGGAAGTTAATTTTTCTTTTAATTCGAATTAGCTTCCGACTATTATCTTTCAAACAGAACCTAAATTTAAATTGAAAGAAGGTACTTTAAACATTTAAAATGAGTTTTCGTGTTTTTTTTAGAAAGTCCTTGGCGGTACTTCACATGGGCCTATCATTGTTCCAAGACTATGACCTGGCTTTAATTCGAAACATCCTTTAATGCAAACATTGCCTAGTAGGAGAAAAAAACGTCTTCTTATTTAAAACGGAATTGCAAATTGCTATCACATAGACCATTTAATTCAAGTAATAGTAGACCGGGGGTAACTACTTATACCAATTTTAGTATTTACCATAATTTCAAAGGTGAAGGTCATTAAAAAAAACGCAACAAAAACAGCTAGGAAGATTCATATATATTGAAATAACATAAAATCTGGGTGCCTCCTTTTTGTGCACTTAGATTTATTTTTTATGTATTTTTTTTTCTTCAAAATAATGATTATAGTTTTTTATTATACATACTTGTTTGTTTCTTACACGCATTTATTTCGAAATAGGTAGCAGCAACAAAACAACCTGAACCTGCATGTGACCCATACACCCTATGAAATAGTTGCCAAACAAGCGAGATTTTTATTTATAAAAAAATTCCTAATGTAGTGTAGTGAATTATATAAATATATATTGTGTTATGCATACTTAAATTTATATAATACTATGAATGTTTATTATTTTTCCCATACATAATGTGTTTAGTATATTTACGCAGATTGATATAAGAATATCTTTCGAAAACAAATACTTAATTTCCAATTAAGAATGCCATGGAAACAAAAAAAAAAGACGGCCCTAGCTCAAGAACCTCTTGCCTAATTTTAATGAAATTTGGCACTGCACTCAACAGATTCAATGTACAATATGCTCCTATATTGGTTGGGATATTATGTATCGTTTAAACTGTATTTCGAGAACATACATACATACATACATACTAAATTAGAGTTTTAGTATTATACAGATTGTAAATGAATGCTGACTTGTAAATTATTCACAATTTTTCAACCAGAAATGATCTTGCCTTCTGTTGAGTCACATTTCCTTTGTTGGTTTGCATTATTTTAATTAAATATCAACGATTAGCATCGAAGATAAGAGAGACAGAAAACAAAGAAATTTTTTCATAATTATAAATGTACAGTCATTTTAATAAATATACAGGATGCGATGAATAAATTGTCGCCTAAATGACGCCAAAATGAAAATAACACTGGCATCTCATTTTAAAAAATATATTTACAAAAATGACACAAAAATATCTTGAAATACTAAAGAGTAAATTCATTCAATAAAATCGCCATTGGTTTCAATCCTGGGCTCCAAACGATTTCGAAATCTCCTGCAACTCTTCTGGGTGATCTCCTTGCTTAAATTGGTAAATGCTTCCATAATCCTTGCCTTCAGTTCATCTTTGGTGTTACAAAGTGTTTTTTTTTATCTCTTATTCAAATGCGCTCCACACATAATAACGAAGGGGGTTGCAGTCTGGGGAGTTAGGTGACCAGATGTAAGGGATGATGTGGTCGGGGAAATTGTCTGACAACCATGACTGGGTTCTCCTACTTGAGTAGCATGGTGCAGAATCCTGTTGCCAGTCATAGTGTCTTCCAACAGCCACTATCTTGACCCAGGGCAGCACTATCTCCGCCAGGTAATTGATATAGGTCTCCGTATTGCGCCTGAGGCCTTCACCAAAAATTCAGGAGGTTTTTCTTATCCGAACGATCAGAGTGAGTTTTCCGAGATGCTGTACCTTCGCAATCACCATTAGACTCATTCAACTCTTTCCGAATCCTTTGCACTGTCCTTAGATTGACACACACTCTGAAATGTTCTTACAGGAGTTTCGGTATGAATGTTAAGCAGTACAGCATGCCATTTTCAAATTTCTGGCGGAGTGAATTGCATCATAGTGCTCTTTTTATCACAGAGGGTGCCCAACTGACCCTGCATAAGTCCACAAGATCAAAAACAAACAAAGCTCATACACGAAATTCTTCTTTTTCCAACATCTTTCATTTTGAATTCCAATCGCGTCTCCGTCTCTTGGCAACTTATCTAGGAGAAGGAAAATTCTGAACAACAATCCTCAACTCAAGGTGTTAATTGTGCTAAGAAGTAAGTGGCTGCTACGTTATGAGGTCGGGAACGATTCTCTACAGATTTCGGAATCCTGTCTGTTAAAGACCGTTACCCAATGTGCCGGGTAACTTTGGGTGCGTCACTCCTGAGAACAATATGAGAACTAAAAGTCAAACTAAAATGTCCAGTATGGCTCTTCCAGTGGATAAATAGGGAGCCCGTCCCTCGGGAGGGTACCTGCCTGAGATCGAAAAATCTGTCATAGTAACAAACTCCTCCACAAATAATGAATCCTCATGTCCCCACAACCGGGGTTATGCCAATGATGACCCAGCGAATTCTCCAACTAGATCCACAATCCTTCATTTAAAGACCGAAAGGGTAAATCGGTCTCGTGAGGAGTACAAACTCGTTATGACTGCATTCTATGAAGCGTTGCACAAAACTCAGAAAAACATCACTCGTCAAAGATATGGCATTTGGCGAGAAAAGTTTGGACAAGAAATTAGAAAGTGCATTTACGAAGATAAAGTAGCAAATGTACGAAGGTACATCATGAGAAATGAAATGAAATTAAAGAAATAAAAAGAATTGCAAGCAGAATAGGTGAATCAAGAGAACTTGAAAGGGAACCAGAAATGGACATAAAAAGTACCAACATCACACAAAGCAGAGATCATAATGAAGCAACTGAGATACACACCAATCACTGAAGATAATTCTGAAAGTCTAGAAGAGTTAAAAAGACGTGATCTTAGTCGCTTACAAGTCTGCAATAAAACGAGTTCAAAACCTCATTGAACCGAATTATTTTAGGGAAAATAAAAATAGTATCCAAGAAGCCAAGTAAGAAATCATGATACATATAAGTCAGACAAAATATTAAAATGGAGGAACGAGAACAACTTCCAAAATTACAACCGATAAAGCAGAAACTCAGAACTATTGAACTCCACAATGCAGCACCCAAATTCATTCTGAAAGAAGAAGAGCCACATGTACAGTGCTGTTCGATAAAAGTGACTCACCTTAACCTTTGAATTTAGCTCAACTTTTGTTTCATCGGAGAAGAGAACATTCTTCCAGTCTTCTGCGATGAAATGTTTGTAATAGTGAGCCCATTCAAGTGTCTTGGCTTTGTTGGCTTTACTTATTAGTGGCTTAAACCTTCGTGTACAAGATTTGTAGCCTTGTTCTAACAAGATTTGTAACCTTGTTCTGACGGACTGTTGAAGAGGCAAGACTAAGACCTTGCTCTTCGCTTAGACTGGCTGCAATTTCTTGGATAGTTATAGTCCTATTCTTCGCAACTTCTCTCTTGATTACCCTGCCAGTTCTATCATCAATCTTTTTCTTTCGTCCTCTTGTTTCCTTCCTTGGAGCAGGAGTAGCATCATTACGTGCCCTAAGCACTCGAGAGACAGTTGATTGTGAGGTTATAGCAATTTCTGCAATTTCTCTCGTAGACTTGCCTGCTTTTGAGAGGGCAATAATAGATGCCTGATTCTGATGCGTGTTTGTACCCTTTCATCTGGTTAGTGACTTGAGTGGCTATTTCAAGCTGTTTTTATACTGTATGAGGCTTTCTGGAATATTCTGGAATACTCCAGATTTAATTTAAGCTGTTCTAGAATTCTCTAGAATATTGTTCTGAGTGTATTGTAAAATAGTTTTCAATATTTTATCAAAAGTTGTTTAAATTTACCAGTTTAATCATTAGAATGCGATATCTGTGTCAGCTTTTTTGTATAGAGTTTTTTCCCGAATCTCATTTATATCCAAATTTATAATTATCAATAGAATACCTTAGGGTAAATGAACTTTTTTCTAGGTGGGCGGGAAGGGGTCTTTATATTAGTAAGATTAAAAATTATTTTAACCCTAAAAACAATAGACAAAAATATTTTTAGTAAAAAAAAAAAATCAGGTGAGTCACTTTTATCGAACAGCACTGTAATTCTCAAAGAAGGAATATGTGTATCAGCAACAAGAACAACAAAAAAATTAAACATCAAAGTAAAATAAAGCAGTCTCACCTTGGAAAAGAAAAATAGAGAAAAAGAATTGAACACTTTAGAAGTGAATTATTAGTATTTAATGAACTGGCAAGAGGAACAAATGTAAGGACTAGAAAAGGTAGAAAAGTAAAATACAAAATTTGGAATGAAAATGGAGTCCTATCAGCTAAAGAAAAATAAGGCAAACAATGCAACTTCAAAGAATCAGACGCTATGAAAAAAAGATCAAGATTCTACCGATACAAACCGATACGAAGAAATTTTACAGAGAAATAAACAAACAAAAATTTGGAGTGACCCCCACCCCACCAATAGAAGGGGGTTATAGAGTTCTTGGGAAAATATATGAACTTTTGTCCCCAAAAAAACATAAAAAGAAGCTGATTGGATTACACAAACGGATGAAAAAATAAGCCAGAAAAAAAGCATGGGCGGAAACCGCAGAAGAGGATATTGAATGTGCACTGAGAAAAGCACAGAACAGGAAATCTCCAGGAATAGATAAAATTCCTAACTTTTGGCTCTATTATCTAAATACAGCACACAAAAAACTAACCAAAGAACTTCAAGAAATGGTCAATGATCCTACAAAAATTTCAGCATGGGTAACCAAATGAATTACTTCCCTTCTAACCAAGAATAGTGATACAAATGTTCCAAAAAACTACAGACCAATTACATGTCTTCCCACTACTTACAAACTGTTGACATCTATTGTGACAGATATATTCCTTCTTAGAAAAAAAGGACATACCATCTCTTGAACAAAATAGGCGAAAACATGTCTCTTACGGATGTAAAGACCAATTGCTTATTAATAGGATAATCTTAGAAAACTGCTTCAATAAAAAGAAAAATCTCAATACTGCCTGGATAGATTACCGTAGGGCATTCGATAGTGTACTCCATTCCTGGGTCTTAAAGTGTTTAAATATATACAAGGTATCGCCCCTCGTCATCAGTTTCATCAAAAAAAAGTATATCGATATGGAAAACAATACTTCAACTCAATTATATAAATAGAATCTCTAAGTCTGGTGAAATAAACATCAAGAGAGGAATATTTCAAGGTGACTCTTTGTCTCCATTACTATTTTGTATATCCCATTAACCAGTGAACTTAACAGGACGGAATATGGCTATAAGATATTTCAAAAGAAAACAAGTCATTTATTTTACATGGGTGACTTAAAGTTATATGATAGGAATGACAGTGAGCTGGAACACAGTAAAATGTTTAAGTGATGACATTGGAATGGAATTCGGTTTGGATAAATGTGCTTAAGCCACAATTTTACAAGGATCGCTATAAGAAACCTCCTCTACTAGCTTAGACCTTAGGGTAAAAATCAAAGATTTAAAGCAAGAAGAAACTTATAAGTATCTCGGTGTAAATGAAAGTGAAGGAATTTACCATCAAAAATGAAATAAATGTTGCGTAAAAAGTACTATAGAAGAGTGAGAACTGGATTGAATTCCCAGAACAGAATCATGTCTATTAATATCCTTGCCATCCCAGAGATTCAATATAGTTTCAACATCTTTAACTAGACTCTAAATGATTATCAGACGATTGGATTCTAAGACAAGAAAGCTTCATTCTAAGCATAACATGCATTATCCAAAGGCTGATCTAGGCATACTCCGTAAAGAAGATGGAAGAGGTTTTATTCAGCATGAATTGTCATACAAGACAACAACTATCGGCTTACTAACATACATGGAAACAACAAAGGACTGGGTGATACAATTAGTCAAACAACACGAAAACAAAAAGAAAAAATATTCAAAATATAAATGAGATTTACATTTAGTAGGTTCTGTAGAAAACCAAAATAGAACCCAAAAACAATTGAAAAATTATGAAAAAGAAAAACAAGAAAAAAGATCTTAAACAGATGAAACAACGCTGGTAAGACAAATTGCTACATGGCCAATATCCAGAACGAGGCTAATAAAGCCGATGTTAATAGTTAACACTCATCGATGGTTAGGAGCGTCTGGATTAAAGGCTGAAACGGAGGCTTTATTCTTGCAGCGCAAGACCAAAGTCTTTTCACTAGAAACTTTCAGGCAAATATCATACATAATACTGTGGGTCCAAAGTGCGGGTTCTGTGACAAATATCAGGAAACCATAGAACATCTAATCACAGGATGTTTTGTACTTGCACCAAATGAATATAAAAATTGTCACGATAGAGTGGGCAATATTTACACAGGACAATGTGCAAACACTTTCGAAAATCATCACCCAGCACCGGCTACAGAAATAGAAGACATTACAATTATATGGGATTACACCATTTTTACAAACAGGAAGATTGAAGCAAATAGGCCGGATATAATTGTCAAAAACCGAAAAGAATAAACTAGCCTACTAATTTATATGGCTTTGCTCAGCGAACTGTAACATAGCAACCAAAGAATTTAAAAAACTGTCGAAGTATAAAGACCTGGAAATCGAAATAGAAAAATGTGGAAATTGAAAACAAGAATAGTACCAATCATAGTAGGTGCGCTTGGAATGATAAAAAAGGAACACAACAACACATTGAAAAAATCCCTGGAAATCCCAGCTTAAGTCTTAAATTGTTTTGATTAGTACAGCCCAAACACTAAGAAGAACTTTGTCTATGTAACACTAATGATGTTATGGGAGTTGGAAAAAGAAATCCTGAAAGGTAGCCATAACAACACACCTGCCTTAAGTCTTCCACCAGAAATCGAAATATAATCCTAATAATAATAATAATATGTAGTGCTGGATTAAAAACGGAAAGTTTTATTCTGGCTGTACAGGAACAATGATTGCTAGCTAAACATTACCAAGCACACGTACTGAAAAATCCAGAAACAATTGACCATCTTTTATCAGATTGCACGGTGTTAGCGTCCACCGAATATAAAACTCGACATGACAGAGTCGGTCAATATCTGTACTGGAAAATATGCAAACGTTTATTGGAAGAAAACTGCAAGAAACTGGTATGACCCAGACCCGGTTACAGTGATAGGACCTGTAACAATTTTATGGGACTTTAAATTTCGCACAGATAGAACACTCAAAGCTAATTGCCCAGACATCGTGATCGAAAACCACGAAAACAGAATGCGCTTTCTTACTGACACGGCAGTTCTTTCAGGTTGTAATGTATCTTTGAAGATCTTCAAAAAAAAAAAAAAACTATCGAAATACAAGGATCTTAAAATAGAAATCTCAAAAGTATGAGCTCATCAATAATTCTAGTCGGAGTTGAAGTCCTTGAATTGATGGGAAAAGGTTCAGATAGACTCGTTAAAGGGATTCCTGGTAGTGCATTGCTTAAAGAAATACAAAAAATTATACTCACAAGTAAAGCTCACACATTACGAAGAACTTTATCTATATAGAATGTGTATGATCTTTGTATTTTTTTTATAAAAATGACCAGTGGAAAATGTCATGAAGCCATTTCTGACATTAGGTCTATAGCTGAGACCCTGGAGGAAATTGTATACAACAGAAATCAAAGGAAATAATAATAATAATAATAATAATAATAATAATAATAATAATAATAATATCCGTAAAAATGACAGGATTATTTATGGAAGAATCAGTGCATCTGCCTAGGATCCGAGTGTCTCCCTACTCTTCTGCATAGGATTAGTGTTTAGTATCTACGCGTTATGTAAATGTGTTTCATATATACAGCCATCAGTGCATATTGTTAATGCCTATACAATAAAATTGAAGAAAATAAAATAGGAATCACAAAAATGGCGGAGGAAAGAAGATATGGAAAAAGAAGAGGTTTAGAGTTCGTCAAGGGAACTTACGCCACGATTTTAAATGAAGAAAAACAGAAAAGTGTATTTCATAACGATGCCAAAAGATAATTGATATTCAAAGTGATCAGGGCCGGTGCGTACTACTCCCGAACAAGACCCGATTGTGTATTATGATCCTCGCTATCTTAACAACATTATTTCTACCTACATTTATATACGTTACGAATTGAACTAAGCATCACTGACTATTATAGGATTAACATATTTTGACGCCATTCTGTTTTTTTGTTTTTTTTCGTTCAAATCCGTTTCATGTCTAAGTATCGAAAAAGCACTTATATAAAATTCGTTAATTTTTATCCATAATGTTGAATGTGTTAAAATTATTAAACGTTTTAACAACAATCTTAAGTTGATGTTAAAAATTTTCGCGAAACATTGTTGATTTATTTAAGATGGAATGATCTATTAGGACAGGCCTCTAATTTTTATTTCGATACAAAGTATTTATTTTCTCTTTGAATTGTTCACCTATATTGCACAGGGTCCATTATTGTGCATAATTAGATTACAATTAAATATTTATGATTACTACATTATGAAAATTTAGATGTAGAAGAATGGGGCCCGGTATCATAGATTAGGGGAGATGTATCATAGATTGTGTGGTATGAAACCCTTGTACCGGCCCTGATAGTGATTATCTTTAAAACTTACTTAAGTATAATCGTTCGTTCTCTAAAAGAAGAATGTTTCTTTCCTTTGTTCGCAGTGTTGATTTGGGTGAGAAATGTCTCTTGTCTATTTGTAAGGTGTGGTAGTAGGAATGAGTTACTGTTTGTTGAGGTTGATCTGTTTTGGGCATTTTTTTTTCTTACTAAATTTCCTTCAATACAAGAATCGAATATCACTCAAGGTAGAGGATTGCTGTTAAAATGGCTGCGATGAATAAGGATATAAATGAAAAAGGAGGTGGCAAGAATTAAACAACATGAGGATAACAATAGATAACGATTGCACGTTGAGTTGAAGAAATTAATATTGTAGTGTTCAGAGAAGAATCCATGCGCGAGTTTGTTTCACAAAGCAGTGATTCTTAGGAAAAAGCTGTCTGAATGAAACTTTATCCTTACATTGGAAATACAAAAGAAAAAGAGCGGGATTTGACTTTGAGAAAGTAACATGAAGTGTTCAAGTTGTGAAGGTCTGAACTGGTAGAATTAAAGAATGGAGTCGTAAAGGGCTCAGTTCAAGTCCTGAAGAAGTCTGGAACAGGAATATAGCAATAAAGACGAGAACAACAGTCCGAATGTTGTAAATACTTACAATACTTCATCTCAGAAATATAAAAAGATGTGTTAACTTCGCTTCCAGACAATTTCCAGTCATACCTGCTGTTAAAAGAAATGATTTTCTGTCAGATCTCTGGCTATTTAGAAATAAAGGTATTGGAATTAGTGTCCGGAGATTATTCAGTATAAAGTATTTTCATTGATCAATAAATCAGATGATACCTCGTCTGACCTGTTTTCTATGTGGAAGGTTGAAGGGGGTGGAAAAATTGACCCTTTAAAAATAAATTCAATTCGACAAAGAAGGAAATGGAAAGGAGAAGAAGAAAGTAAAATAATTGTAAATTCAAAATTTGTATATTCCAGAAAATGTAGACGTGTTTTACGAAAAAAATTATTTTTATTTTTTGTCCAGTTTTTTCTTAAGACGGTATACTAGGAAAAAGACTAATCAGTCACAGGAAGATTTCTTAAATAACTTCAACTTGGACTGTTACATCCAATTGCTCCTCATATTACGCGGACTGTTTGGATTCTGAATGACTATTTTTTTAAATCATTTTAATCATTATTAATCGACTTCAGTCACTTCAGTAACGAAGCTTCCCTGTACCTTTTCTATAAATACTTTCATGTTTTTTTTTGGGTTTTTTTTTTTTTTTTTTTGGTTTTTTGGTTAACTTCACTCTGTGGTACCAAGAAGTTACGAGATTAGCAGCATTTTACAGCGGAAATGGCTAAATGTAATGTTCTATGCTAACAGTTTCATCACTCGCACTCCTCGCTTGTGGAACTCTTTTTTTTTCTTTCCAGTCAACTTTGATCTTCAAAAATTTAAATGCAATGTAAGCTGTTATCTTTTGTCTTCTTAATTCTTGTTCTTTTATTGTTCTCTCTCCTTTATAGTATTTTTCTCAAGTTCTCTAACACTCGGTAACACCTTTGCGTCTTAGTGGCATTATTGCCTAATTTGAGGTGAAATGATAAAAAAAAAACTCATCCCAAGCAAGGCGACAATGCCACTAAGACACAAGGGTTACTGGAAGTGAAAGAGAATGAGAAGACTTTAGAAGTGACCGGAAACCTAATCATAAACAGAAAACAAGGGATAAATCTCTACTCCTGTTCAATAGAAAGGAAAAGATTGTGAACCTTTGAATAGGAATAGGGGTTTTGCTGAGGTTTTTTTTTTTATTATTAAACATTAATAAAAACCGGCTTAGACTGAGGAGTCCGACAAAAGAAAGGTTGTACCTGCAACAGTAATCTAAGCCGTATCCCCTTTTCCGTGAATGAAGGTTATGTGGCTTCAGTCCCTTTCGAATGTTCGATCTTCTTGCGAGGGAACCTCCTCCCATTGAAAAAAATCCGGGTGTCTTGCGTGTGTGTGTATATGTCCTAAGTTCAACTCTATCCGCTTCTTTATTTATGATGATACACTCACAGAGATCGTTTAACACCAATTCTGCACATGGTAGCTATGAGAACACCTTCTTCGTCAAAATTCAAATCTCATAGGGTTTTTTCTGAGGTACATCGAGTACAAAAATTACTTTGCTATCTCTTAAGGCGAACCCAGTACATTTTTCGGTCACCACAGATCAACTCTTCTTAGATCAAATGTTCCTAATGGACATTAAATTCAACGCAGAACGCATTTCTCTAGTATTTTAGGGTGTGAATCGCATGCTATATGTTGGGGCGCACCCACCTTCTCATCAGAATGGACTGATCTCTCTACTACTAATAGGACGGTTCTGTAGATTTCTAAAAAGAGATCAGGTGACCATCACACTTCCGTCTCTCTACCGGAAGATACTGTTGGACTTTATACTCTTTCTGATTGTTACTGACTAACCTGCGTTTGACTACTAATCTCTCTGTTGTAAATACTTCTTCGAATATACCAGTATTTTTCCCTACGTATGTGTTTGTCCTTATTTCAATACACGCACGCGAAAACACTCAACATCTCAACACTATACATTTTTACATTCTGTCGACTCTTCTTTACGAATAAGAGACCTGGAGTCATACAGACGACATATAAAAACTTTCGAGAGATTTCACAACTGTTCATTGGGGTCACTTCCTTTGCTGATTATATCCACAATAATATACCAGGATATACCCCAAAGTTTATGGAAGATAAATGCTAAGTTACTTATATACAAATGAACCGGGTGACAGCTTTTGAATAGAAAGAAACGCAAACTGTATTGTTTAGATTTACTCAATATTAGTCAAGAAAACGTATATATGACTCACTCGTACGCGAATTCGGGTATCTTCCTTTCTACCCTCTTTACTTAGGATTCTCAGTTTAAATTCCTTACTGTTACAATTTAGGAATTTTAAAATCTATTCTTATTATCCAAGTCAATTTTCAAGCTTCGCTTCTTTCCCAAATTATATATATATATATCAATATATATATATATATTATAGTTTATTTGCGTCTTCCCTATACAGAAGGTGAGACTTTATCTAGACGAATTTTGTGTATGATTAATAGCTGTTATTTTTCTACTGATGTTTGTGTAATATTTGTTACCCATCCTGTTTTCTTTTCCATTCGTAAGGACGTCCTCCCCCACCCCATCATGTTAATTTAATGATTTATAAATATAAGTGTAGTTGTGGACTCGACTAAATAGGGAGGACGTCCCAACGTTTGGATTTGAGAATAAAACAACATTTACCCCCAGGATTTTGAATCTGGATGCCAGGAAAAGCCAACTAACCAATACTTCTGGCTCTGCTATTGCTGAGCATGTAATAAATAGCAGGAATTATGTGGTTGATTTTAGTGCGGACCGTTTTTGATCCTATCTAGGTCCCACTCCACATTTCATTTCAAGGTTCTAGAGTCCTTGTATATCAGATCCCATGAGCCTTCCCTTTGTAAACAGAAGGAATGCTTACTGGGTTTGAATGTTATTGGACTCTAATTTTCTTGAAATTCATTTTTTTTTCTCCATTCCATTCGTTATATTAATTTAATTTACACGCTTATATATTTTTTATATACCAAAAAATAAACTTGTTAAGTCTTGGGACGAAATCGGTTGTTCTTTGTTAGCTTTTTTAAAATGGCATATAAATTTTTCTTTCTCCTAGCTATTGTTAAATTTTGTACCATAAAAAAAAACTTATATATGTATGTGTATATATATATATATATATATATATATATAATGGACATTCCCCCGTCGGTTTTGACGTATAAGGATCTGACAACAATTGATTCAGTTATGAAATTTTGTGCGATAATCTTAAGTGGCACTTAAGACCCGCTAGTGATTTACAAAGGAAGCCGCATAGGGAGCAAGTGTAAGGATTGTGGGATCAGATCACTAATAGAGTAGCTGACCTTATATATATATATATATATATATATATATATATATATATATATATAATTTAACTCGCTTTCTTTTCTCACTCTCACTGTATGCATACTTTTAACCCTATTCCCAAGACGATTACATTGTTACCTGTGTAAAGAGTGGTCGTTTGAAAACTGGAAAACGCCGAGTCGGAAGATTCTTACTTCAGCTGTGAGATTTATTCCAGTGTTTGTCTCTCGAAAGCAGAACACAAAAATCATAGAAATATCGCATAAATTAGGCTAAAATTTTAATTATGATAACGGTATTACCCCAATGGACACCTTGGACTATCGTACCTGCAAAAAAAACACAGAGTATCAAAAGAACTGTTTTTCCATTGACACCGCTAATTTTAACTACCTTCACTTCACTTCACTCAGCAATGTTTAGCATTTTAAAAAGTGATGATTAGAATTGTAATAAAATCTAAACATATGAAAGTCAATTATTACTTTTTTTTTTCTTTGAGAATTTAAAACAAAAATATTAAACAGTATTTACTAGATTATTTACAAGAATAATTTTATATTTATATTTACAACATTCTGAAAAGTAATACAATTAAAACTAATGCAATATTTTTCATTTGCAAATTATAATGAAAAAATATGAAACAATTTTTTATTCCTAAATTTATAAACATTTTCTAAATTATTAAAATATGTGAAGCAACTCTAAGGAAATCCTTATTATTTATTATTTTCTAAAATTCGAATCGATTAGCAATTAACCGGTTTTTTGCCAACCATTTCAATAATCAATCTAATAAATAAACAGTGTTTATTATTTTTGTTACTGATTCTCAAGAACAAAAATATATCTAAATTCACATCCATGTTTAGCTTTTATTACATTTCTAATCATGTTTTTTTTTAAAACAATAAACATTGCCGAGAAGTGAATGTATTTCAAATAATAGCGGCGTCAAAGGAAAACACTCCTTTTTGTCATTACATTATTTTGCGGGCACACAGATCCATGTTTGTCTTTCCGATAGCTACTTGCCAAATTTTCCATAAAAAACTGCAAGTCTGTCAGTTAAGATAATTTACAGTGGCATATGAGAGTGAATAGTAACAAGAATTAGGCCCAAAACACGTCCAGTAGCAACATTGAGCACACATATAGGGTGCGCCATAATGTGTGTAAGTCGTTATACCGCCTGAAAAATCACATACGATTGCTTGCTAAATTCTAGAACTCAGCTGTATGGAACAAATAATAATACAGGGTGGGGCTGAAATACCTCCCACATGTACTTCCCAGAAATACCTTCCAGATAATAATGGCAACTAATGTCATAATGTTGGAGGTATTTCTGGGAGGTATATGTGGGAGGTATTTCTGCTGCACCTTGTATAATAAAGGCATTCATTTTTCATAGAGAATATATATATATATATATATATATATATATATATATATATATATATATATATACACACACACACACACACACATATATATATATAAATATATATATATATGTAGTTACGTTATAAGGAACTTGGTAAACCGAATTGGTAAATCCAAAGAGGATGAAATCCTGATTTAATTTAGTTTACCAATATAATAAATAAAAATTACATTCATAAATTAATTTTAAATATTAAAATAGATGTTATTGTTACTGTTTTTTTCTTTATATATTGTGGAAATACAATTAGTCGGGTGAATAAACTATTAAAATTTTAAATATTTCTTTATGTCCTAGATAAATATGTTTATTACAATAATAGTTATATTTAGTCCCGAAACTATTTACTTAAAAAATTAAAGATTTAAGTTAATAACAAAATTTTTTTTCAGACATCGAATTTTCTATCAAACATTGTAAGCTATCTTTTACATAATTTTGTTAAAACAAAATTATAACAACTCCATCTCTCTCCCCCCCTATCTCTCTCTTTACCATAAGACCCACTTGTATACATTTTCTACATTTCACTTCCGTTTTGTTAACCATCTAAATAGGTCAAGGTTCTGTCACTCCTCCTACTCCAATATAAAACATACTTAAGAGAGAGATAAAATTAACCCCTCCCTATACTTTATATTGTCTGTTTAACTGCCACTCTCAACCCCCTCTATTAAATTACAAAAATTACACTACCCACCAATTTCTAATCCCATTTTTCCTCTCAATTCGTTGTTGGAAGTTTTACCTGATGATCCTGAAACCTTAAAAAAGGATTTAGGTGAAATAAATTATCGTAATGGTAACTTAAAGTGGTTTGTTTTTCATTACATATATATATATATATATATATATATATATATATATATATATATATATATATATATATATATATAAAAGTGAACATAGAAGTCAACACTTAGAGGCGACAGTCTGTTTCATGTTAAACCCGTATATATATAAATAACCGAGAAAAATAACAGCACACGTGGCCTGACGATTGCATATAGCATGAAACAGACTGTCGCCTCTAAGTGTTGACTTCTATGTTCACTTTTATATTTACACACGCTCTATCTCTGATATTGAGCACTTTATTCCATAAATATAGCACACCTTAAGACTATATTTCTTTATATATATATATATATATATATATATATATATATATATATATATATATATATATATATATATATATATATATATATATATTGCATAAACCTGCGGGTATATATCCTAATTTCTATTCAAAGCTATAAAAGGAACGTGCATAATACCTCTATTTTTATTTTAGCAACAACACAGCACTCTTTTCCTCTGGGGAGCGACTTTCTGGACAGTCGACTACTTAATTTTAACCCAACCACGTGACGCGCGCATACATACACTATGCAAGCCCCTTTAATGATCACCTTTTCTTTCCTTTTTATAACCATCTGTATTCACATAAAAAATTCTCTCTTTCTCTTCCTTGGGAGCTAATATTGTTCTTTATAGAAATATATATTAAAACCTGGACGCGTTAAAGTAATTTATTTAAAAAAATGTTTTAACTGTATCCATTACAATTCCTAATTCCATCCGTTAAAAAAGGATGACCAACGACACCATTTGACCAAAAACAACAAGATAAATAGTGGTCATCTGCCTTCATTAACGGTACAGTCATCATTATTTTTTCTTACTAAACTGACCGTATGTTTGAATGGAGGATAACACGTAATCCTATGTGTATAAAACATTTTTTTTCTTCATCTAAAATCGTGTCCAAAAATCTGTTGCGTGTTATACATTAGTTTAGAACTCAATCCCGTTTATTCCTGGACTCAAAACGGACAAAACCGCAGGTCAAATTGGATTTATTTGTTGACCCGAAAGATCTCATGGCGGATTGTAACAAAGGGAAATAAATCTTACATAATGTTTCTATAAGCTCACGTACAGTTCCGGATTTCGTTGAGTCTAGGCACCTACGTGAGTTTGGAAATCATTCAAAGGTAAAAATATTATTTAATATAAGATTTAAAAAAAATACAGACTGAGGCAATTTCAAAATAAAAATCAAACATTTTTTATTGGTAGGCAATTAATAACTGTTTCGCAATAAACATCTTTAGCGAGTTTTCCAAAAGAAAAGAAACAAAAAAAACAAACAATTACTGACTTTGATGTTTGCCGTAAATACCGCTAATTATGAGGACCTCGAGAAGGTGTTGAGTTTGAGAAATTTGAGTAGGTGTTGACATGTTGAGAAAATTAGTTCACTTTTTATACCAGTGTTTACAGATTTATACATTTATACACCAAGCGTCATTTTCCAGATTTACTCATTTATACGTCTAAAGTGATTTTCCAGATTTAATCATTTATATGCTAAGAGTCATTATCCAGATTTACTTATTTATACATCTAGTCATTTTCCAGATTTATTTATTTATACAGGAAGTGTCATTATCCAGATTTACTCATTTATACATCTAGAGTCATTTTCCAGATTTACTCATTTAAATCATGAGTAAATTTTCCAGATTTAATCATTTAAATTATGAGTAAATCTTGAAAATAACATTGCGTATAGCCAAGTGACATTTTCCAGATTTACACATTTATACACCAAGAGTAATTTTCCAGATTTACTCAGTTATACACCTAGAGAATATTATTCCAGGTTTACTCATTTATACTCCTAGAGACATAATTCCAGATGTTCTTATTTATACACCTAGACGCATTTTCCAGGTTTACTTATATGACAAGAGTCATTTTCCAGAACTACACATTTATACGCCTAGAGACATTTTTCAGGGTAACTCATTTATACGCCTAGACGCATTTTACAGACTTACTCGTTGTTACGCCAAGAGACATTATTCCAGATTTACTTATTTATACGCCAAGAGTCTTTATTCCAGATTTACTCATTTATAGGCCGAGAGTCATTTTCCAGATTCCCTCATTTATACGCCGAACTTCATTCTCCAGATTTTCTCATTTATACACCAGCTATCATTTTCCAGATTTTCTCATTTATACACCAGCTATCATTTTCCAGATTTTCTCATTTATACACCAGCTATCATTTTCCAGATTTTCTCATTTATACACCAACTTTCATTTTCCAGATTTATCGTCATCACGTTTTCTTAATGCTTACGAATCACAAAAAGAAACAAAAAAGTCCCGGTTTTTTTTTTGGGGGGGGTCCCTTATTTTTTCTCTTTATTCTTTCACAAGGTCTGGTTATTTTCATTGCTCTAAAATCAGCCGCGTTTTATACATGAAAATAATCTTTTCTCTTAACTGCGTCTTATACCTAGCGATTTATACAGAAAGGAATATGGTAATTAGGCAACTTTCCTATACAATACTGTAGATTAAACTCTATAAACTATGCCTTGTATCAAACTTGACGGAACCCAACAAATATGTTTATATCTTGCTTATCTCCCTTTATCACAACGTATCGAATTTGATCTTTTGTAAACCAGGAAATGATAAATAAATGAAAACAGGAATTGATGAAAGAAAAAAGAAAGCGAAATGAATGGAGCAATTTCCACTTGTGCCATAAAAATTGATTTACGGCTTTGTTTGTGAAAGCATTTAAAACAACGTAGATAACTCCGAATTGTAGGCGTTTTTCGCTTGACAATCCTCAGAAACAATTCTCTAGACAGAATTTCCGGAAAACTCCTACGTGTAAGTGACAATATGCTTTAAATTAATATTATTGAATTATATATATTCTTGTGTGGGTGCAACCTAAGTCGACAGGACCCAATTTCAATTCCGATGACGTCACATATTTGCAATCTAAGCCCCGAATAGTCAATAAATATCCACAACTTCCATCTCCAGAAGTAAAATCAACAATTCTCAATAAACTACGATTAGCCTACACAACAGAATTCCATTTTGCGAATACGTAGGAAATATATGCACGCAAATCATGGTTGTTTATAGGGTCTGAAAAAAAAAAGAATTGGCTTGTTTATTTGAACGCCTCCAAAATGAAACTCTTAATCGTCAAAGAGAACCGTTTTTTACTTTCTATGGCTGATGCTAACCTCCAAGGAGGGTGATTTATTGCTCCTTCTCTGTCTAATGTTTTCTATTGGCATGAAAGATTATGGAATCAATTATGAGG
>OZ010615.1:58647022-58712022 GCA_963932145.1 Acanthosepion lycidas
TTGTCACCAACAGATGAACTAGATTGTTTCTTACAGAAGAAGAAGCAGGCGATGACAGAAACAAAAAAGCAGAACGTAAGAAATTAATAATATTTCTAATATTAATAAATGAACTGTGTTAAAAAAAAAAAGAAAGAATATATTTGTTAAAGTCCCAGCGACTGGCGAATCTGCCAATACCTTCTCAATTTCAACTTTTCTTATATTTCCCGGTTCATCCTCCTCCTCGGTCTTTAGAACAAGATTATACCGTGTTCCCTGTTTAGGATTGTGTTTCCGGTTACTACTAAAGTCTTTTCATTCTCTTTAACTCCTAATCGTCTCTTGCGTCTTAGTGGCATTATCGCCTTGTTTTGGGGGAATTTATTTTTTTTTTTAAAAAGTAAGTGTATCTTTTTTGAAAGAATGTGTATTTTAAACCTTTTTTAAATATTGTTTTGTTGAATAATTTATATCTGCTTTTATGACCCATATTTTTATTTTTTGGATTGGTTATCTTGCCTATTTTTCTTTTTGTGCGCCATATTAAAGGGAAACAAGAAGAAAATTTTGTGCAAACTTATTTGTAAAGATAGTATTCTCTTCTATTGTGTTGCGTGTCGCTGTAATAAATGTCTGTTTCTCTCGAATTCCACATCGGAGTTACGAGTGTTATCTGTTTTCGTATGCGCCTGATTCAATATTCGGGATAAGAGAAGTGACGCCCTCTTTTCTCCCACTCTCTCCCTGGATAAAAAATCCTTTTAAATAAATTAAACAACAATAAAAGTCTAAACGCCTACTCCCCAATTTATTTTCAAAATGGCTGATCAAACTATTCAATATTATTTCCATTATTAATCAACTTATAATTTGCATTAATCTGTCAACCATCTCTGTGTACGCTTTTTTTTTCCATAGAGTGGTTTGATTTATTTCTTATATGAAAGCAGAAGTCACTTGCCTTGTTTCTGTGGAGTGTGTGAACAAACATTTTAAAAATATTAATTAAAATTTACAAAATTGTTTGTTCAATATGTTTAGTTTACTTTAGTTAGTGATTTCACCAAATACGTTTTTTGAAGTAAAGGTTAAAAAATCTATGAAAATATTTGGCTCCTGCAGATATTACAAATACACGTTAGTTTATATATCTGTATATGTACAACATTGCTAATTTAGTTTACGTTTACAATGAAAAATTAAAAGATGTCTTTACTACACAAACAACATGGCATCCTTTTTTTGTAGTAGTAGTAGTAGTTATAAAAAGACAAGAGAAAAATGTCCATATAAAATTTTATAACAACTATTATTTCTGCATTTTTATAAAGAAATTAAAAATCGTTAAAAATAACGAGTAAGATACTTTTATTCAGAAAGATTTCCTTTACAAAATTTAATGTCTTGAAACAGCCATTTAAAAGCCTTTCGACATAAAAAGTGTTGTTAAAATGTAAACTAGACGTAATTTGAATCGATTAACAAAAAAAAAAAAAAAACTCCGAAGACAAAAACAAATTATCTATTTTTAGTCCTCGGTTATTAAGAAGAGAAAAATAAATTTCTTTGAAAGGAATTCAATGCTTTGAACATGATCTTAGAAATTAATCGTCAAAAAAAAAAGTAAGTTTATCTATCGCATTTTTTGGCTGTCTGTGTATCTATCTCAGTCTGTTCATATCTATTTATTATCTCGTTCTCTTCATCCATCTATCTATCTATCTATCTATCTCAGTCTATATTCATATACTATCTATGTATCTCAATCACGCTATCTATCTATCTCAGTCTGTTCATATATCTATCTATCTATCTATCTAGATAGATAGATAGATAGATAGATTAGATAGATAGATAGATAGATAGATAGATAGATATTCCTACGCGTTTTATTAACAAGCTCAGTAAGTAAAATGCCTTTTTATTATGGATCCAACTAACAAACTTGTCAATTGCCTAAAACGTTGTTGCTGATGTTGTTGTTGCTGTTGTTGTTATTATTGCTGCTGTTTTATTGTTGTTGTTGTTGGTGGTGGTGGTGGTGTTTGTGTGTGTCCGCGACAGATGCTTAAGGTGAATCCATTAATATCTGATTTACAATTGTGTGTACTTTTCGTCCTTTCGCATCGCTCGCTTCTCTGTCTGGAAATAAGAGAAAATCTCCAGCCGTCATTAAAATAACACGTCACTTCTTCAGACTCGATCTTTTAACATGTCTGACAAGCGAGCTGTCTTGTTTGTCTGACTTTCTGTCTGAGTATGCTTCTTTTTCTCCCAATTATTATTTTCTCTTCTTCCAATTCTCTTTCAATAACGAATGGCCCCCGTTTTAGCTCAACAAAAGGAAAACAATCTATCCGGAATGTGTTACTCGTCAACCCTCTTGCTATACGATTTTTTCTTCATCATTTTTACTTCAAACTTTATTACAATGGACACTTGTATTTGAAACAGAAGCTCCATTTTTTTAACAGTGTGCGTTATGTCTATCGATCTGCACATTTGAGAAATTTTAATAAAAGATAATCTATTCGGGATCTTTTCTGTTTATTCACCCCGAATAATATACAATTACTTATCGCAAATATTAATTCACCACAAGAAATTATAAATTTTATTTTAAAGTTTGTTTAACTTGCCTCACAACAGTTCCAACCCTCAGAATGAAAAATTACCAAAAATCAGGGAGTTTTTCATATTTCGTAAGTACAGATGATATTCGAGGTACTTACAAGGAATTTTTTAAATTGAAATAAAAAAAAGAAAAAAATCTGTTTTTGACTTGTTTATCGGGGTGTGTGCAACGTAGACCCCACAGTTAGAAATAGCACACTCGAGTCGCCAACATTTGAGGCGATGGCAAGGGTCAACTCAACCAGAGTGAAATGGAGACGCCTCACTCTGGGAGAATTTGGTGTGAATTTTAGTAAATATAAAAATTCATTTTTATTTTAGGGTGAATTAAAAGATCCGGTACTCTACGGCATGGATCGAACTTGCGTCCCTCTTTTTTGATCCGACGTGCTTGACCACTCGGTCACAGAGAGCGAGCAGTTCACCAATCATTTTCCCTTGCACGCTTCCGTAGTCAAATATTTTTTCTCAAAAGCTCATATCAGCGCAGTTTAGAAATTGCCTTGTTTACATTTTAGATAGATAGATAGATAGATAGATAGATAGATAGATAGATAGATAGCAAAACCAAGAATTAACAGTCCCGGGGCCAACGGACTCCGGACTGAATGGACAAAATCTACAGAAATGGTAGTGTTCAGCTAAAAGTCAAACCCCCCGCGCATAGCGAGCAAAGTCCATTAGTTCCGTTTACTGGCGCAAACAACAGACAGAGCTGGTAGTTCCAGGAATAGCCACTCGTCCTGTACATAACATACATAGCATCTCTCTCTCTCTCTCTCTCTCTCTCTCTCTCTCTCTCTCTCTCTCTCTCTCTCTCTCTGTCAGTCTGTGCGTAATTTATTTTAAGTTACTATATAATAACTTAAAAATAAAATATATATACATATAATTTTGTACCGTACTTGTGTTTTATTTGACATAATAATAACATCTATATCAAGCAAGATGAGAACAGTTATTTGACATCCGTTCATACTCACAAATAACCTTCCGTGTATTGATGTTAAAGGATGAGAGAAATGTGCTATAGTTGTTTATAGCTTTTGTTTCCATTTCCCAGGTACTTTCGATCTTTTTTCCAAGATAATCTTTAGGGGTGCAAATAATATTAGGTTGGTGCAAAAATAATGACGTAATAATGTCGTTTTTTGACGTATTTTTTAACGTCATAAAACGACATTATCACGTCATTATTTTTGCACCAACCTAATACAAAACTATATGTTGTCCGTTAATATAAGTATTTTTTACAAAGTTGAGCGTTGTTATCCATTATCGTAATTTCTTCATCATGCTTTTAAATGCAAAATGATTGACAATGTGCTGAGCGTTCAAAAGTACTTGGGAAATGAAAACAAAAGAAATTTAAACAGCCATCTATAGCACATTTCTCTCATCCTTCAACATCAATACACGGAAGGTTATTCGTGAGTATGAATGGATTTTATTAAAAATTAGCAGACATAAGTTTGTAATTTTTCAATCAGACATGCATAAAAGAGAATTTTCTGCCTAAACACACACACACATATATATATTATAATTATTTTAAAAAAAATATGATTCCATCGCTACATAAGAGTTCTCATGTTTCAAAAACAGAAGCTAAAGACTTCAATTTAATTATAAAATGAAATTGAATAATTGGTTTCGCCGTTTCCATAGTAATTAATATAACGAATTTATATGCTTATAAAGCTCCGTAAATTTCAAGATTATTTATTCCAAAATTCGCTTGAGGATGAAACAGAGCTTTAATTCAATTTAATTTTTATAATTAAATTGAATTTTTTAGCTTTTGTTTTTGAAACATGAGAACTATTATGTAGCAATGGTATCATACTTTTTAAAATAATTATAATTTAGGCTCTACTTGTGTATTGAGCACTGTTTTTTAAAAATAAAAACAAAAATACTAAAGGACTATGGATTATTAACCTAACGGTTCTTTCCTATTTGTCTATATATTTGCACACACACACACACGCACACACACACACACACACACACACACACACACACACACATATGTATATATATATATATATATATATATATATATATATATATATATATATATACCGGGTGTAACAGCAAAATTGTCCAAATCGTGTAACAGCATAATTGTTCATCCCACAAAATGTTTAATATCTAAAAAAAAAAAAAAAAAAAAAATACAAAACTGATTGATTTTCTTTTTTCCAAGTTTTCAGAAAAGACATTTAGCCATCTTGACGTCATATTTCGTAAAAATCACTGAAAGACCTTTGAGTTATTCATCTAAAAAGCGAACAGCTTAAAATCATGTTGTGTTAGCCGCACTATATCTTCCCAACTGAGCAATGGTGAGTGAAAAAAGATCATTCAGGCCTTCGGTAATAGTACCAACATTCATACTCTAGCTTCCATCTTCAAAGTCCATTCAAGAACCTTCAAAAGAACAGTGAATAAATAAAAAAATAAAAAAGAAGGAGAAGTAAAGAGGAAAACTGGATCAGGAGGAAGAGGATAGCATCATTTCAACTTAGAGCTAAATATATTCTTATTGTTCAAAGTAGAGTACAATCGTGTTATAGAAACCTCGGATAATTCCAGTAAGATATCTTTAATCATTTCTAAGATACAACGGTTCAACGTTTAATCTAACAGTTGGACAATTTTGCTGTTACACGATTTGGACAATTTTGCTGTTACACTCGGGATATAATTGTGTATTTGGACAGCAATCTTTCTTTTATACAAGTTTCATTAAAAACGATTAACAAGGTACTGTGGTAAAGATTTTTATTTCATTTTTCGTGTCCGACTCATTCATTGTCTCTAATGGAAAGAAATAAGGTTGTGTTCTTGCACACCTCTTATTTGCTTCGTATTTTTCTGTCATGCCGGAAAAAAGTATTTGAGAATGTTAAAGAAGGTGGGAGATGTGAGTTTAGGGTAACACTTCAAAACAAAGACTAAGTCTTTTGCGCAAACTATTCGTGACCTACTCTTTGTCGACGACTGTGCACTTGTAGCCCACACCCGAAATGGATCGTTGACAAATTCTCACGTGCTTCTAAAGCTTTCAGTCTGACCAATCAACATAAAAAAATGAAACTTTCCATCAACCTAACTGTAATCATCTCCAGCTGCTGCTCTCACTATTTATCTTAACGGAAAAATCATAAAAATCCTTTCCTCTTTCACATATCTTGACTTGACTGCATTGTTTCCAATAATGGACAAAGAAATTACCGTAATTTCTCGAAGATAATACGCATTTTTTTTAATGGTGATAGTAGGGGTAAGTATTATAAATAGGTTTAAACAAAAATATTTTTTCGCTATTAATTTATAATAATAAATATGTACTTGTTGTTCTAAAATAAAAAATGATACAATCCTAATTTTCATTTTAAATGCAACAATAATAATTGTAACATTTTTGTCAATAAATTTATGTTTATCAGTAACTGCATTTTTTATTTAGCGAAAAAATAAAAAATCTATAAAAAGTCCAATTTCAAGGAAAAGAGGATATCAAGTTATCAATTTCTTGAAATTTTAATTTTCATCATCATCATCATCATCACCACTTTCTATTATAGAATCAATATCTAAATTTATATTAAACAAATTATCATTCCTAATATTATCTTCGTCCTGTTCAAAATTATCTTCGGCCTCTTCATTCTCTTACCAAAGGATGTCATCTTCAGAGCCATCCATGGCTGTCGTGAGACAACACTTCTTGAAATCTCTCTTTATAACATCCCCACTGAGGGAATCCCATTTTGGCGGGAAAATAAAATGTCATATTTATCGGCAAAACCGCATCGTAATTTTCAACATTATTTTAGTCGCTTAATTTCGATTTTACTCTTAATGTCAAAAATCGACAAAATGCCTTCGTAATTATTATTATTTTTTTTTTTTTTTTGATAAAATTTATGGATGCGTATTATACAAGGGGAAAGATATATTTTTCTTAAGTTTTTGATCATTTGTTGGAGTGCGTATTATTTATGGGTGTGTATTATTTTCGAGAAATTACGGTAATTACAGGACTGGAAAGTCTAGTTCTGCCTTCGGTAATCTTTACGACAGGTTTTGAAATATTCGTGGTATTTCATTAAAGTTGAAAATTGATGTGTACGCGTCAGTCGTAGTAACATGACTATTTTATGATTGTAGAATCTTCAACATTGTACCGACGACACATCAATCAACTTGATGCTTTCCATTTGTGCTGCCTACGTCCCATCTGCATAAGAAAACAGAGTTGATCACATTAGAAACAGTGAAGTTCTAACAAAATGCAACATGACGGGATATTGAAACCATCCTCATGATGACGGCAGGATATCTTTCTCGTATGAACGATAGCAGACTTTCAAAACTTTTGGTAGGCAGGGGCAGCTTCAAAGACGTAGGTCTATTGGAAGAACGAAGGAGCTGGGCGTCTGTCCTGCTTCTCATCTACACAAAGGTTTGAGCGAAGCAGACTTGAACATTAACTGCGTGCAAATATTAAAGCAAGTTGGGGCAGCATTCTGATCCTCTCAATGATAGCTTTAAACGCCATTGTGGCTTTGTCACCCGCAGTAAATCAGGCCCTGATGACTAATCGCGAAAATATGTGGCAATTGATCCTCGACCACTTGAACGAAATAGCTCTAACTCATATACACCATCTGTTTAAAAGTTTGCAAAACATCTGCAGGCCTTGGGTGATACATGCGTGTCCTAAGAAGTTTAGCCCTTCTTTTTTATACTATGAATGTTAAAGCATTATTAAAGAGAGAGAGAGAGAACAATACAAGAACGCGACTTAAGAAGACAGAAGATAACGATTGACATTACATTTCAATTTTTGAAGATCAATATTGATTGGGAAGCAAGAAGCCGAAGAGAATTCCACAAACAAGAAGTGAGAGAGAAGAAACTGTTAGCATAGAACTTGCGGTAACATCAAGCCAGCTCAACTGTAAAATGACGCCGGCATCAAGTATATGTAAAATACTTGTAAAATATTTTTTTCACATGTAAAAATCTTATTGATAGTAAGATAAGGGTTAAATATGAACCTAATTTCTCATATATTTGGACAGCTTCTTCACAAAATGTGCTTAATAAAACAGCAAATATTCAAAGATATGATTTGTATTTATGTTCTTGCGAAACTCGTAATATTGTGGTATGGTCCACGTTATACAAGATCGACTATGATTCAGGTTTCCATGAAGAACATTTATTTACTCCTGGTTTATAGTAATATTAAATATATTGTCAAGAAACTAAAAGACAATCTGAAGTGAGGCAGCATCCACTTGTCTTCCTAGGAAAACAAAGCGTTAGAGTGAAGGAGCTGGGCGCCTGTCCCGCTTCTCATCTATACAAAAGTTTGAGCAAAGCCGACTGGAACATCGGGATCAACTGTGCGCAAATATTAAAGCAAATTGGCAGCAGGACCCGATCCCCTCTCAATGATGGCCTTTTACACGCCTATGTGGGTTTGTTGCACACAGTAAAGCAGACCTTACTGTCCACTCGCAAAAACATACAAAATGGGTCTACCACAGGTTCCATCTGTTTAAATTCCTGCAAAACACCTACAGTCCTCGGGAGACGCATGTGTGTCCGTAAAAGAGGGGCACCTCTTCATATTACTGAGCCCTCATTTGTCGTCGACGAAGAGTCCACTATATATATATATATATATATATATATATGAATGGGTAGAATAAAAATGTACATATTGCATTAACTGTATGAAACTCAGAGTAGTGTTATCGACGTTGGATATTATGTATATTCACTAATATATATATATATATATGGAGAAAAAAAGAAAAATATTATGTATATTCACTAATATATATATATATATATATATATATGGAGAAAAAAAGAAAACGCTGTAAACTAAACAGCAACAACAAAAACAAATCATATCCACGAGGACAGAGAGAGAGAGAGACACTACTTTAAAAATCCGTGCCAGGAAAAAAAAAAGCACAATATTATAAAACTGATATAATATTATTTCAACCTCATATTTAAAGCAATTTTTCAGTATTTACACTATTTATATTCGAACTGTTGTCCTCATCTTTGTTATGCTTCGGCAGTTGTGCCATTCTGTCGGATTTATATCCTTTTATATTTGCTTACATATATATATATATATATATATATATATATATATATATATATATATATATATATAGGTAAAAATCAGTGGGTAAGTAATCTAAATAGATCCTAATATTATAAAATATAAAAACTGATCCACAAAAGAGAGCTCAATATATTTATTTTAGAGCATATAAATGAATTACATAAAAATGAAACTCTATTACTTCATTCAGATGGCCGATTCACTCCAGGGTGCCCTGGTGCCTGTCAATGCAAATGCGTTTGTTTAAAAAAGTGAATTATTAGCGTTTTCTTTTAAAGTAAGAATTAAAGAAGGAAGGAAAGAAAGAAGAAAAAAAGAAGAAAAAAGAAAAAAAAGAAAAAAGAGGAACAAATAACAAATAAGTGAAATGGCATTAAAAGAGAGAAAGGGAGGCAAAAGAAAACTAAAACAATTATATCCTTAACAAATTCAACGGTGTCAACAAGGCTTCTAGTATAGACCCCTTGTAACTGCAGAAATAGCACCCTTTGCCCAGCCGGGAGAAAATGAAGAGCATCTAATCTTATTTACCAAGCCACCACTTACCCCAAAGAAAATAGATCAAACCATCATGTTTATATTGGGATTTATGTAGGGGAATGGAAGAAAAGACTTTATAACCATATACACTCTTTTTCTAGCCAGACTGAAGCGCCAAAATGCTCTCTTCCAAAAATTTCGGGAATTGGAGATGAAAGACCTGAACCCTCAAATTGACTGGGAATTCAGACTCCTAGTAGCTTTAAGGGTAAATGCAATTTATATTTGGAGGTGAAAATTTGAATTATTAAATTTAAGAATCAAAATATTTTACTAAATAAAATGAATGAATTGGTTTCCAAGTGTCGTCATAGAATAAACTGATATAATATTATTTCAACCTCATATTTAAAGCAATTTTTCAGTATTTACACTATTTATATTCGAACTGTTGTCCTCATCTTTGTTATGCTTTGGCAGTTGTGCCAGCTTGCTGACCTCAAATGTATATCGATCTGGGTAACCTACAGGGAATCCCTTTTATTTAATCTACGAGGTTAAACTATTCTCGTCCCACTACCCATATCTCGGAATATCTCGCCTAGTTCTTATTTTTAGTACTTCTCAGTTATTACTTGCCCTGTTTTCACTGAATCCATGTACACACTACGCTGTCCAGGGACTGAACTAAACACTTTATTTAATCTACAGGGTTAGACTGTTATTGTTCCACTGCCCATGTCTAGGGATATTTCATCTAGTACTGTTCAGTTATTGCTCACCCATTTCTGTTGACGCTACCAGAATCATTGATTGAACTCACAACCACTATATCACAAATTCAGTTTTATGCACTAGACCATCGTCCCGTAGGTAGAATCAGCGCATATGCTAGGATATGAGGATCTTATTAGTAGGCCTAGCATAGAAATAAATACAGAATGGGAGCCGCTATTGAAGAAAGACAAATGCTAGCATGTTTTCAACCACAGCAGCAGCAATCAAAACCTGACAGACAGCAGCAGCAGTTGCAAATTAATCAGCAGGCAGGTTAGGTTTAAAACGCCAAGTTCACTACGAGATTAGTTTCACCCGATGCTATCTATATCTTGTGCGTACTTTTAATTTCGGCGTTGGTATTAACGAAATTTTTTAGAATTATATATAAAAAAATAACTGGAATTTTTCAGTGAGATTTTAAATTTCAACCCATTGCTGTTCGTAACAAGAGTTCTCTTAATAAATGAAGACATGTCTGAAGAATAAAAAAAAATGTAAAACTTGTATTTTATGTATTTTAATACCATTTTTAAAGCACAACAAAAATTTCACCAACAGATCACCCACACAAACCAAACTCATTTGTAACTTGCAGAGCAAATCCTGAATGTCCTCTAAAGGGCAATTGTCCGCAAAGCAATATAATATACCAAGCCACTCTAAAAATCAGCAGTGAACGAAGAAAAAAAAAATAGGAGTAACTGGGAGATTCTGGAAACAAAAACTACGAACACAGACCATCCTTTACCAATATTAAACACTCGAACAACACAACCCTTCATAAATATATATGGAAACATAAAAACAAAAAATGCACCAAAAATATCATGGAAAATAAGAAAAGCCAGCTTAGAACAATAAATCTCAAAACTGTAAACTCTGACTGAGGGAGAAAAGAGATAAAAATCACCCTCCCAGACCAACACAAATTACTAAATAAACGATCAGAACTTATCTCAAAAGGTAACACGAAAACATTTTTTGCTATGTTACATAAAACTGGAAAACTAAAAACGAATAACATCACCAAGTGCAAATATATTCACTATATACAACGCAGATATAATTTAAACCAATGTTTCACAACCTGAGCGATATCACCCACCGTTGGGTGATTACAACTGTTGGGTGCAATGACGTGCGGAAGTGTTGGTCCGAGAGAGTAGATGAAAGAGCTTCACTCGGCGCCCGCCCTACCACAACCAGCGACCACCAATCCGAGATGGATAAAATGCTATTTTTTAAAAAAATTCAAATACAAATACTTCTCGCGATTATTGACGCGATATAATTGGAAATACAAATATAAACAAAAGTAATTTACTTCCAGATTCGAAAAATACAAAAACAAATACAAATAGTTCTAAAATTAGGCAAAAATCTAGATATAAATGCTTTTTTCACACAAATACAAATGCTCTGAAAAAGTATTTAAAAACAATTCAAATACATTTTTATTTGATCCGCTACTATCAACAAGCAATGACAAAACCTGAATTAAAAGTTGTCACGACTAGAGCAATTCTTTTCATTTATTGTGAATTCGTAAAGACGCAACATACGACCAGGTTTGATGGTCAAACATTTGTCAGTAATACAAACCACGTTTATATGTTCAAATTCTTTATTTCCGATGATAAAGTCAAATTGCTTAGACGTTCCTGGCCCATTATGCATCGGAGATAGTTTTTATTCAATTTTAGTTTGCTGAAAAAGTGCTCACAGGGTGTCACAGAGACAGCAATAGCTAACAGTCTGCGCAATGCTATTTGTAAATTGGGGAACATGTCATCGCCGTACTATATTGTGAAGTTGAAAAGGTCGATTGGGTTTTTTTGGTTTAACGAAGGCACTGCCTTCTCTTATTTTTTTTATTTTTTTTTGTGTTAACATTTGGCAGTCTGTAATTTCGCGACCGACGCTCTATTCCATCAAAATCCCCCTCGTATTCTGCAGCAACTACTTTGCATTTTTCTATCTTAGTTCGACTCGGAGTCAATTAGGCTTTCAATATCCAAGAGGAACTCAAATTGCTTATGTAATTGAATCAACCTTGTAAATCGATCTTTCAGTTCTGTCTTTAACCTGTCCAGCACTGCCTTCAACGTAACATCTATTTTCTTCTTTCACATCTTTTCGTCTCCTCTCCAGCCATTCTTTTTTACCACGGACCTTTCTCTGTTGACCAACGCGTCAAGCGTCAATACTCCGTTCTAAGTATTTTTCCTCGCCTTTTGCAATTGATTTTTTTTTACAGAGAGAATCCCGTTCACTCATAACAGATTGTTGCAGTCTTTAAATGCCAGCTCGAACTTCATTGAAGTTCATTCTAGGGCACTTAAGTTTCTTCTGTACTCGGTCGATGGAAGTCAGGACGTCGTCTCAGAACGGCAGCATAGTTAGAAAGCTGAAAGTTTGCATGTTGTGTTTGCAACTAGCATAGCTTCTTCTGTCGACTGATACTAAAGTGTCACTTGCCAAATCCTCCAAAAATTTAGCTATAGCATCCAACTTCATTTTTACAACGTGAACAGCATCGCGCCTAACACTCCAACTTGTATCAGGAGATCGCTTTAAAGCCGACCCTACCGTCTCCTTCGATTTTTCCCAACGCATTTTTGAGCTGGAGAAAAAATTGTACAATTAATCAAGAACTCCAAAAATGATATAACAAACACGTGGAGCTGAATTTGTCTTGAATCTGTCGGCTCTTTCTTTCTCCGTGTTCATTCGACTGGACTAATTCTCCATCCTTGAAGCGTGGGCACTAATACTTCCTCCTCGACAGTTAATTGCTTATCCACTAAGTAGCAGTCCATTTTATTGAACAATGAATGGTCATACCGGCTCCATCCAGAATTTCACAAGAGCTTGATGAGCTTGTCTCTCATTTGACAATAAATATGAAACCTTCTTTCTTTTCAACCGCTGAGCCGAAAACCTCATAAAAATGGAATAAATTTTTACACAAACCGTCTGGGCTTCATAAAAATTACACTTCTATTAAAAAACAACCTAGACGATTATACATTTTAAAATACTAAAAATAAAATTTTTATAAGAAAAAGAGGTCAATATCAATCTATCCTAGCCGAATACATATATACGTTGCAATAAAGCATATTTCTCTATATTCTCAGCGGGTATGCATGGTTTTCCGTAATAAACTTCAACGACTTTCATCGGCGTAGTATAATAATAATAATAATAATAATAATAATGCAGTGAAGGCTACAAAAAACACCCAAGAGATCCATCGATAACGACAACCAAAATGATGCCATAAACTCGTGAATCTTTTTGCATCAAAACCCTGTATATGGAAATATAAAGCACGTTATATCCGACAGTGAGTTACAATAAGATCTTTATGTCTAAATCTAATGAGGAGGGTCATTAACATTCAAATAGTTCTTCATGAGAAATAACATTTTGTCCGGATATAAATCAGACAAGGGAAGACCAAAATCAACAAAAAACATTCCATGATTTTTTTTTATTTTTAACTAGTAATGTATATGCTTTTTTTTTTCATAATTATGAACAAAAATCGTTTAATTTCTCGTCACCACTTGCAACATTCACCCTAAACATAAAAATTAAATATATATATATATATATATATATATATATATATATATATATATATATATATAGTTTTCAATGGTCATGTTTGCTTTCGTTTGTTCTTTAATACAATATTAGTAGCAGCAGCATCCACAGCATAAGTCAGCATTATTTGTTATCTCCTTTTGTTATTTTTTTATTACATCATAAAGTCAGTTTATGAACCAGTAACAAACGTTTACAATTTTGGTATGCTTTTCAGTACTTGCTATACATGTGAACGGTGGAAATTTTCCCATGTGAAAGTGGGCGATGGCGCAAAAAAAAGGTTGGGAACCCCTGCTTTAAAGAAAGCCAGTTCTTTATAAATTAAACAAATAAGATATCCAATCCTACAAAAGTAAATATATATATATATATATATATATATATATATATATAATTATTTATTTAAAAATATGATTCCAACACGCTACATAAGAGGTCTCATGTTTCAAAACAAGAGCCGAAAACTTCAAAATAATATTTGAATTAACTTGAGTTAAAGTAGGCTCTGTTCCATCTTCAAGCGAAATTTTTTGGGAATGACTTATTTCTGAAATTTACGAGTTTTAATAGTATGGTCAGAATTGAAATAAAAAATTTCCATGGTAACATCAAGGGCGGATTTTTGGCTCTTGTTTTGAAACATGAGACCTCTTATGTAGCGTGTTGGAATCATATTTTTAAATAAATAATTATATTTATGCTCTACTTTCGTATCGAGCACTATTTTTTAAAAATAATTACAAAAATACTAAGGAACTTTGGATTATTTACCAAACCAGTTTCTTTCCTATTTTCTACAATATTTTCACACATATATATATATATATATATATAAAGATATTTTTGTAGGTACAAAATTTAATGGTCGAAATAAAAGTATAAAACTTAATATTACGAGACATATTAAAAACGGGCGAAGCAACCGGTTTCGCTCCCGCTCTTCAGGCTTCAACGGAAGATTTAATTTAAAATTAACACAGAAAAATATACAATAAAAGGAAGTTGTGGAAGGAGAAAAAAAAGCAAAAGGAACTAGAGGCAAATAACAGCGAGCCCCAACAAACACTCACGTTGTTTACACAAAGAAGGCTTAAAGGACCCGATGTAAAGTGCCTCCAGAACCTTTAGATGAAATAAACAGTGTGACCAGGACAACACGGTGAACCAGTCAACACTAGTATTTAGTCACCCCCCACGAGGGTATCATGTGACACAAGGCCGGTTTAACGTGGGATTTCCGAGCCCGTGGGCTCGGCCAAAAATATGCCCTTTGAACCGTATAAACGGGTTCAGGGTCGGTTTACCTCCCCGAAAGAGACTCCGCCCTTCGACGTACACTCGTTCCGGTTCCTCCCCGCCTGAAGGCAGATAGTTCAACCGATCAGCCGGACGCCCAACTTCAGACTGAACCAGTCAACACTAGTATTTAGTCACCCCCACCCACGATGGCATCATGTGGCACAAGGCCGGTTTAACGTGGGATCTCCGAGCCCGTCGGCTCGACCAAAAATATGCCCTTTGAACCCTATAAACGGGATCAGGGTCGGTTTACCTCCCCGAAAGAGACTCCGCCCTTCGGCGTAGACTCGTTCGGGTTCCTCCCCGCCCGAAGGCTGATAGTTCAACTGATCAACCGATCAGCCGGACGCCCGACTTCAGACTGAACCAGTCAACACTAAATTTGGCTGCACAATCTCTGTTCTTTAATAGGTGTTCGCATATGGCGGAATCATAGGTGTTCGGGACGAGTCAATTCAACGGCAAGGTGTGATTTCTAATTTTTGTAGGAACGTGTTGTTTTATTCTCATGTCTAAGCGTTGAGTTGTTCTCCCTATGTAGTCGGCTCCGCAACTACAAATGTATTTATAAATAATTGAAATAATTTGATGGGGAGGGAGAACGTCTTTACACGTAGAACGAAACATAGGCCGAGTTTGAAAAATAATCCGAACTTCGGCAGAGAAAAAACAACAACGAACATTCGATGAAATTTGTTTAGCTATTTTTTCACATTTGGTACCAATCCAGGGTAATCTGAGGTAAACTGGGCATTTTTTAACAGTGTAGAGGTCGGCACTTCTGAACTCTTCAACTTTACTGCGGATAATTGAATTAACAGTATCGAGAGGATAACCCAAATTACATGGGGTATCCTTAATAAAGTCGATTTCGTCGTTCAAGAAGGGCTCAGAGCAGATCTTTAATGCTCTATGTAGGAGGGTTCTAATAATGTTAATCTTGCGCTTAGTGGGACAAAAAGAGTCCCAAAGCTTATGCAACCTTGTTGGGGCTCGCTGTCATTTGCCTCTAGTTCCTTTTGCTTTTTTTTCCCTCCCACAACTTCCTTTTATTGTACATTTTTCTGTGTTAATTTTAAATTAAATCTCCCGTTGAAGCCCGAAGTGCAGGAGCGAAACCGGTTGCTTCGCCCGTTTTTAATATGTCTCGTAATATAAAGTTTTATACTTTTATTTCGATATATATATAATAAACAAATAAATAATAAACAAATTAATAAACTGTGCGAATACATGCATAACCATGTAACAAGAGCGCTCGGAAGAAAGATTTATTCTCCCAATTACGTTTCTCCCGTTATGGCATCAACACCGTAGATCACAGACAGAACAGAACGGAATGTCTGAAAGGAAACAAAGGACAAACATACCGAGAGACTTTTATATACTACGACATACAGAAAACTATATATATATATATATATATATATATATATATATATATATATGTCAAACGTGGATAACTACATGTCACATATATCTGCAACACAAAGCAAAGTATAAGGTGGAACAATAAAGAAAGGTCTTAGATATAATTTAGATATGTTCCTGATCTGGAGAAGCCATTTTTAGGACTTAAACGGGCCGGATTCATCTATGTCCCAAAGGGAAACGGCATCATGTGCTTGTAAGCTGGGGAGCCAGATTTAGCCTCAGCCTGGGCATATGACCCAGGCTAGAAGAAAACAACCTTTACGTTTGGTTGTTCTTCACCAAGTGAAAATCGAATCCCGCTTTGGAATACAGTATGGAGTGACGTCACGAAGTGGTCGTCATGTGATTACTGGACCTAAGCGAGATAAGCGCCTTCTGTATGCCTACAATCAAACGGAACCGTCATATAACCTGACGTGCTATACCAAACTTTATTCCGTAGCTAAATGGTATAGCACGTCAGGCTATATGGCAGTTCCGTGTAGGACACAGGTTCGATTCCTGTAGGAGGATACATATTTTCTAAGAGATTTTTCGGATATCCAGGCCGGTAAATGTTTTTAATACTGTTTATTATAAACAGAACTTTTACTTAAATATTTTACCTATAAAAATAATAAACAGAAAATATATTAAAATCATTTTCGAACTTAGTCCATTTCATAATATATATATATATATATATATATATATATATATATATATATATATATATATATATATATATATATATATATATAAGTGAATTCGATATTTTTTAAGGGATTTTATCCAATCGTTAATTTCAAGAAATGTTTAAAAAAATGCAAATAATTTTTCAAATATAATGAAATAAAAAATGACTTTCAAAATGATTTATAAATGTCTTCTTATCAACAAAACAATTTACAATATGGTAACGTGATTAACCATGATAAGAAGAATGTCTTATATGCTTGTTGTTGTATCGAGTGAATGATATTTTTAATGTAAAAATTCATCTTTATTTTTCTTCTTCGTTCTTTTTTTTTTTTAAGTCTAACTACCATATTTGTTTTCTTTTTAATCAAGTAGGCTTACTGAAAATGGCGGCTATTTTTGGTTTTTGTTTTTAAATCACCGTTAATTTAATACGTTTTTTAAAAAAATTTAAATCATCACTGTCACTGCTTTTTTTTAAATACTTTTTATGGAATTCTTAACGATATTTTCATGTTTTTTGGGGTTTTTTTTATCATAATAAATAAAGAGACTGTGCATCATATTTTTATTTTATTATTCTATTTTTAAATCAAACAAAATGGATGTCGGCTTGGGAGCCGTACGAATACAAAGAAAGAAAAAAGAAAAGAAAAAAAAAGAAAAGAGAAGGAATGTTTCTTGTTGGGTGGAGTCGATGACCTTGAGGTACGAATGACTGGCTTTTTACAATGTTGAAGGAATGAAATATTCATTTTATATTAAATATAAAATAACTAAGTAATTTCATATGCATTGTGTACAACGTACACGGGTGTTGTCATGATATATTATAATATCAATAATTCTTTCTATTTAAATGTATTTGTTCCAATTCAACATATCTTGTATAAAGATAACACAATTATTCTGATAATAAAAGTTTAGACGTATTTGATATAAATAACGTCACAATTATTATACCAAATTAATAGTGTGTAAGTGAATGACAAAAACAAAAATGAATACTGACATTTTTCGTTCCAAGAAGGGACATTTTCAGACTAATAATGATTTAGGTACTTACAAATTTTCGTTAAAAATTAGGATATATGATGAAAAAACATGTCCAAAATATAACAAAACAAAATCTTTTTAGAACCTTGGAAATTTAGGATAATTTTTTCTAAATTATTTTTCAACACGGGACCTTAAATTTGCACGAGATATTTGAACATCTTTTTGTGGTGAAAACACCGAGTAGGAAAATTTGATTAAAAATTTTATGACTGTTGAATTTTAATGAAAATTCCAGGCCTTATTCAGGATTTAAGGAAATTATTTTTGAAACGTTTCTTTTTTAGAAAATCTTTCTAATTTTTTTTTTTTATATCTATTACTTCCCCCCCCCCCACTCTTTTAATTTTATGAAATTTCAAGAAGTTCTTTTTTGTACCGCTTAAATGTTTATTTGTCATAAGAACAAGTCTTCGGAGAATGTAAATAAATCATCAATTTTGGGGGCCAAATAGGATCCCCAGTTACAGAAAATATGCCCTGAATCTTAAAATAAAAAAGCAGTAAAACTAAGATATTTTTTTAATTAGAAAAGCCTTTAATTACTTTTATGAATAAAATATATTATGGACATTTTTCTTAAGAAGAGAAAAACATTTTCGGTAAATAATAAATTTTTACAAGAATTATTTTCATTTAAGTTTCTTATTATTTTTTTTATTTATTCAGAATAATTTATCATTTTGAAATCATTTAAAATTCTGTAGTTATTTGTATCGGTCAAGTGATATTACAGTGTAACCCGGATATAAGAGACCCGGATATAAGAGAAACCCGGATATAAGATAGATTTTATCTAGTCCCAAATTAGAGCCTGTGTTAATGTAAACAAAATAGACCAAACCCGGATATAAGAGAAACCCGGGTATAAGAGAAACCCGGATATAAGATACTTCTTCCCCGGTCCCAACAACTCTCCTATATCCGGGTTACATTGTATTATTAAATTAAAACTGTATTTTATTTACTAAATGGAAAAGCACGGTGGAATAATAGATAGCGGTTCGGATTGAAGAATTGCTTGGAGAACCGAGTTTGAATTCCAGTCAGGTTCATTACATTCATTTACGTGCTAATATCCTTGGGAAGGATATTGATCTTCTTCTCTTCCGACCCAATCTATAGGTAAATAGCAGGACAGACCGGGTTCTATAGCCTTTGATGGCAACTGGTCTACTGCAGAAATAAATGTCAACCTACTGCGGTAAAAATCTGCCTCGTCAGTCATATACGTGTATCACGCATGCCACATAACTGACTGAAATGGAAAAGCTACTACAATATTTTAAAAATAATTTTATTTTTATTTTTTTTACAGAAAATCGATATATAAATGCGAATATCCATACACAACATTATCAGAAAATAAGAGAGATGTCTACATTAAATTTAAAAGTTTTTAGCAATTTTCTAATATTTCCTTATCAAGCGTTTTCATAACTTAGGCCAAATTAACTAAAATTCAATAAAATATTAGATTGCTTATTATATTCTCTTGAATTTTTAAAATTGCCAGGTAGTTCAAAGATTATATAAAAAAAGGCATTCACGTTGTATTATACAATTTTTTTCCGATATGTCCCCACTTACTTAAATTTCCCAAAAATCAGGTTATCATTAAATTACTGAACACGTTTGAAAAAAAAAACTTTGCTTTTCTGCGATATATATAAACTAATGTAAGTAAAGTTTGTTTCAATTTAGATTAATTAAACTTTAAATCAGCTAATTTTCTTCAAATCAAGTTTATTTTATTTTTAAAAAATATTTTTAATAAAGTAAATTTTGTTATTTTGCCAAATCTGCCGATATCGATGAATATATATATATATATATATATATATATATATATATATAAAAGTGAACATTGAAGTCAATACTTAGAGGCAACAGGCTGTTTCATGCTAGACGATTGCGTCTAGCATGAAACAGTCTGTCGCCTCTAAGTGTTGACTTCAATGTTCACTTTTATATTTACACACGCTCTATCTCTGATATTGAGCACTTTATCTCATAAATATACCACACCTTAAGAGTATATCTCTTCATATATATATATATATATATATATATATATATTGATAACGAGAAAAATTCAAGCGATTTGAATTTGATTTGAAATTTTTCAAAGTATTTTGTTTATTGGGAATTAATTTTAATCTATCGGTTTGGAATTGAAACAAAGGATAAAGCTTGAAGAATTTTTTTTTATTTTTAAAATATATTTTAAACTTAGTTTTTTTATTTCTTTTTTTAAATGCACATAGTTTTATTGATAAAATCAATCTTTTTTTTTTTTCATTCTAGAGAAATGTGAGTAGAGGAATACAACAAAAACCTGTTAGATTTTACATCAAAACGTTAAAGAGACAAAGATCGTTAGCTTTAAATGGAAAACAGCTTTGTCTCTTGTTTGAGAATTTAGGTAAACAAATATATTTTCGTTGACAAATACTGAATGGGAAATAATTTTTATCTGTCGCTCGGAAGACTAAAATGAGAACAAATTTCTCTTAACGGGTCGGATGCACTGTGCGATTAAAGCTGAAGTTATAAGAACAAATTCTGTCATCGGTGATCTGGTTTGTATTTTCGCTGGACGGAAATAGTTCCAGGAATATAGAAAAGATTCGGAAAATTAAAATTAATGGCTGGAATGGAATTCCGCCCTTCCGCCTACGTGTTTGAAAAATTAGATTTGTCACAGAGACAGTTATGCATGCCCTGAAAAGTGGGCTGAGGTTGAATGCTAGGAAGGAAGGACGAATAGGAAGAATTTAGCCACGCCTGTGCGAAGTAGCGGAGCGAGATGTGAAGTGAAGCAGGTTGGGGTTAAGGGAAAAACGATCCCCGTGACTACTCACAAAGAAGGTGGATAATTCTCCAAATTTGGAAAATTGATTGAGATAGCAGAAATAGGGAACACGATGGAAAAGACATATCAGAGACGTTTTGGTAAGAAAATAAAAGAAAGGGAAGGTGTTTAACGTCATTTTCGGTGAAATGGAAAAAGTTGCCAATTTCAAATCTTTTCATTTCTACATACTTCTTAAAATAACGACCAGTATTTGTTATTGCAATATTTTACTTTAAGCTCAAATATTTAAGGATACGTTAGGGGAATTTCTATGGATATATTATTGTCGTAGAACTAGCCATGAACTTATTCAATCATTAACTGAAGAATTAAGATTCATCAGAAAATTCAAATAGGTAAACCGTGAAAGTAGGATTCAAATAGGAACAACTGTATTTTTCGTGCTAGTATGTAAAATTTAGTTTCAAAATTCGCTCCGAGGTTTGTTAATTCTCGATAATGATAATCATTTCAGAGATAAAAAAAAAAATAGTTTTTTCTTCATCGGAGTTCCGTTTCCTTTATAAGAAATTTAAGCTGCTTGAGCGCTCATCCGAAACTATTTTTCGTAGATTTTGATTTGTGGGAATTCAACAGCGTTTATTTTTTTTTATCCCAAACCAAAATCCACGCCACCACTACCATCACCAAATTCCGAGCAGCGTATTTGGAGCCTACCTGTAGGTTATTTAAGCGGTTGTGGGGATTAGATTTGATTTTGACAGTCGACAAATAGCTGCTGCAGGAAGCCAGGTCGCCTCGGTCCAGAAAGAAAACAATGTAGAATTTTCACACCCACCAGACGAGAATTGAAAAGACCATCAAGAAAAAATCTTCGACTGGTGTGCTTGTTCTATTCTTCGCTGTTACCACGAAATTTGTTTGGAAACTGTACCAAATTATTCTTTGAAAACTATTGAAAGAAATATTTTCTCCTTTTCTTCATTTTATCTTGTTTACCTTTTCTGAGGACATTCTTGTTATGCAGCATTATAACTTTAATTGTCAAAAGGCAGATTTCATTTGCATTGATAGTTTTTACATACAACATGTGATTAGCCATCATTTGGCACACAATGCATTTATTTATGTAATTCATTCATTTTTTTGTGTTAAGAATAAATTTATTCCCTGATTTTAAATTTGGCTTTAGTCATCGGCCCATATAAATTAAATGTTACCTCATACATTTGTTTGAACTATTTTTTTCGTAGGGGTTTTTTACCAAATAAAATATCATATACTCGATTTTTTGGCGGTTGGCTCTTTCCAGTACTTTAGTGTTGGTCACATTTTCTTTTCATTTGATGTTCAAGACAGAACGAAGCTTTTTTTGGTGAAAGCTTTCTAAGTTTTCAATGTCGCGACGATATAGAGTCCAGATTTTGTATCCCTATAGCAAATTTGAAATGAGGAGGGACTTTCAATTTAATTTTCTGAGTCAGCGAACATTTGCAGCAGGAACCCAGTCGCTCCGATCCAGAACTTTAAACAATCAGCAGACGAGAATTGAAAAGACCATCAAATTCGCTTCTGCATCAAGGAAAAGTCTTCGGTTGGAATGCTCGTTCTATTCTTTGCTGTTACCACAAACTTTGCTTCAAAAATTGTACCAAATTATTCTTTGAAAACTATTCAAAGTATTTTCACCTTTTCTTCATTTTATTTCGTTTTCTTTTCTGATGAGATTCTTGTAACCTTATAACTTTTATTGTAAAAAGACAAATTTCATTTGCATTGATAATTTTTACATACAACATTTTATTGGCCATCATTTGGCACACAATGAACTTAATTTGTGCAATTCATTCTTTGTATGTTAACAATAAATTTATCGTCTGTTTTTAAACTCGGCTCGTATCATCTGTCTTTGTTGTGTACCCATATAAATTTGTCATCGCAAACATTTTTTTAATTAGTTTTTCGTAGTTTTTTTTTTTTTTTACCAAAACAATCCTATAGCCTCGGGTTCATTCTCTTCTTGAAGGTTTCATTAAAATTCGACAAATATTTGATTTATGCAAGACTTTCGAAATAAATTTGTTTTTCTCCAGAAAAAAAGACGCTAAAAATTTCTTATACTAATCTTTGATGCCCCCAATCCCGCTGACGTAAAACAAAGATTGTTAACCAGAATGTCGAACGTTCTAAAAGGATAAAAATATAATTTAATAATCAAAAAATATTTTGACGATAAACCTTTGTTTTTTTTCAATTTGGGAGCATTTTTTCATAATGGTATGCTAATTTTTTATCGAATCAGTGAAGATACCTAATTTTTATTCAGTAACATAACTTCTGAATGGTTGAATAAAACTTTAGCGTTCCACTTCAGTTTTAAAATTCTTCTCAGCAAATCATTGGTTAAAAAAATAATCCAATGCAATTATTATATATCTTCTTAAAAAAGTGAAAAGTTTGTGTAAAAAGTGGATCATACAACCCTTGCTATTTTTCTAATCGCTGATTGGCTGAATAACAATAAATATGAAAGACGCCTACGCAATCAGGTTTTGCCGCCAATATTTTTGAAACGGCTGCCTGGAGCCTGTCATGTGACAGACAACCAAATAAATAAGGAGCGCGAACGTATCCCATCAGTGAGACAAAAGAAAAGTCAACCAGACACATAGTTGCCACACTAAAGAAAATTAACTTGAATATTACAACATTTTCCAATTCTTCACCAGCAAGAAATTACTTAAAAGAAAAAGGTTTTTTCCTGAAGCTACAAGTTTATCAAACACATCTTCAGCTCTTCAGGACATAATTCAAGAAACATTCTCACTCAGTTCTATTTAACAAAATTTGTTTTTGGTGAAAAATTTCTTCTAGCGGCAAGATTTATTTTAATTATTTTCAGAAATACAAAAACTAAACTTTATTTAGTATCAAATATAAACTTCTTGAAACATCAAGTAAATATTCAAAATTCTATTTTACCAAACACATTCTCACAATATTCATATTACACAAAACATTTAACTAATTTACAAAGAACATTTCTTCTTAAAAAAAACGAACTCTCTTTCATTGTGAGACCTGATAAAAAAATTCTTTCTTTCAAAGAACAGCTTTTTTAAATAATTTCCTAGTTAAGGGTAAGCAACTCTTATTTTTGCATTGTAAAATTTCTGTACCAAATTTTTAAGGAACATTTTAAAATACTTTTATTCGCTCAATTAACATTACTGAACTTTGAAATTCAGCTTAACTCAGCTAAATATTCTGAGAAGTTTATTCTTAATAATTGTATTATTTGTATATAAATATTTTGCTATTGTTTTACGTATGCTGTCATCTTTTGATTGCTTTGTAAGCCTTGTGCCATACATCAAAAATTAAATGCTTGTGGAGGAGTGAAGTTTTATACACGCAGCAGACCTTATGCAATTAGAAAGACTTCTAATCACTTTTCAAACTTATTTCACCTTTTCCTCTGCAACAAAACCTTAGAATTAACTTTTTTTCGGGTTTTAAAAACGGGCTTTTTTTCCTTAAGTTACGATTTTATTGCTTAGCTCAGGGTAGATATTGTCCAGGCTGAGTGCGGTGGGATGTATTATTCTAATGTTTTATTTCGGACTCTGTTAAATTGTGGTGTGTGCGTGTAGTTATGTGTACATTAAATTTACACAAGCATATGTCACACACGCACAACACAGACATGCGCGTGTGAAATAGACAACTTTTCCTCGACATAACAAATTAGATTTCAAAGAAAGAAAGAAAGAAAAAGGTGGGAGAAAGATATATAGTACAGACATATATAAATGCCTGGAATAAAGAATAAAAAAGAAAGAAAGAGGGAAAGAAAGAATATAAAAGAAAAAAAGAAAGAATTGTTTTTTTTAAATTTATTTACTTACTTATTTCATTTTGTCGTCATTTTTATTTACACTTTTTGTCTTTCACTCAGCGCAGCCATTTTTTTTTTTTTAATTTTTTTTTTTTTTTTGTTTCATTTTCTTGCCGTATCTTCAGAAACTTTTACTCCTACTGACGACATTACCCTCCATCCACTTTTAGAGGTTTCCATCCTCCTTCTTTAACTACTCCGGGCGCTACACCTTCTTACCCACTTCGTAATGGAAGTGTTGAGGATAGCCACGATTATGTCAATTTAAATATTTCTTTCGTTATTGCTATTTGGGGGTGTCATATTTCATTTTGGATGATGATGATCTTGACTTTAGATACATGATGGCGACGAGATTAATTTTGATTTTATAGAGATGATTGCGATGATGATGATGATGATGATATAGCGATGATAATGATCATAATAAAAATGATTTAATCTATTTCTATTCCCACTACACCCAAAAAAATAAAATCAGGACGAATCATAGAATTTTACCTCGGATGCCTTAGAATATGTATCCCAGAATACCCAGATGAAGAAGAGAAATACATTAAAAAAAAACCAACAAAAACAAAACACATTTAGACTATTCACTACTCACATCATTTTATCCCCAATGCTAGAAAAAGAACACCCACAAATCCAAAAAATGTAGACATCAGCAAATACAATTTCTAACATCAAAAACACAAAATTCATAATCTTACCCTCCAATAATCTGTCTACAATATTTGAAAATAAATTAGTTATCCTCAACTAAGGTCTTTACCACCATCTCCAAAACAATCGGCGATATAATTAGAAAGAAGAATAGATCCAACACCACATATGATGCCAGGATTTATGAAAAAACCACTTGCAGTGTAGAAAGTTACATTGGCGAGACATCTCGGAATCTAAAAGCTCGCATCTAGGGTATAAAAGTGACCTGCATTGAGATAACCCTTTAAAATACCTTATAATACACAGATACGAAACTGGCCTTAACTTTGATTTCATAAATGCAACCGCAATTTTAAAAAAAGGAAATACTTCGAGGGAATTCTGATAAATTACACGCCAAACACACTTTATTACGCCAACAACTTTTATAAAATCCATATTTAAAGAATGTAAGATATGTCAACCTATTACTACTACCACTACAACCAGTGTTACGCAAAAACGTCCCCCAAACCAACATACGGACAGCCATCAGACTTAAATAAAAATGCCTATCACACACACACATACACACACACACACACACACGAATATATTATCATCCGAATCTCGCATAGACAAACTAGAATTATGATACACTTGCACACATAAATTATACACACGAACGCTACTTGACAAGACAAAAATTCGTGAAATCTCCTTAACCAATGAAAAACAAACACAAAAATTTTAAATACAATTTTTTTTCTTTTCCTTTCTTTTTCTCGTCCACATTTTATTCTCTGGTGAACTTTAATAATCGCGAAAAAAATATTTTCTACAATGTATTACTCTTCAAGCAAATGTGCTAATAGGCAACATCGACGTTGCATCGAGCTTCTATGCAACCTGAAACTCTCAGTTGCAAGAATATGTGAAAAATAAACATCTACGAGAGAATTTTCGTTTCCAATCGCCATTTTCTACCTTAAGTTTTAAAAATTCGCAATTATTTCTTTGTATAATTTCGAAGGATATTACTGTTTTATATTTTTGCCCTTTTTGTTATTTTACAAAAACAGCATATGAAGATTGATAATGAACAATTACCTAAAAAGCATAACAACAACAGCTTGCGTACGTGACTAAATGCGTGCGTTCATTCGTTTGTTCTTTCTTTCTTTCAAACATGTATTGTAGATGTTTATTCTGTTCCTCTGTTATTCTCCTTCGCTTCTTTCTTTCTATTGCATTTCTTTCTTTCTTTTCTTTCTTTCTTTCTTTTCTTTCTTTCTTTCTTTCTTTCTTTCATGCATTTGTATGATTATTATTTCTGTCGTTCTCCCTCATATTTTGTATCTTACCATCTTTCTTTTCGTTTTTTACTCCTTTCTTTTTTCTTTCTTTTTTCTTTCTTTTATATTCTTTCTTTCTTATTTTTTTCTTTTATATTCTTTCTTTCCCTCTTTCTTCCAGGCATTTATTTCTATATCGTTCTCTCACTTCTTTCTTTCTTTCTTTCTTTCTTTCAAGCAAGCATAGACGTTTCTCTAGTTTCTTTGTCATTCACCCTCGTTGTTTTCTTTCTTTCTTTCTTTTTTCAGCCCCCTTACTCTTCCTCTTTTATTTTCACCCTTTATCTGCACTTCACCCCCACTGACCTGTCTTACACGGACACGCGCATGCGCACACACATACGCGCGCGCACACGCACAGACACACACACACACACGCACACTACACACTACACACACTAATTAATCGACCTGAGTTGAAGAAACGATTTTATAATTTCCAGTGTTTTCACGTCCGCTTTATTGTCTTGTTATTTCTTTGCATTTTATTTTTATTATTTTTATTAAATTGAAGCAAATAACTTGAAATAAGAGTTGTTTTTTTAATTTATTTACTTACTTATTTCATTTTGCCGTCAGTTTTATTTACCCTTTTTGCCTTTCACTCAGCGTCGGCCATATTTTTATTTTTATTTTTGTGTTGTTGTTATTAATATTGTTTCATTCTCTTGCCGTCTCTTCAGAAACTTTTACTCCTACTGACGACATTACCCTCCATCCACTTTTAGAGGTTTCCATCCTCCTTCTTTAACTACTCCGGGCGCTACACCTTCTTACCCACTTCGTAATGGAAGTGTTGAGGATAGCCACGATTATGTCAATTTAAATATTTCTTTCGTTATTGCTATTTGGGGGTGTCATATTTTTGCGTGGGTTGCCTTTGATTTCATTTTGGATGATGATGATCTTGACTTTAGATACATGATGGCGACGAGATTAATTTTGATTTTATAGAGATGATTGCGATGATGATGATGATGATGATGATGATGATGATGATGATCTTGATTATATAGCAATGATGATGATGTTCATTTTGTACTTATAGTGATGATGAAAATTATGATTATGCTGATCATGATGATGGTGGTCTCGATCGTATAGATATGCTGATGATTATGATATTGATTTTATAGAGATGATGATGATGATTACGATTTTGACTTTAGATACATGATGGCAATGATGATCATTTTGATTTTATAAAGATGATTACGATGATGATGATATAACAAAGATGATCGTAACAATGATGATTGCAGAGATGATGAGGATCTTGATTATATAGCGATGATGGGGGTGATCTTTATTTTATATAGATCAGGGCAATGATGATGTTCATTTTGTTCTTATAGTGATGATGGTAGTGATGATGAAAATTATGATGCTGCTGATGGTAGAGATGGTGCTGATGGTGATCTCGACCGTAGATATACTGATGATTATGATGATGATGATACTTTTGTTTTTATAGAGATGATGATAATTTCGATTTTATTGAGATAGTGGCAATAATGTTTATGATCTTGATTTTAGAAAGATGATAACGATGGTGATAATGTTCATTTTATATAGTGATGATGGCGATCTCGATTTTATAAAGATGGCGTTGATGTCCACGTCTATCGTACACGGCTGAGTTACATTAAGTGAGAAATATGACATTTTAGAAATAAGATATATACTCGATGGCCTTGTTCCAGACATAATTTAATCTAACACATTTTTTCCTTTATCTACAAATAATTTAACGATTAAGTTGTCGTTGTTGTTTTCTTCTTCTTAAATTTTTTATTATTATTAGTATCCTTATTATTATTATTATTACCTTTTATTTCTGCTGTATACACATTTCCTTCCGAGTCCCAACCAGAGACCTAAGGAGAGAAATGACTTCATGGCATTTTCCACTGATCACTTTTTTTAAAAAAAAAAAACTAAGATCACACACATTGTACATAAAGTACAGCTTTTCGTATTTCTTTAGAGAGTCGAGTTTGAATTCCAATCGAATCCATTCACTTAGATGCTAATGCCCTTGGAAAATGTATGAATCCTCCTCTCCCCCCAACTATGGGTAAATAGCATGACAGACCGGTTCTATAGCCTTGGATAGCAACTGGTCTACTGCAGAAAGAAATAGCAACCTACTGCGGGGAAAAAATCTGCCTCGTCAGTCATGTATCGAAAGATACATGATCGCCTAAGCGTGTATCACGCATGGCACATAGCTGACTACCAGGAATCTCTTCAATGAGTCTATCGGAATCTTTTCCAATCAATCCGAGTGTTCCAAATACAACTGGAATTACTGATGTCCTCAATTGCCACATTATTGAGATTTCCATTTCTTTCAAGATCTTGTATTTTGATTTTTTTTTAAGATCTTCAAATATAAATTACAATTTGCAAGAACTGCTATGTCAATAAAAAGCACATTCTCTGTTCTTGTAGTCTATGATCACGATGTCTGCGCGATTAGCTTTGATTGTTCTCTCTGTCTGTATTGTAAAGTGCCATCAAATTGTCCTCTCTCTGTAACCGGGTCTAGATAATGTTCATACCAGTTTATTGCAGTTTCCTTCCCTTAAATGTTGCAAATTTTCCAGTGCAGATATTAGCCCACACTATCATGGCAGGTTTTATATTCAATCGGTGCTTACACTGTGCAATCTAATCCAAGATGGTTAATTATTTCTTGATATTTATCACAGAATCTGCATTTTAGGTTAACAGATTTTTTCAGTGTGTATTCTTGGTATTTTCTAGGTTGGTTGGTTGGGTTTTATGGCATATCAACCACTGTGGGTCATTTAATGCCAAATTAAGGTATATATATATATATATATATATATATATATATATATATATATATATATATATATACATACATACATACACACACACATATATATATATATATATATATATATATATATATATATATACATATACACATATACATACATACACATATACCTATACATATATTAAATATACAGTACTATTAAACATATAGCTGGCAACATTATTTTTTCAAAAACGCATAGCTGGAAACATTATTTTTTCAAAAAAACGTATACCTGGCAACATTATTTTTTCAAAAAAACGTATAGCCGGCAACATTGTTGTTTCAAAAACGCATAGCTGGCAACATTGTTGTTTCCAAAAAACGTATAGCTGGCAACATTATTGTTTTAAAAACGCATACCTGGCAACATTATTGTTTCAAAAAACGTATAGCTGGCAAAATTATTTTTCCGAAAACATTATCTGAGGCCTTGTTGTTAGACGTAGTTTATCGTCATACCCAGGACGCGGATGTAGTTTATCGTCTTACCCAGGACGCGGATGTAGTTTATCGTCATACCCAGGACGAGGTATTTTCTAATTAGCAAGCATTGGTTCTGTGCATCAAAAATAAAACCGGTTTCAGCTTTCAACCTTGCACCACGTAACCACTGATTATTATTATTATTATTATTATTTGTGTATGTTATGTTTCCTGCTTTGTATCCTGTAGTGCCGGGTTCAAACTATGGTCCTTAGGCCCTATAGTAGAATTGTCCTTTAATTGATAGCACTTTTTTTTGGTATCTGGGATGTTCCTAGTAGGGCGATCTGCTGGGCAATTTGTATGTTGATGTTACCTGGGACATTGTTAATAAAATTGTCCATTTTTTTCTCGCGAGGCACAGAACTCTGATTGCTATTGATACAGTTTCAGTCTCCATTCATCCTGTTAATCTCGATCTCCAAATCTTTTTATTTCTCGATAATTCTCATGGAGGTGTTTCTCTCAGTTGATACTGCTAATGTCAATAAGCATACACTTCCTGAATTTCATGTCTTTTATGATAATATCAGGTCTGTTGGCTTTTATCAGCTTGCAGATTATCCAGTGCAGATATTGGCCCATTCTGTCATAACGTGTTTTATATTACGTTGGTGCCAATACCGCGCAATCCGATACAAGATGGTCAATTGTTTTTCGATATTTATCACAGAATCTGCATTTTGGTCTAACACAATTTTTCAGTATGTGTGCTTGGTAATTTCTTAGCAAGCATTGGTCCTGTGCATCAAGAATAAAACCTTCGGTTTCAGCTTTTAACCCTGCACTGCGTAGCTTATTATTATTATTATTATTATTATTATTATTATTATTATTATTATTATTATTACTACTACTACTACTACTACTACTACTACTACCATCATATTTGTGGTTGTTTATCTCAGTAATGAATTTACCCATGCAAGCCATCAGGAGGAGCCGATTAAGATTTGATTGAACCAAAGAATTTGATTTTCATTGTTCCTATATAATGGGGGAGCAGACAAAAAGCAAAAATCAGTTACCATTTTACAAACGCCGAAGAGACGCGGACGCATAGCTTAAAATTTAAATTTAAGATTTGTTCGTCGTGATGCAAGCGACAGAAAATTAAATGAGGTCAGTTAGATTATGCATCGGACGCCAAATATTTAAAATTTAAATTCTAAGTGTTCTTGTATCTTCAGTATTTCCCTATGCAGAATACAAGAATAATTTTATATTTATAAGTTTGTAAAAAATAATAAAATTAAAACTAATGCCATTTTTATGATTTACCAATTTATAAAGAACTAAATACAAAAACAATTTTTATTTGCAAATATTTATTAAATTATTAAAATATGTGAGCCAACTATAAGGAAATCCTTACCATTTACCATTTTTAAAGTTCAATTAGTTAGCAATTATTAGCCGATGTTTTACCAACCATTCCAATAAATTAGGTACCCCCACGAAATCATGCTAAAAAATCAGCATACCATAATTAAAACCTGCTCCAAACTTAATCGGAACACAGTTTTATCGTCAAAATTTTTATGTTATTATTAACAGGAAGGATCAAAGTATTTTTTGAATATTTAATTAATTTTCTTACTTCTTTTTAAAACATTCGAAATTTTGCTTAAAAAATTGTTTGTTTGTTTTTTGGTGGGGTTGGGGGGTTGCGTCAGCGGTTGTAATAACTTTCAGTATAGCACATTTTAACCTCTTTTTTGCGGTGACAGACACATTAATTTGGTAATTCTTGCAAAACCCAATTAATAGTTGCATTTTAATTAAATTTTCAGAACTTATTCACAAATGAATGAAATTACTTTTTCATTTTTTTATTAGAAAATCTTGGTAAAAAAAATTTGTATGTGTTTCACCTCCTTACTTAATTTTATGAAAACTTGAGAAATTCAACTTGATAATTCTTAGTGACTATATTTTTTAAAAGCAAAATTCTTTGAAGAATTTATATCACTTACGGAAAATCTGTTCTGAATCGAAAAATAAAAAAACGCAATAAAACTAAAAGATTATTTATTTAATTGCTTTAATTGATTTTATGAATAATATATATTAAAGACAGTATTATCTGAAGAAAAGGAATATTTTCGATGAAAAATGAATTTTTACAAGATTTGTTTTCATTTTTTTACAATTTTAAATTGAATAATTTATAATGTTGTTAAATCTCTTAAAATTCAGTTTCAATGTAACAACTCTTAGAAAATATTATTATTATTATGTAAAACTCTACTTACTATTATAAATCTTATTACAATATGACAATCCCGAATATTTTTGAAAGAATTACGATTTGTTTTTGTATATGTGAATACGTGCAGAATTCATAAGTATGGATGTTCAAACGTATAACATTATAATTAAAATGTTATGTGTTTTAACGGATGTCCCCCACTTACGGAAAAAAAAAACTCATATAAACTTTATCGCCTGGTCCACCATACTTAACTATGAACACGTTCGGTGATCATTCGGCTGTCAATAAATCAATTAACACGTCAGAAAAACAAGACCTCATGGTTAAGAAATGCTTGTAATATTTGTTTCAAATCATATTAATTTAACTTTAAATTTGCTAATTTTCCTGAAATAACGTTTTCAGAAAATATTTATTTTTTATTTTTGCAAGACTTTTAAAACCAAGAATTAACTTTTGTTTACAAATATGTCAAAATCGCCGATTCTATCGTTTTTACTGAAAAAATCGATTCCGATCAACATAATTTCTGTTTGAAATACACAAAACAGTATTTTGTTTACTGGAAATAGTAAATTTTAAATCCTTTAATCTTTTATTAAAGCTAAAATGTAAGCGTCAAGAAAGCTTTCACATTTTTAAAAATTCATTTAAAACCTTACGTATACCGAATTACTGGAGGTACCTACAATAAATTAAATAATATAATAGATAAATAGTGTAAATAAACAATCTAATAAATAATGTTTATTATTTTTGTTGTCAATTCTCAAGAACAAAGAAAATGTACAAATTTACTTTCATGTTTAGTTTTTATTCCAGTTCTAATCATCGCTTTTTAAAACAATAAACATTACCGAGGAGTGAAGCTAGTTAAAATAAAAGCGGTGTCATAGGAAAAAACGTCCTTTTGATACTACGTCTTATTGCAGTCACGTTTATCCATGTTTGCTTAATTGTCCTCGTATTAATTTCTAATATTTTCTATCTTGTTGAACAGATAAAGAAAGTGAATTGAATTAAAATCTGGTCAAAGCTCCAGCACCTTACCTAATAAGTTTATTACTGACATTAATAATAGTAATATGGCGTCTCTTCTTTCCGTTTCCCTTGAAGTTTTGTTTAATACTATTAAAAGAAATGCAATACATTGTGCACGGTCTCCCCATCCGCTCGTACCCCGTTTTCGTTTCATGGGAACCCAACCACGCCTATAGTGTAGAGGAGTTATAACTCTGAGTAATTGATTATAAAACCTCCTAACATTTCTATATACAAAAATACTCGTAAAAATGAGAAACAACAAAACGAGTATTTTTTATTATTTGGCTATATTGTGATGTTGGAGACACGAGAGACAGTAATACTGAGTAAAATTGTAAGTTTGGAGTCAAATGTACATCAAATATGGATTGGAATATGACAGAATGATAAGATAAAGAATAAGCAAGCTGTTTGCAGTGCTTCCCGTTATATATATATATATATATATATATATATATATATATATATATATAGAGAGAGAGAGAGAGAGAGAGAGACAGATAAACAGACAGAGAGAGAGATGTGTAATGGGTGTCCAGATAATTTAGAAAATACAAGAAGTGTCTAGGTTTCTTACTTCGAATATTTGTTCAGTGCTAAAAGATAAATGTTAAGGAAAAGGAAATGAAATTTTTGTTGACGCATGTGTTAAGGACCTGTTCGCGTGAACTACTTGTCCGATAGTGAGTATGTCATGTGCTTCTATGTCTATAGGAGAAATGGAGGCTCGATTCGATGGTTTAGAGCGCGTGAATTAATGATAATTATAATTGTTATAATTATTTTATTATAATTATTTTTGGTACCATAATTGATTTTTTATGGACACGACAATAGCAAATCTTATCATTATTATTAGTAGTAGTTGTAGTATTAGAAGCAATATTAATAGCAATATTAATAGCAATATCCGCCTAAAATAATATCATAGGAACGTCAGTTCTTTCTCGGATCATAGTATCTACAAGAATCAAAATGTTAGTCTCCGGTCTAGAGGTATAAAAAATGTTAAAGGCAAACGCAGGATACAAAAACATATATTTACTTCCAAAGATTTGCAAAAATTAGCATACATTATTTTTAAAAATTCCCTTCTTCTATGTGCCATGTCTCTTCAATATGTTGGCGATCATGGCTCTCCACAATTTCCTGTGCGTTGTAGCTTTTAATAAATTTTGACTATTTATTATTTCTCGTAAACGTTGTTTCGCCACCAAGCTCGTTTTTCTTCTTCTGTGTACTGTGTCCCTTCAGGATATAGGTGATCACGGCTCTCCACAATTTCCTGCCCTTTGCAGCTCTTAATAAACATTTTGTTATCTTTTCTAATCCTTGTTCCGACATTCATTTACTCAAGCTTATTCTTCTTTGCCTGTGTGCTATGTCCTTTCAGAACATTGGCGATCATGGCTCTCCACAATTTCCAGTCCTTTGTAGCTTTTAATAAGTTTTGTCTGTTATTTCTCCTAAACTTTGCTCCACCATCCATTTACTCAAGCTCGTTCTTCTTCTATGTGCCATGTCCCTTCAGGACGTGGGCAGTCATGACTCTCTATAATTTCCGGGCCTTCGCAGCTCTTAATAAATTTTGTATTTTTGTTATTTCTCCTAGACCTTGTTCTACCATCAAGCTAAGTAGGTTCCCCATTGTTTTGCTCTGTCCCTCTTGCCTTCAATTTGTCTTGTGAGTATCAGATTTCCCAAGCCTTCTTTCCTCATTATGTTCCCTAGAAATTTCAACTGTCCCTCCGAATACTAAGTATAAGTTTCCTTTTTGATTCAGTTTTCTCTAAAATTTCGCCCTTGTCCACATGTTCTGCCCATGGTATACTCAGCATCCTTCTGTAGAACCACATTTCTGAAGCGTCAAGTCTCCTCTTTATCTTTGAGGAACTCGTCTAGCACTCACTGCCATACAGGAGGACAAATATCACGTAGCAGTTTAGTACTCTTTTCCTTGTTTTTAGCGAAGTTTTTTTCTTTATTTCTTAGTACTTTGCTTGTTTTTTGGAATTCTTCCTTGGTAATCCCAATATGGCTTCGGATTTCAGTGTCACACTTTTCGTAGTCCATTAAAAAACTTCCGAGATATTTAAATTTCTGCACTTGTTTGATTTTGTTATCTCCTATTTGCAATTCGCACTTTGGGTTCATCATTTTGCTAACAACCATAAATTCTGTCTTCTTACAATTGATGTTTAGTCCTTTCTTCTCGCTTTCCTTCACTACATTCTGTATGAGTTCTTGTAGTTTCCTTTCTGTGTCTGCTATCAACACTGCATACCTTTTGTTGTTAAGATTGTGGGCACCAGTCATAAACTATTAAAATACTAGCAGTAGAGTCCGGCGTTGCCCGCGGATGTAACAGTAAGAGATAGATCAAGTATCGACCATCATAATGGCTGAAAAATAAAATTGACAAAGATTATTGTTTAAGGTTGACGGACACGCATGTCTTAATTAGTTTTATTTTTATTTATTTATTTTTTTTGTTTTTTTTTTACGAATTGGTCAAACCCAAACTCAAACAAAAACATTGTTTTCAATCATTATGAGTCTACCGATTGAATAGAATTTTATTATAAACAATTGTCTTGTAAATGGAATTTTTAAAGCATTCTGAATTTTTTAAAGAAAAAAAGTGTGCAAGACAATAAGAAACACTACCTGCCAAAAAAAAATGAAGTTTTGTTGAAATCGGTTGAAAAATGTATGAAATCCGATCCCATATATAAACGAACACACACACACACACACAAACAGCCAACGTGGGTTTTATAATAAGTATAACTCAATAACTCGATATTAATAAGTATAACTAGATATGAGTTGTCCCCCTTTCATTAATGCCTCTTAATCGTGTTTTCAAGTTGATTTCATGCAAAAACAATTATGTTTTTCCAATTTTGGGCGCTGTCAGAACCACCGCAAGGTAATTTTACGTAGTCCTGTGAAGTTTTGTTGAAATCTGTTGAAAAATGTAGGAAATCCGATCCAATATATAAACGTACACACACACACACACACACACACACACACACACACACACACACACAATCTGCGTTTTATAATAAGTAAGATTACTTACATGGGCAAAAATATATAAATAAAAACATGTGTGCATTTATTTTTATATATATTTTTATGTTTGTAACTGTATGTTTGCATGTGTACTCAAGCGTATATGAGTATATATGAGTTAGTTATTTGTATATATTTGTGTGTCAGTATGTTTTCTATATATAAGCGGGTTTTATTTTCCATGTATTTTGACTGGACATTTGAATTTGACTTTGGGGAGGGATATGCGTTTTTGTCTGTGCATTTGTATATGTCTAATTGTTTATTTTATCTTTGCTTTGTTCATTGCCGAATATTTGTTTTCCTATTCTATCAATCTTAACTTTTATCTATTAGGTTGGTGCAAAAATAATGACGTAATAATGTCGTTTTTTGACGTTACGTCAAAAAACGACATTATTACGTCATTTTTTTTTGCACCAACCTAATATTAAACGCTCTCTATCTATACATCTTTGCCCATGTAAGTATTTTCATAGTTTATATTCGCTTATTAATTCTTTCAGACTTGAATCTTTGTGGGTTTGTCTATATATATGTCTATGTATTTATTAAAGACATTTTTTATGTTTAACGTTCTTTTTATAGATACAAGTATTTAAGTAAATGCTCTGTTTATAATAAACAGTATTAAATAACATTTACCGGCCTGAATGTCCGAGAAATTTTCATAGAAAGTATTCGTCCTTTGACAGGATTCGAACCCGCATCCTATACGGAACCGCCATTTAGCCGGGCGTGCCTAACCGATTCGGCCACAAAGGAGCGTTCGGTTGGCAAGGTCGAATTTACTGCTTATAAACTTCAATCTTCTATGAATCTCGTACATTCATAACTGCTCATGGCGTATCAAATGTAAACAAATGACGTCTTACATTAAGAAATGGACAAGTACTATACTTGTATCTATAAAAAGAACGTTAAACATAAAAAATGTCTTTAATAAATAAATTGTCGGACTTTGTCAATTTCTTAATGTATATGTCTATGTCTTTATTAATGTATGTATGATTACTTATATATGTCTTTCATTGTATGTATATGTGTCTGATATTAATTTACTTTTTTTTTTGGTCGTGGGCAACTATTTCTTGTTTCGACCGTGTTTTTTGCGTATCTATATATCTAAATATGTCTATGTGTTTGTATATTATAATATGAATGTGTATGTATTGTCATTAGCAAAATTGATACACCTGTCCATATCATCACTTCAAATGTATCTAAGTTGTTACAATATTTTTATCTTAGATTAGCGTTTGCTCAAACTGAGATTTTGGCCTTTCGATTAAAACAAAATAAATATATGTATATTTTCCTCAGTTCACCCTTTAAATAATTTTATATTTTAATTTAATACAAGTTAAATTTAAAATTTAAAATTGGTAGTTTTTATTTTCAATTTTATAGTAAAATTTACGATTAATCAGTTAAAATGATTTCTATTTTAGTCTAACCCTAACATTAAAGCATTAATAATTATAACCAAGGTTCGTTGTCAAGTTTTTTGAATTTTCATATACTTGTATTTTGATTGGTCATTTTAGCTTATGTAACAGCGTTTCCCATATTGATGGGTGTTTGGTTTATTTGAACCTTTTAAAACTCTTTATTCTACATTCGACACCATCACTTGAGAAGACACCAGAAGTGTTGAAACAAAATGGCTATTTATGTAGTGATTTTATAACATATTTATGTTATAATTTTTGAATAAATAATATTTGCTCTACTCTGTATTGAGCACTCTTTTAAGAATAGTATTTTTGGTTATTGGAATTTATTCCGTCTACACCAATCCTATATATATATATATATATATATATATATATATATCTGTGTGTGTGTTTTCATATTGCATTTTAGATACGTGCCTTATTATCTATACGATGAAAGGGTAGAGGCTGACTTCCTGGAATGTATCTTTCGTAGTAGCGATCAATATTCCTTCCAATTGTAAGTGGTGTTACCTTACGCTAAAGAGTGTAAGTGACAGCAAGTCTCGCCATGTCTCTTACTCTCTCCGTACTATTCCTTATTCTGGTTGTTTTCATCTCAGCTCTTTCCTAATTTCCGCTACTTTCGGCCTTTTTACGAGGTTCTTCGGAGCCGTTCCTAGTCTACCGATAACGACTGGCTCAACTGTCACGTTTTAGAGCTTCTTCAGCTACCACATCTAGCTGTTTAATTTAACCCGTGGTCCATATTGAATTATTATTATTTTGATTTCTGTTGCCTTATGGCCGTATCAGGTTAAAACACCGGTTCTCATATGATCACCGATGTTAAGCAACGTCGAGCCTGGTCATTAATTAGATTAGTGGTTCTCAACTATTTTTTATACATGGACCACTTTTACTCTTAATTTATTTTTGGTAGACCCCATTCGATGAAAAAAAAGCTTACTTTTTACTAATAGATAAGTTTAGGAATTGTATTATACCAAAAGTAAATCTATATGTTTTCTTTATATATAATTCTTACATAATTTATATATTGAATTAATTTTATTATTAATAAATTATTTTTTAAATATTTTATATAAATTAATTTATATTAGTATATTAATATTTATTTTTTAATATTTAAAATTAATATTATTATTTATTATTAATATATTAAATTAATTTATGTATTAAATTAAAATCTTTATATATTTTTCCTTCTCAGTTTTTATTAAACTTTTACAATAAAAACATCTTGCATTACTTGATCTCGTTTTTTGTTAGTTTAAGGGTTTGTTTTTCTATTTTTTGTATTTTAATATGGTGTAGATTACTGTAGAAATTCCAGTTCTCAGTTATAACAAGTGTTCCAAAGTGAAATTGCTGGATGTAACACTAAAATATTAGTGTGGAACCCCAATTGCATATGGACCCCAATTGAGACCCACTGACCTAGATGGTTGATTAGAAACAGCAGGTGCTGTTAGCTTGGATGTGTGGGTAGTGTAATGGATAACTGCTCAGAATTGGTAATCGGAGAGACGAGTTTCAATTCCAGTCGGGTTCGTTATTTCATATACGCGCAAATACCGTTGAGAAAAGTAAAATTCACCTCTTCTCCCCCAGCTATAGGTTAATTAGTAGAACTTGTATCAAAACATTCTTACCTTAAAAATATTTTGCTGGCTTTAAATAACCTGCTAAATGTTGATAAGCCGTAAAAAACAAAGCAATTAATCAATGTTGATTTCTGTTTAGTACAATACCTTACCGTATCCTGGGGTAAAGCAAGCTTGTAAATATATACATTCTGTTTTGTTTTTTCCTTTTACATTGATGTTCACCTTATGCAAGTCCTGGGAGCCACAGAGGTAGAGGGTTGTATGTTAAGAGACACGGTCTATACAGATATGTGTGGAAGATAACGGTTAAGCCTAGACTTGAAAATGTTATGAGTGTATTGATCGGAGTGTCAGTTCCACTAATCAGCGGTTCGTAGGAAGAAGCTGTTCGAGTGATGGAATACGAAGGGAGTGAGGGTGGTTCAATCAAATGGGCGTTTTTACGGAAATCATGATGTTAAGTGATACTTAAAATATGCAAGGTTTATATAGCCTACTATTTATAATATTCTGCTGAGTAGGTGAGCAGTTCAACACAGTGCAAGTTTTTAACAGGGGTCACTTTTGTTCATGTGCTTGTCGGTACCTTTTTCATTCTGTGAACAGACATATTTTTAATTGCCAAAAGAAAGCATGTCATACTTTTTTTTTTAAAGTGATGCCAATAATTATCCAATTTTATTCTTATATTTTTCTTTATTTATTATAATTTTTTATGATCATGCATTTACAATATTTAATTATTTTATTTTATTTTTTATTTTTTTTAAGCGTTTCACCCCAAGCAAGGCCACTAGCACGCAAGGGGTTACAGAGAGTTGGAGCTAGAGCAAATAGGAGTGATAGAGGGAAGGATGAAGAGAACGATAGGGGATAGATTAAGGCATCTGGAGACGTCGATTGACATTACATTTGAATGGTTGGAGATTATAGCTATCAGGGAAACAGGAAGAGGAGAGGGAGTTCCACAGGCAAGAGGTGCGAGACATGAAGCTATTGGAGTAGAAGAGACGGTTACATTTAACTGTTTCGACAGTGAAAGTGTGAGAGCGAGTTATCAGCCTTAGTAGAACGCTTAAATTCATGAAGTTTGGGAACCAGCGAAAGCAGCTCCTCGGAGCAGTTACCATGAAAGTATTTGTAAAAAAAAGACAGAGGGAGCCGGCGGCAAGTCTGTGAGAGAGCGACTGCGGACGAGATGCCAGGTCAGGGCCAATTACGTTGCATATCCGTCTCTGGATCTTATCAAGAACCTTGAGACAAACATAAGGGACACCAGACCATATATGGCAGCAATACTCCATGCAAGGGCAAAAATACACATTTTAAGTCGATGTACACATCGATTGTGTTTTTGTTTTATTTTTAAAATAAGTGTTTTTAGTAGGTTTATTTACTTTATTTAGAAGGCCTGTTATCACTTGGAATTGTTATATTAGGAACATTTGACGAATTTGTTAAATTATTTATACACTGACATCGATAATTCCATACTTATATTTAAGTGTAGCATTTCTCTTTTATTGTGGAAAAGGACGTAATTTTCGAAATTGTACGAAATGCACTTAATGTTTCGTAATGAGTCGTAATGTTTGTTTATCATTGACTATTTTTTTAATCGGTATCACCCCATGAAAGGCAGTAAAGCCACTAAGACACGAGGTGTGAAAAAGAATTAGGAACAGAAACATTACTAATGAGTGGGAAGAGAAAAGAGTAATCAGGAGGACAGTAGATAGCGATTGACATTGCATTTAAATTTTTGCAGATTAAAGTTAGCTGGAAAACATAGAGCCAGGAAGGAGTTTCACAAGCGAGAAGTGTGGGAAAAGAAACTGATAGCATAGAATTTATGGTTACACCTAGCCGGCTAAACTGTAAATTGATAAAATCTTGACACCAGTCTAGTGTTTTCGATTTAGTTTTTTTTCTATATAATCTCACGATGTAGTGATTTCTATAATATTTTTGTTTAAACTTTTCTATATGATGTTTTCACTCTATTCTATATAGCGTTTTTGCTTAATGCTTTTCTATAAATCATTTTACTGTATTAGTATTTTCGTTCACAATGTTTTATTTGCTTTTGTTGCCAGCTAAACTGTAAATTGATAAGATCTTGACACCAGTCTAGTGCTGCACTTAAATTCAAAAACTTTAGGTACCATAGCGAAGAGCTTATTCGAACAATTACAATGAAATTATTTATAGAAGAGACATAAAGAGGCAACCTTACGGCAATAGGAAAGTGACTGAAACCGAGCTACCAGATCAGGACCAATAATATTGCTGATTTTTTTTTAAATTTTATCAAGGAGCTCCAAGAAATAGCAGGGGCACCGGACCATATGTGGCAGCAATATTCTAACCATGGGCGAATGGTAGACTTAGACTTATAGATATGTAAGATAGATTCTGGATAGAAAAATTGTCTCACCCGACATAGTGAACCAACTTTCTTAGAGGCTGACCAAATAATGGATTCAATATAGTCTTTCCACATCATGTCAGCAAAGCTCGTGACCCTGAGAAGGCGCAACAAGACAATTTACCGGGGCGGTAGTTTTGGAGGCGTTAAAATTAACAAGCCATCTTTTGCCCCAGTTAATTACAGATCTGAGGTCGTTTTGGACATCGGCTGCCATTTTGACATTATCAGATTGATAAGCCTTACTGTCGAGGCAGGAGTAAATTGTAGCGTCGTCAGTATAGAGAACAAGTTGATAGCTGATGTCATCAGAAAGGTCATTAATGAAAATTAGAAATAGAGTAGAACTAAGGATGGAGCAATACGTTAGTACGAAAGGATCTAGAAGAGTGGCCATTCTGGATAACTCTCATTTCACGATCTGAAAAGAAAGTCTAGATCAGTTCAAAAATGTGTCCGGAAACACCGTAACTTTTCAGCTTGTGGAGAACACCCGAATGCCAAACCCTGTGAAAACCTTTCGAGATGTTCAGTGCAACATCCTGGGCTGCACCGTTTTTATCTAGAGCATGATAAACTCTTTCCGCAAATATCGTCAGTACATCAGCATTTGACCTAGAGAAACAAAAGCCATATTGCTTGTCTGAGAAGGCAGTGCGATGAGAGATGATGAACCAATTCAGCTTTGATTAAGGTCTCTAGGAGTTTCCCAAAAAGAGGTAGAAGTCTAATAGGCCGGTAGTTAGAAGGCTCGAACGACTCACCAGAGTTCTTAAAAACTAAAACTACAGATAATGACTTCCAGCAGGCAGGAAATCAGGAGGCAGTGAGACATTTATTATACAGTTTAGAGAGGACAGGAGCCAGTTCGGAAGCACACATTTTAATGACTACTACAGGGATCCCATCGGGTCCACATGCTTTGTGGGGATCTAGGTTAGGGACGATAGCAGAAACCATGGAATGACGGTAATGTTGAAGAAGAAGGATCAGTCTGAACGCGACCACCCCCGAAGACCCCAACGACGGAATAGGCAAAAATCTACACGATCTCAGCGGCCAAACCGGCGGAAGAAGGTAACGCAAGTCGGCGTGGCGTAACCAAGGCGGACCTTAACAGATCAAGCATCCGACCAGCAACCAAGTCTGTCAGATCTCGCTGCGAATCCCCTTCTGAACAAGTGTTTAGACTTCTCCGTCCACCAAAGTCAAATTCACGCGAATGGTCTCGTGAAACTCTCTCTGATTCACAGCCATCTTCACCACCGCCACCAGGGGAAAGAAAGGGAACAGGGAGAGAGGAGGAGGATGATCCCGATATGGGCTGATGCTGACAACCCTTTTTCATCATACCTAGTGCTCCAATTATTATAAATATAACAGTAGTTTCACATTTACATTTTTCAGGTTATTATTATTATTATTATTGAGTGAAGGCGCAACATGATAACATAATGACACTAGGATAAAAAATAAACATACCATTTACATCTGTTACATCTGGTCTGGTGCTTCTGGTATGTATTTAGAAATTCTTGATAAAATCCAAAGAAGAATCTGCATTGTCTTCAAACCTGACCTGGCATCTCGGCTTCAGTCACTTTCCCGTCACCATAACGTAATGTGCCTTTTTTATAAATATTTTCATGATAATTGTTCGGATGAGCTTTCTCCACTTTGGTATTTAGACTTTATGAATTTAAGCGCAGTATTCGATTGGCAGAAAGGTCTCATCGTTTTACAGCTGAAATGACCGTAAGTTCTGTACTAACAGTTTCTTCTCTCGTACTTCTCGCTTGTGGAACTCGCTTCCGGCTTCTTGTTTTCCAGTCAACTTTAATCTTGAGAATTTAAATGCAATGTCAATCGTTATCTTCTGTATCCTAATTCCCGTTCTTTTATGGTTCGTTGTTCGTAATAATGTTTTTCTTTTCCTTATATTCTTTGCCACTCAGTAACCCCTTGTGTCTTAGTGGTTTCATTGCCTTGCTTGAGGTAAAATTATTAATATTATTAATTGAACTTGTCCGTCCTTTCGCTAGTTCGCACGACCGTTACGCCCTACCAATACCTCATAAAAATAAACCATTCTCTTTTGGCCACGTAGAAATACAAGACAAATCAGGGACGCTACTTGATTTCAATGAATAAAGAAATTAGTGTTTAATGTCGCCTGCTAAAACTTCATAAATAATGGACTGTTCCGTTTTGATCTATTAAAGGCAATACTTGATTTCAGTGAGAAAATGAACGCCTGTTTCAGTGAAATGGAAAAAAATGTCAATTTCAAATCTTCATTTGTATTCCCTTGATTCTTAAAATAACGGTCAGCATTCATATTTATAATTGTTATTGCAATATTTATTAAAGTTGTTAAACTCAAATATTTAACGATGCGACAGGGGAATTTCTTATTCTTATCATTATCATTTCTTTAATTGTTGGTAGTAGTAGTATTAATAGTAGTAGTAGTGGAAATTTCGTTCACAGATAATCAAGCTGGAAATGGCTTTATTTTGTCCCGACACTGCTGCAAAATTAAAACGAGAATAATTGTCGCTCTCGCTTACGTCAATGATGACATCATCACTTTTATATCATCATCATCATCATCATCATTAGTACTATGAACAGGAAAAAAGTTCCACCCCTATTGCCACGATATCCCATTGAAACTATCATCATCATTGTCGCATCAATCACAATAAGATTAAAACTCTCGGTTGTTTACGCGTGCTGAAAAGAGATTCATGCTTCCGTGTGGGTTGTCGTCATATCTGCATTCCGGAAATACCTAACGTAATATTGCGTAGAAACCGGCGCAGAACTGATTGAAATTGCGAGGCTTGAATGAAATCCGGAAGGACATGAGAGGAAAAGGAATAAGAAAATATTGCTTCTGCTTTTGCTAATACTTTATTAAATTTATGTGGAAAACAACAAAAGCAAATAAAACATTGTGAACGAAAACACTAATACAGTAAAATATTGTATAGAAAAGCATTAAGCAAAAACGCTAGAATACAGTAAAAACATCATATAGAAAAAGTTAAACAAAAATATTATAAAAATCACTACATCGTGAGATTATATAGAAAAACTAAATCGAAAACACTATATAGAAAAAATAAAAACACTATATAAAAACGTTGACCGAAAACACTAAATTGAACATAGTATACAGAAAAAGACTATAGAAAACGTTAAACGTAAACTTTATATAGAAAACACTATAAAGAAAAATATTGAACAAATATACTAAATCAATATACAGAAAAAAAACAAACTACAGGATATATTTCCACGTATAAGACGACCTATAGATAAGACGAGACTCAAAATCTAGGTAAATTTTTGTGATTTTATCTGATATCCATAGTATACGACGACCGACTGGGACCCATACAACGAAACTAATGTTTATGACATCCACATACATAATTAATAAAACCCTTCAAAATTACTTTAATTACATAGAAATTTTTACTGGTTTTATTAATCATGTATGTGGATGCTTATGTTTGTTTTTTTTTATTCTGTAATGAGAAATAAAGATTTTTTTTATAGCATCTTAAATGTTTCGTTACTTAACACTTAACAATAAAAATAAATATTGCATTTTAAACTAAATGTTGTTACGATAATGAATTATATAATTATAATTAGAAATATAGATTATATGTTAAATGCTATGAGAAATAATGATTGGTGTGAACGCGTCCATTGCTCTACAAATCAAGAACGAAAGATTTGTTTACGTTTTACTTGCTACTTGTGCGTGTTGCTCAGCGGAACTTTTGCAAATTGCTATGTAATCGTAAAAATCATCTCTTGAATGTTGCATTTTAATGCGAAATAAAAAAGTAAAAGTAGTTTTATTACGTTTATAACTGCAGTACAGCATTAATGTGAACTATTTCAACTAGAAATATTTACATCGGTAGTTACCATAACAAGGCAGTTGTTTGCCTACAGCGATCCATGACGCAAGCATACTAGTCTACTTAACAGTGCCACATGATTTAAGGTTAGCTTTTCGTAACTGTTGTATTAGACTATTCCCTATTTGTGGGGGGGTGGGGGTCATTATTGAGATTTTACGGTCGCTTTATACGCGGAAATACACGGTATATAGAAAACGCTGAACGAAAACGCTATAAAGAAGACATGGCAAAGTTAACTCTTGTATCCGTAATAAAACAATGTGTCAAAAAGGTGTTCTTGTTTTTTTTCCCTTGACACCGCTGTTATTTTTACTACCATCACTCCCTCGGTAATGTTTATTGTTTTAAAAATCGATTATCATAATTTTAAGAAAACCAAAACATATGATTGGTTTGTTTTGGTTTCGTTTGGTCTGTTTTACGGCATATCAACCTCAATGGGTTATTTAATACCTACAAAATTTTTATTGCTGGTAATATTTTTTCCCAAAAATGTATTGCTGGTAATATTTTTTCCCAAAAATCTATTGCTGGTAATATCTTTTTCTTCAAAAATCTATGGCTTGTAATATTTTTTTTTTCAAAAATGTATTTCTGATATTTTTTTTTTTTTTTACTAAATATATTGCTGGTAATTATTTTTCAAAAATGTATTGTTGAGAATAATGTATTGCTGGTAATACATTTTTCTTCAAAAATGTATTGCTAGCAATAATTTTTTATAAAAATAGTGTTTCTGATAATAAAACCTATTTTTACACTTTCATAGTGTTTTGACCCTAGTTTGGGGGTTAACTATTTGCCCATAGCTGGGACCCTAACAGGTGCTACCACCCCGGCTCAGAGTGGACCTGGAAACATCAGCTACCAAAGAGGTGTTTCCACGCTCCTCAAAACTTCCTGTCGGATGTAGTTTATCGTCTTACCCAGGACGCCAAACATATGAAAGTGAATTTATACATTTTCTTTGTTCTTTGAGAATTTACGACAAAAAATTAAACATTATTTATTTATTAGATTGTTTATTTACAAGAATAATTTTATATTTAAAATATTCTAAAAATGCGAACCCAATAATACAATGCAATGTTTATCATTTATGAATTTATAAAGAAATAAATATGAAACAATTTTTTATTCGTAAATTTATAAAATTTTACTAAATTATAAAAATAAGTTTTTATTATTTATGATTTTATAAAGTTCGAATAACTTAGAAATTCGCCCAATGTGTTGCCAACTATCCCAAAGAACGCAATTTGTTTGTAGGCTTTCATAAATTTTTAAGTAAAAAGATTCTTTTTCAAATTTATTTCTTTATAAAATGCTAAATAATAAATATTTCATTGTACATGGGTCACATATTTTTATAATCTTGTAAATAAACATTACGAAAAAAAGAAATTAAGATCATATACATTTTACATAAAGCTCTTCGTAATGTGTGAGGTATACTTGAGAGGACAATTTCTTTGTATTTTTTTAAGGCATGGGTTACCAGGAATCCCTTCAATAAGTCTATCGGAACCTTTTCCAATCAAACCGATGGCTCCAACTACACTAGAATTATTATTATTATGTTTGTCCCTCTCGTAGTTCCTTAGCACGAACCTTACGTCCTGCCAATACGTTATAAATAATGGACTATTGCGCTTAATCGTGTAGAAAGAGGGAAAAGACATATCAGTCACGCTACTTAGTGAAAGAAAGAAAGAAAGAAGAGATTATAACACTCATGTGTTTAATGGCTGTTTCAATGAAATGGAAAAAGTTGCCAATTTCAAATCTTTCCTTTTTTACACACTTCATAATATAACGACCAGTATTCATATTTATAATTGTTATTGCAAAATTTTGTTAGGGTTGTTAAGCTCAAATATTTAACGATGCGATGGGGGAATTTCTACGGATATTTTATTGTCGTAGAACTCGCCATTAGCTTATTCAATCATTAACTGAAGAATTAAGATTCATCAGAAATTTGAAATAGGAAAACCATGAAATTATCACGGGTCTTTCTAGTTTTGTTAAGGTTGTTAAGCTCAAATATTTAACGATGCGATAGGGGAATTTCTACGGATATTTTATTGTCGTAGAACTCGCCATCAGCTTATTCAATCATTAACTGAAGAATTAAGATTCATCAGAAATTTGAAATAGGAAAACAGTGAAATTATTACGGGTCTTTCTAGTTATCATTATTATTGTTAGTTGTAGTAGTACCAGTAACATGCTATTATATGGTATGCTGAAAAGTTCTCAGCTCGACCCACTTTCAAAAACTTGACCAAATAAATATTTTTTAAGGACTTACTCGTAGGGTTGGAAACATTTCAGTACCCCTTAGTAATAATCAACCTTTAATAACAGCGTCCCAGATTTTTGAAACAGCGATTGTCCACGATTGCTTTTTAACTTAAGTATATAAATGAAACAAAAATCGTGACGTTACTTAACCTGCTAATATTTCGAACGCGAATAAAATTAGTAGCAGTAATAATACCGCCATGACGACTTACATTTTTAACTTTAATATGCACCCAGCAATGAATTGTGCCGTGAATAACAACAAAAATAATAATAATAATAATAATAATAATAACAACAACAACTGCCAGAAAATTGAAGAACTTATGGAAGGTGACAGTCATGCCAATCGTTGTTGGAGCACATAGAACGGTTCCAAAAGGATTGGAATAATTAATTGGATATCCTAGGAAGAAACATCCAGAGAACAGCAATGATGAAAATAGCTAGAATACTGAGGAGAGTGCTGGAATATTGAAGAAACTTGTTGTCACTTAACCTCTCGCGATAATCATAGGACAACATCTGGTGTGGAAATTTAAATACATGAAATCAAATAAATAAGCTGTCAGTTAGAGTCTTGCTTAAAGCTATTTCTTTTATATTATTTATAAGATTAATACAGGAAAGAAAGCAGTAGAGAAACCGATTAGGATCTAGCTAAAAAGCTTCGTAAATATGGCGCTGGGAAAGATCGACATTGACATTGAGACAAATACGAAAGAAAACAGGCTCTATTCTAAAACAAGAGAAAATACATTGCAACTGAAAAAAAAATCGTTGGTATTGTGAGGGATAAACGGAAACCACTTAAAAAAGAAGCTGATAAACAAAATGTATTATTGTCCATAATTCTGTTGTGTAAGATGTTTGAAAGTTCGAAAAAGATTTCCACTTGAAAGCGTCGACAAGAAGGAAGAGGGTTGCAGGTGGGGGGGGGGAGAATTTATTTATTCACCCGGAACTACGCGATGGTAAATTGAAACTGCTAAGATATTAATTTATTAATAATTGCTTTAAAAAACGTATTTAGTAATTAATTTAATAAGCTAAGGCGTTAAAAACTAAACAGAAGAGGTTTAAATTCAAACAAGAAAGAAAAATAGCAAAGACAACACCAATAATTTAATAATGATATAAAAAAAGTCAACAAATCTAACGCAATTACCTCGACTATCTCCGATTTCTTTTGAATACTACTAAATTATTGATATAAAACATAAGCAAACATTTTTGGAATTCTTCAAAAAGCGGAGACAAAGTTCTACAACTATTTATACTACTACTTACCACAACGATGGCGACTACTAAAACTTCTGCTAAAAGGAGTGGCTGAAACGTTCTTGACCCATTTCAAAGAATCTGACCAAATGACTTAAATAAATATCAGAATTTTATAGGATGCCTTTTTGGTTGGACTGATAACTTTTCAGTACGCCTCCTACTACGAAAATAATTCCCTTAAAAAATGGTGGCATAACGACACACATTTGACATAAGTCCTGTGAGACATTTTAAAAAAAAAAGCAAAAAATTTAAACAGTAAAAAATATCTAGTATTTAAGTAAATAATAAAATTGACAGAATAGTTAAATTATGATGATGGCAACAACATAAAGTTTATGTATTTATTATCGGAAAAAGATCCAACCAAAGCGTACATTTTATTCATATTGTTAAACGAAATATTTCATATCAAATAATAATATAAAACTACATTTCAATTTCTTGATATCCGAGTAAAGGTTTACAGCTATATGTATTACTGTACCAAACAAAACCTAATTTACACACACACAGAGACACAGACACAGACACACACACACATATTACTTTTATAATAAAAATGATAATAATAAATAAATCTGTTCGAAACTGGCTTGCTTTGGTCTAATTTTTAGTTAGATTTCATTTACGTAATTTCGTCAAAAGCAGTATTCCATTTCTATTTCGTATTCATTAATTACTAAGATTCATAATCATAGTAAATTTCGCTAGAATCCCGACATGTTTTTGTGATAGAATTAAACATTAAAAACAAAATTAAAAAATAGTATGCAACGTTGCAGCATTAAATAATAATAATAATAACAATAATAATGTTTTTTATAAGAATATTTACTGCTTCAATTTATTTGTTATTATTAATCAAAATAGTAAACGTAACAATCAAGATCTTTCTTTTTAATAAGCGTCAAGACAAAAAAAAAAAAACTTCACCTCTTCGTTTAGCGAAAATGACTAAACATTGTCGGGTAGCCATTTTTCCCCAACCAATTTTAGCAACGGCCTTCTCTTCCCCTTCCAATTTTCTGTTTGCTCATCAGCATAAAGCTTCACTCAAATGTCGACCGGCTTTCACTCAGCGTCTGCACGTTGATGTTGCTCCTTAACTGAGCGGAATGGGAAAATTTAGGTCAACTGCGAACGGCTTGTACTTCTTACTATGATTTATTATTATTATTATATGTCGGTACATAAACCCTTCTTCCTCTTCATTCTGAAATAAAAATGAGGCCACTGTCAATTTACAGATTGAGTGTGGCAGACACTATTTTGAGTTGAATTTATTTATTTTGCAGCAAAGTAATATTGATCGTATGGAAGCGTATCGATTTTTATATGTGGTAAAAATATTTTTCTTCACTTGATTGAGTGTTTACGTTGGGAATCTTTGAAATCTTCAAAACAGACGGCAAAACTGAATTAAAATTAAAAAAAATAAATCTTATGTTGCGTTCTTTCAATTTGTTATGCTGTACAATGTACTTACATCTTCTTACAAGATTCTTGTTTAATAATCTTAAAATACTCAAAGTAACTCCGAATAACATACTAGTAATTGATTATTATTAAATTAATAACTGAAAAGTCGCCCTGTACGTTGAATTTTAAACTAGTTCCTGGATGAATGGTATTAATTTGGGGCTATAAGAGATTATGGATTTGAGTTATATTGATTCATGTCTAGTTGTAAAATTATCATCAATCTAAATTCTTCGATGGTATGTAATAAAGATATCTGGGAGAAAATCACAAAAAATATTTCAAGTATCCAATTTTGTACTACTCCTGTAAACACAGACATATCACTGAACTTTGTAGAAAAAAAAACGTTGCTGAGAGGTTAATATTTTATGGATCTTTACAGGCATGATGAAAATGTGAACACAACACAATATTTTTAATTTATGGCATGATTTTCCGGCAAACAGAAAAAAGGCCATAACTTTCGTCTATAGTTTTTATGTCTACTTTAGAGACGGTTAAAAAAAAACGATTAAACTCTCTTTAGTTCATCGATTTCCCTTTCAGAGTTGCTAACCGTTACACTCTAAAACTGTTGTGTTGCAGTAGTAGTAGTAGTGGTGATTACCAACAATAGATGCTAGCACACTACTCACTTCCCCTCTTTGTGACAAAAGTAAAACCAACCAACAATCAATGAACGTTATATTGGTTTTTATAATTATATTCAAATAAATAAAGGGAGACTACTCTGTAATTAACCAAACTCCAACTCCATTTAAAATTCAAAGTTAGCTTTACTTGTACTATTACTAATCCCTATCAGCAAGTGTTAATGTTTAAAGTTTTTATTTTTTTTTAACTAACAAACATTCACACAAATGTTTTCGTAATAAAGCGTTAAAATGAACATGATGAAGGAGAAAAGAAAAAGTAACGTAAAAAATTAATTATTTTTATTTTTTAATCATTTCACCACAAGTAAGGCGATAACACTACTAAGACGCAAGGGGGTTACTGGGAGTGTGAGTAAATGAGAAGACTTTAGAAGGAACCGGAAACCCAATCCTAAACAGAAAAAAACATCTACTCCTGTTGAAAAGACTAGAGAGGTGTGTAAACCGGACGATAGATACCTGTAAAATAATAAGCTTATTTTGAAAGAAACATTAAGAATTCTATAGAATATAGTAATTTTTAAAGCATTTTTTAATCCGATATTTTTCTTACTGTTATAAACGTTATTTTTAGTCGTGTTTGTGGAGACATTACTTTTTTAAACTAATAAATTAATGCCTACCGACTTAGAGATTGAAAGTCTTAATAAAGAAAAGCCAGAAAGAATATTAAATAAATCGCTAGCGCACAACAAAGACCTACGTATATATGCATGCAAAGTCATCCGCAGACAGTGGGTGATGAAGATAGAATCATCTCTTCTTTTATCATATCGATCCATTCGCAAATTATTCTTCAAGTCCGAGCATTTTAACGGCATTGCGCTGACAAACAGACTGCTACGATGTGCCGTTTTTGCTGTATGAGAAATAGAAGGCCGATTATTAGAGGACTGGTTTCGTAAGCAATATTTGCAAAATATTTTCGCATAATGTCTGCTTTTCGTCGATGTTTGTGGATGTGTTTGTCAACATAACACATTAATTTTGTTTGGATGGCAACTTCATTTAATCGTTAAAATTACTTATTTTCGTTGGAAATATTTTTGTCATCTCTCCTTTTTTTATCGTTTATTTTTCTTATAGTTGAAGTTCAAAAAGATTTCTTGTCGCGATTCTGAATACGACGTAAAAGAAATCGAAAAAAATTAATATCACTGATTGTTTTCTTTCTAAATTTTGCAGTTTATTATTTCGGTAGTGAAATAAAGAAAGGACAAAGTACAGTAGCAGTAGTAACATTTGTGCACAACAATAAAATTTCAGGATGGGCATTTGATTACTTTCACCCCTGATGTTTGACGTGTCCCAAAAGGGAATACTGAGCAATTTTTGTCGTTAATCTTACCGTATGTGCAAGATTTCCATAAAAAAAGACCTTGTGCCATACCTCGATCTAGTGGGAGGACCGATCTATTATCAATGTAAACCATTTTTATGTATTTATTTTTATTCCTTTGCTTTTTTTTTTCTCTTTCCATATTCCAGTGATTAGCTATTAATAAAAGAAAGACGGTTTCAGATTTCGGGTTTGTTTCGCATGATTTCAATGTACCACTTTGTCACTTTGTGCAGACAAATTGTGTTTTTTTTTTTTTATTTTGTGTCTATTTTTTATTTTTTTTTACGTTCTCCATCTTTTTTTTTTTCTTTTAAAAATTTAAGTGCATTGTTGCCAACATTTGAAAAGTCCATTATCATTATCATTATTATTATTATTATTATTATTATTATTATTATTATTATTCTCTTGAATGTTATTTACTATTACTACTACTATTACAGCGGCTCTTTTTTGCTCTAAGTACAATTATATAATTACACCATGCACAACGCAATTCACTTTGGGCGTTGTTATTATTATTATTATTATTATTATTATTATTATTATTATTATTACAATTATTGTTATTGTTGTTGTGACCAGTCATTTATATTATCAACAGACTATCATTGCATTTATTTATAATCAATGAAAATTATTTTATCTGTATGTGTATAATTTAGTCTTTCTTGGTGTTACTTATACTACTACTATTTACTACTACTGCTTCACTGCTAATGCCACTTCTTCAACAATATACCGTGTCCCTTCAGGACGTTGGCGATCGTGGCTCTCCACAATTTCCTGTCTTTTGTAGCTCTTAATAAATTTTTAAATGAAAAGCGTATATGGACCAGTTATTCTTTCAATCTTGCAAGCTGTTGTTAGTTGGTTATTTTATCAATGAATGTTAAATGGAGCTTTGTTAGGCTTTAAGTTAAAGAAGAAATTTAATTATAAAACCAAAATAAGGTATATTATTAATATTTGACCAGTACACAAATTCTTATTTCTTTCTTCCGTTTGTCGTTGATTTTACTTTTTTTTACTCCTTATACTTTACGAAAATAAATATATTACTACTACTACTATAGCAGTAGTAATAATAGTTGACGTCTTATTTCTGCCTAATTAAGTTTTCGGTTATATTTTTATGTGAATATGGATCACTTTAATTAATTCCAGATTTAGAACTATAAATATTCACTTGCATATTAGGTAAATGATACTTTAAATAAATTAATATTAGTAAAAAAAAAAGGGGGGTGAATAGGTTAGAAATTGTGATAATTTTGAAGAATCCTTGACATTTTTAATTTTGTAAAAAAATAATTAATTTTTCTAACGTCAGCAAATGTTAAAAAAAAAAGAAGTGTTTTTATTTTATTATTAGTTTTCGGAACATTTTCCTCCTGGAAAAATGATTTCTGTAGGGATCGGCATTTTTAACTGGTGTCGTTAGGTTATATAAAAAATATGACAGACATTTTTTTTAATTTTGAGATCAAAAAATAAGCTACGATTTTTCACTTGCGTTCGATTTTTTATTTTTATTTTATATATCTCAAAATTCCTACCGTAATCAACGTTTACCAGGCGATAAAATGATTCTTCTTGTGGGTGTTGGTTTGGGGAATAAAACTAATATTGCAACCTTTTTGTTTCTTTCTAGATCTCCGTACAGGCTTTTATTTGTTGTTATTTCAAATATTCAATAATACATTGACTTAGTCATAATATCATAAAAACCAAGCTGATCTCACAAGCCATAGTTAGTTACTAACTACTCAAGGGTATTCGACAAAGGTGGCCTTGAGCCAAAATAAATTTTCTATTAATTACAATAATTTTGATAGTCTTATATAGACTCTTGACCTAGCTTATCAAGGTCATTCGTTTCTACGCACTTCCTGTTAGTGATGGGTGTATTAATATCTACCAATCAAAATTGGGCAAATTTGCATACATAATTAGGCGAATAAAAGGCACTCAAGTGACACCTGCTTTTTCTCCATTCTTCTTAATGTATTTTTTGTTTTTTTTTTGGGGGGGGGTAAATTTTTATTAATGCCAGTTATTTTTTGGTCAGTTATGGCTGGTTAATTTCATTAAACGTTAACTAACATATATGATTAATAGTATTATTAATCCAATCAAGTTAAGGGGAAAACTTTTGAAAATATATCTATCTATCCATCTATAACGATATATATATATATATCAAGAAAAATATTGAAAAATGTTCTTCAATATACATATATGGAAACGATAGTGCGTCAGTAAGTTTAATCTGAAATTTTCACTGTATAATATTCGATCTATCTGATCAACAGAGGGATTAAATGTATTGATAAAGAAAGAGTAATGATGAAAAACAAATCATTATGGAACATGCGTTTTATTTTTTCTTCATTAAGCTACGAACTTATTGATGTACCTATCCACACACACATACACACACACACAGTGCACCAGATATTTGTGAACACACATTTAGCGAGTCATAAATGGAGGTCGACCTAACGTAATGTTACGTGGTATGCGCCAAATTGTAATATTCTCATTCTTTTTCTGACGTATCGAGAGCATTAACATGATCCCTTCCACTCCGATGTTGGAAATAAAAAAAATGTGCAGTACTAGTCGACGAACAGTGAGAGACGAATGTTGAATATGAACAGAACGAACGACAGGTGATCCTACGCCGCTCCACGCTGATGAACGTCAAGTTCACATCGTGTCTAATGGCCATATCAACGAGGGCTATGTTAACCTACCCACTTCTTCCCGAAGAGAATCGGTGGGTCACTATCACTGCCTACATCGAGGTGCTAGTCACTGTGGTCAAGCCGTGGATCGAGGGAGTGGTCGACACATATTACAGCAGTACTCTGCTCTTTCTCACATAAACCACGTGATCTAGGAGTGGCTGACTGACAATTTTCACGATCCTGTCATCTTCAACATGTGGCCAGCTTTCTCTCGTGATTTTGAATGACCTGTACTACTACGTCTGGGGCATTGTCTAGCTAGAGAGAGAGGCCAGTCAGCGGCTTGATGAAAGCCGCCATTTTGGATAAAATTTTTAAAATGCTAGAATCATCGAAAGATCTCATAAACAAAGAATTATATGAGCTTCAAAAAGAAAAAAAAAATGAAGAAAGCTATTGATAAACTTTAATTTGTTTATATATAGCAGTGTATTATTGAATATAAGACGAATTATTGCATGAGTAAATTTTTCATGAAAATGTATTTTTAAAATACATAAGCGTGTAATTGTAAAATGTACATGGTTAAGTCAGGTTAGTGGGTTTAACAACATTTCAATCATTTTGGGTTATTTAATAACAAAAAATCTCACTGAATTGTCAAAAAGGTAGACATAAACTAGAGTCAAAACATGATAGACAAAGGTCAAGTTTACCCTGAAGTAGGGGTTCCCTCCTTTTTTGCGTCATCGCTGACTTTCACATGGAACACTTTTCCACTGCCAACCTGTATAGTAAATACTCAAAAGCATAGAGTGATGGGTAAATTATGTTTTAATGGGCGCTTTTCCTGCCTTGATAAATTCGAAATGAGCAGTGTGATAAAAAAAGTAAATACAATTTTATATTAAATAAAGATCACTTAATTTTACTGGATAGTTATTTTATTTATATCCGAAAATACATTATTTCACACGAAGAAATATTTAAATGTTAATAACCTTTCTCAAAACTATAAAAAATACAAAATATTCATTGTTTGTGAGGATATTGATATCTTCTCTAAGAATGTGACCCATTTATTACCACTTAGCCTCCTGCTTTTTTCATACAGGTTCTTGCATATCTACTTTGAATATTTTATTTTCGTGTAGCATATGTTGAAATGACGATTTAATACTCAAATCCCTATATCGTCCACTAAAATTTTCAATCACCCACCATTTTCTGTTCAGTCACTCATCGCCCATCCAACATTTGAAATCGCCCACTGGTGGGAGATATCGCCCAGTTAAGAAAACCTGATCTATAGTATTATATAAAAAAAATTCTGGTCGTAATCTATTGTACAACTCCATCAAAGGTTACCACATATATTTACTCCTTGAGGAATAAACGGTGTAATCCCTGAAGTCGGGTCGGGATGCTGAAGGTAACATCAATCAGCTAAGTGACAAACCTACATATATATATATATATATATATATATATATATATATATATATGGAAAAACAATATATAATTTTTTCTGTATCAAGTACAATTTTAAGGAAATCTATGACAAAGTAGAAAAGATTTTAACGCGAAACAAAAGCATGTAAAATATTTCAAAATAAAAAAGAAGACATTTTCAACAAACGCACCTAATCAAAATATATTGTTTTAGTCACCAACTCTATCACAACTACAATTGCAATGAATTTATATAAGCTTAAAATAAAATTTGTCACATCTAAAACAATAAAAGACTTAATTAATACAAAACAAAATAATGATAAAATAAAACTTGGAGGAATTTACTCTGTCACCGGTAATGATTACCACAAGGAATACATAGGAGAAACTTCGAGATATTTAAATAAAAGATGATATGAATGCAAAACAACACACACAGTACGTTAGTTGTTCACCATAATGAGTCCGATCATAATTTTGATTTAAAAAATGTCGCATTAATTAAAAGAAAAGTAATGTATTACAACGAAAATGTATAGAAAGTGCTTTAATCGCTAGATCATCCACAGTAAATTGTCCAGAACCATTTTAGTCCAATTAAGTCCTAATTGATTTTATTATTTTCTTTATTGGTAAGCTAAACATAAAATTACTACTTCTAAAACAATAAAAAAGACTTGATACATAATAAGTTAAAACCTGAAGGAGGAATTTACTCTAGAAACTGTACTTATTGCCACAAGGTAGGAGAAACCACGATGATGTCTATGAGTATGATGCATATGTTTTATCTCGTTAATGTAGCTTTTTTTTTTCTTGTGAAATAAAATTATTTTTATAATGGTGTAGTGAGTCCCGATAAAAATAAAATATATAAACAAAAATAAAATAAAAATAAAAAATAAAATAAAGCATTTGCGCTTTCCTTTAAAACCCTTATCTCTTTCTTTCTCTGTTTTTGTAAATTTCTCTTTTTATACTTCTACGAGAAAGCAATCCTCCAATAAAAACAGAGAAAGATGAAGAAAAGATCGAACCCAACCCAAAACACCGGAAGTTTGCAGTTGTAGAGCTGACTTATCTGTCATTGAAAAATACCAAAAATCAGGCAGGCTCCATGTATAACTTCCGTTATAAAAAAAAAAAAATGTGGAAAGCAAAGGAACGCCGGAAAAGAAAATAATTTAGCCAATCAAAAAATGAACAAAGAGACTTCGCGCCAAATTCTCGAGCCTATTCAAAAGGATGAAAACCTGACACTCCAGGACAGATGCGACCAGAATGACACCAGGAGAGGACGGAACAAAAGAACCCAGCCAGCCTGACATGTGAAGAAGCAGTTATGAGGTCATCGGCTACTGACATTTCTGCACTGTTTCTGGGCCGAAAAGAACACAGTAGATTTACATTGTCGTAATTTCTCACATTACTCCTACTCCTACCAGGGTCTTACTTCAAATTATCAAAACGGACATGTCACCAGACCGCTACCAATAACTGCCTGATAAACGCACTTTTTACTACACCGAATAACAAAGGACTCACACTCTAAAGAAAATAAATAAAAATATATTATTTATTTTAAACCCTTGTGTCAGTTCGTTTTATTCCCAAAGTTACCGATAAAATAATTATCCTAACATCTATCTATACAGGCAACGCTCTCATGTGAACTTATATGCCACAATGGAACTAATTATTGTCGAAACGTGTCAAAGTAGTAAGTACCTGACTGTCATGCTATCCTCTACCTTTACAAGAGCCAGATCAGGCCGAAAAGGGAGTACTGTTACCATATTTAGGCAGGAGTCTTTGTTGGAGAAGAATTATTTTCCACCATCCATCTTCTCATTCACAGGCAGGATACTATATCGCTACTTCCATGGAAAGTGCTCAGACGAACTACACTCTTTCGTCTCGCCACGTCTAACCTTAACGGCTAGGACCCGCCATGCCACTTACATAGTAGTAAACCACCAACATTCGCTCGCTATTCTATCGCCGAGAAGTAAGTTCCACTCAAACAGCTTCTTCCTCTATGGAACCGACTTTCAAAAGGATGTTTTCCCGATCACTACAATGTTAACCTGTTCAAGTCTTAACTATCATCCCCTCCTATCCATATAAACTACCCCTTAACGTAACCCTCTACCTCGAGTGGCCCCCGGGCCTTGTACAGGGTGAACATTACTGTAAAAAAAATTAAAAAATAATGAAAGGACTAATATTACAATTTCCAATCGTGAGAAGTAAGTTCCAGCTTCTTCACGCGAATCACTGCTCTGTGGAAAAGACTCCCAAGAAGGTATTTCCCTGATCACTAAAATCTTAACCTGTTCAACTCTAGGGTTAACAGTTATCTTACCCTCCTATCCATGTAAACTACCACTTAACGTAGCCCTCTACCTTGAGTGGTCCCCAGGCCTTGTACCGAGCGAATCTTAATGTAAAAAAGATGAAAAGTAACATTCCAGATGGTCCTATATATTTCTCTCTCTCTCTCACACACACGCACACACATATGTATACATACAAATACACACACACATATGTATACATACAAATACACACACACACACACACACACACACACACACACATATATATATATATATATATATATATATATATATATATATATATATATATATATATATATATATATATATATCGCCCATCAAAATTTTCAGTCACACACCATTTTCTGTTTAGTCACTCATATATATATGGGAAAACAATATAAAATATTTATATATCAAGAATAATTTTAGGGAAAACTATGAAAAACTTTACTCATTTTGTCATAATTGTTAATTATCAAAATACAAGTATATCTATCGATCCATCTCTGTTAATATCTATCTATCTATCTATCTATCTATCTATCTATCTATTATAGTATATTCTTATTTCTCTTTCTTTCTATCTCAGCCTGTTCATATCTATGTACTTCAGTCTGTTCATTATCTATCTATCTATTACATATCTATTTATCTCTCTCTCTTCTCTCTCTCTCTCTCTCTCTCTCTCTATCTATCTATCTATCTCAGTATGATCATATCTAAAATGGCACATTTTATGAATATATATGGATGCATGATTATGTGTATGTATATATGTATGTATACACATAATCTTGTATATGTGTACAAATAAAGTATATATGTATGAGGAGGCATGGATAGTGGCTCGATTTGAGAACCGCGTTCGAATTCCAGTCGAATCCATTACATTCATTTGGAAAAGGTATGAATCCTCTTCTTCTCTCCCCAGCTATGGGTAAATAGCAGGACAGACCTTGGATGACAATTGGTGTACCGCAGAAAGAAATGGCAACCTACTGCGGGAAAAAAATCTGCCTCGAAAGATACATGATCGCTTAAGCGTGTATCACACATGGCGCATAATTGACTGATATATGTCTGCATGTAATTATGTACCTTCAAAATACAGCACCCAATGCAAGGAAAAACACCAAACCCTAGAAGCTATTATTATTACACTAAATAAACAGCCTACATTGAATAAAATATTATTCACTACAAAAGACGATATCTTGAAGTGCTTATATATCATATTAATATAAGAAACAAAATACAAATAAATAAATAAAATAAAATAAAATTATAAATAAAAATAAGTATTATTTTAGGGTAGGCTCGTTCCCAATAACCGTTACACATGACGTCACCGTAGACTATTTCAAACTTCCAGCTTTCTAAAGAATACAAGTCGAGAGCACACACACACACACACACACATATATATATATATATATATATATATATATATATATATATATATATATATACACTCTCGACTCTCCCATCGAATTCGACGTATGAGGGTCAAGCAGATCGGTTCCTAGGAACCAACAACCAGCACATATGATTTGGTTATAGTGGTGAAGGTTTTGTGCAGAACCAACCACACTTTTTAAAGGGCCAAATACAGAGATCTGGTGCACTACATGCCACAAGGTCCCCAAACGACCCATCACACATTTTGAATTCAAAGTTGTCCTTCTCCTAGAACAGTTGCCATCCAAGGCTATAGAATCTAGTCTGTCCTGCTATTAGGTTGGTGCAAAGATAATGTCGTTTTCTCACATAGTAACATATGTGAGAAAACGACATTATTTTTGCACCAACCTAATATTTACCCATAGTTGTTGGGGGAAGAGGATTCATACCTTTCCAAGTGTATTAGCACGTAAGTCATATATATATATATATATATATATATATATATATATATATATATATATATATATATATATATATATATGTTTTGACTGGTTGATTCGTGTGACGACCGTATCCAAGCGTTTTTGAAAGCTATTCTTGTGGTTGTGGTAGCTAATATTGTTTATGTTTTATGCATATTTTTTCTCACACAAATGGAAAAAAGGAAATGATGTTTTACATACGGCTTGCCTACAAGCAGAATTGTTCATAACCATTTTTGGTTCTCACCCGTCGAGGTGCAATTGAAAGTCTCCGAAACGAAGTTGCATTTTTGTAGTGTGTATACTGTTTTTGTTTATATGTTTATATTAGGTGCAAAAATAATGTCGTTTTTTGACGATTTTTTTGATTATCGTTTACCCATTTATCCAACTTTTTTGACTTCCCTATTTGCTTTAAATGGCGAACAACTGTTGAGTGGTCGACCTCGAGTTCAACAGCAACTTCTCGTGTGGTTTTGCGAGGATCGGCTTCAATTAAGGCTTTCAAATGTTCGTTATCAACCGCAGTCGGCCGGCCGCGACCGTCTTCATCTTCGAGGCTCTCGTCACCATTGCGGAATTTCTCGAACCACCGTTGTGCCACACGTTCGTCATTGATATCACGAGCTGTCTCGGCAGCTTTTCGGCCTAGTTTGAACTGGAATAAGAAAATCGTGCGGATTTGAATTTTGTCCATGCTGTCGAAAAGCCTGTAAAAAAATGAATGAAGAGATTGAGAACGGTAACGAATAACACGATTCGATAGAGCGAAAAACGCGCTTCAAAATGACATATAACATGGCTATATATATCAATGAATTAATTCAGAAATCATATATAAAAGTAACATATGTGAGAAAACGACATTATTTTTGCACCAACCTAATAGAATTTATATATTACTTTCGTTCCCATTGCATCAGATATATCTACATCTATATATCTATCTATTGTTTAAACGTTATTGCTGATAGGTACTCATATTCAAGTAGAAACTCTTGCTTCTTAATTAAACAGTATTTTTATCCAACTACATCTACCAGGCTGAATATTTGAGAAATCTTGTTAGAAAAATATGCGAGCTCCGGTTGGATTCGAACCTGCATCTCCCATGGGATACCAACACTAGATCTGACATGCCTAACCGATCAGCCATGTTCGAATCCCCTCGTAGGTCGCATATGTTTCTGACAAAATAAATTAAATATGTCGAATTTAATCCATTTCCTAATACGTGTGTGTGTGTGTGTGTGTGTGTGTGTGTGTGTGTGTGTGTGTGTGTGTGTGTGTGTGTGTGTGTGTGTGTGTGTGTTATGATATATATGATAAAATATAGTTTTAAGATATGCCTTAAAACTATATATATATATATATATATATTGTTAATGGTCAGAGTTGAATTAGACCAGGGAAAAGTAGAATTAAAAGTGCTCAATACACATATAAAAAGATAAAAATTTGACATTTACATGTCAAATTTTTATCTTTAAGTATAGAACATTAGAAAATCAGCTGATTCCTTTAACTTAGTGGAACTTTTCGGAAATCACCTGTTATTGGATATCCCACTCTGTGATAACAAAAGTTATGCCAGGAATGGTGAAATGTTGTAAAAGACTGGACCCAAATTTACTGTGGATGATCTAGTGATCAGGGTACTCTCTAAGCCTTTTTCCTTAGTCAATTGTTTCTCTTTTGATCAGAGTAGCACTTTTTTTATATTAAAATTGTAGTCAATCTCATCGTTACGAATGCATTTAGTGAGTTATGTAAAATGCATCTTTTGTGTTCATATAATCTGTTATTCAAATTCCTTGAGGTTTCTCCTGTGTAGTTTCTGTCACAATTATTCAAACTTTAGCTTATTGTTTTCTATTTATTATTTTCTGCTAGATCATATACCCAAAACACACACACACACACACACACACACACACACACACACACATATATATATATATATATATATATATATATATATATATATATATATGTGTGTGTGTGTGTGTGTGTGTGTGTACTGCTGATACCCACTGGTGACTGGACGGACTGGTCCGTCTACGAAACTCTAGAGTCGAAATACTGAAAGTAACATCAATCAACGAAGTGACAAACCTTTTACTTATATTAATCCTCTCTATCTCTCACTCACTCACTCACACACACACACACACACTCTCTCTCTCTCTCTCTCTCTCTCTGTGTTTCTGTCTATATATATATAATGAGAGAAAGAGAGAGAGAGGAGAGATTTCAGGATGTGTGTGTGAGTGAGAGAGAGAGAGAGAGAGAGGAATATATATATATATAGCAGTCGACTCGTTATTTTGTCCACACTACCAATACATAAGTTAAAACGCGTATTGCATTGATCAAATTACGCCTCTGCATTAATTTGATACTAAATCGTATATTCACGTCACAAAAATTCATTTATTTGATTAACATTATCTGTAAAAGAAATTTCAATCAAATACTATGCTGTAAAATTAGAAATAAAATCAATTTATTATGAATTACAAGGTGCGATGTGTAAATTGTCACCATTTTATGTTTTCAGTTCGCTCATGCTCGTTGTTTGTTTTTGATTTTGTCGACTGTAGGGTTAGTTGAACACCATGACTCAATTCACTGTACTGCTTCGCATTCGAGCCAGAAGCTCCAATGCGAACATTACAGATTGTTTCGGTGCCAATCTGAGGATAGTGCAGACGATTCTGACATATGTCTGAGCATAGCTCAACTAGGACTCATTTAAACACATTCGGAAACCTACTACACTCCATCCGCAATGTACTTGTATAAAATAAAAGAATCTAAAAAAGGACTAAAACAATGGAAGCATTAAAAATAAAAAGAAATGGCCAACATAAAATAACATCAATTATGAACACGGCCACAATGTGCTGACCGTGTTAAAAAATTAAAAAAAGAAACATTATTATAACTCCTGCTACATACATTAAAAATCCATACATTCAGTTAAAAATAAAAATAAAAATCCTCCTTCAATATGGCTAATAGAATAGCCGAAAGCGGTCGAATATGCAAAACATTTGGACAATATAACACACTTTATATCCAGAAAAGAAAATACTTATGCGACCACAAGAAGAATTAAATAAAAGGTTTAATCGCAGTACCTTGTCATTCGTCTTTAATAAAACTATTAATATATATACACACACACAAATGAGATGAAAAACTGATGGAGCATTTACTTTTTTAAAAAGTGCTCAATACAAAGTAGAGAAAAATATTATTATAATATTTTTATTATGATAAATTACAATAAAAACATTTTACATCGTTACACAAAAACTTTCATGTTTCAGTACTAAGATTGTACTTCGTCAGGCGAGGAAATATAACATGTAAGTTTTTGCGTAGAGAAGTAAGATATTTTTATTCTAATAATTATAATATATATATATATATATATATATATATATATATATATATATATATATATAGCTAGCTAGATAGATAGAATTATATATATATATATATATATATATATATATATATATATATATAAGTACTGGGTAGTCGCTAGGGTCTCGGGCCCCTCCCCCGAAACTTTGATATGCCTCT